>JAKJXP020000069.1:0-248563 GCA_022225965.2 Diatrype stigma
CCCCCCCCCCCCCCCCCCCCCCCTTCGAATAAAACTCCCACTAGCTGCAGTTGTTGGTCGTATGGCCCAACATCTAGATTTCCTTCTTGCCAGCCTCCAGAGCCTTGACGCGAGCAAATGCTGTCGTGATCTCCACCACACTCAAGTACACAATGTAACCAGGGATAACGATCCAGAAACCATTGCACAACAGATAATAAGCGTAATAGTAGATCCTCTCTGGCCGGCAGTAGACGAGGTCGTACACGAGCTCATTATAGGAGCACGTCGACAGGTACAGTACATCTCCGTAGATCTGGCCCACACTGATGATGATTTCGAGCGGGTACTGAAGGGGGTGGTCGGTCATAATGCAGTACACGGTGTAGAAGGAAAGCGGCCCCCAAAGGAAAGCGGTAACAGATTCCATGCAAACCGTGAAGGCGTCCTGAGTCAGGTATCGAGAGTCGGAGAGGGAGTACTCCTTCCACAGCTGGCCGAATATGTCGCCGCGGCTCACCATGTCTGGCCAATTCACAGCGAAGTAACCTAATGATCAATGAGATTAGCCCACACCCTGACTTTCGTTCCTGCAAAGGCTGGAGACTTGGCTGTATGCTGGATTCATTGGGTTTCTAAGTATTGCATACCTTCGAAGAACAGATGGATGAATCCGCACAGGGAGAACCATAGGATGAGGGCGATCTTGCCCGTCGGAAGTCTAGGGCGTGCGAGCTGCGTGACAAAGTACGTGGCCGCAAGAAGAACAGATATTCCTGCAACGAAGTAGGCAAGCAGGACTGGCGTAGGGGTCGTATTGGCCGCATACGACGGCATAGCTACGCCAGGGGGGTAGTAAGGGTGGGCAGCAGCAGCGGCAGAAGCACTGCCAGGTTCCACGATAGTCTGATCCATGTTGACAGAAAGGGATCTAGAAGGGAGTCTAGAAAGGGGGAGCAACGGACGATGTCACGATGATAGAATCTGGGTTGGATTGTGGGCTATGGGCTGTGGGTTGTGTGTTGTAGGTTGTAAGTGATGGATGGTTTCTGAGATGGTCTCCAAGTTTGGATAGTCCTCCGTTTTTCATAACCGGAATATTTGACCTACTCAAACATCGACCGGCACTTTGTCATTCTGTAGTTATGATTCATACCGTAAACTGCGTGGCTATCACTAACACAGCTCAGCTTTGGTGGGGACTGCCAAGGCCGGGAAGAGGCATTCCGCATCGTATCATCAGAGCTCTGCGGAACATTTGACAATTGGTATTTCCAAATGCTGTGTCGTACTCGGGAAAGGTGGCACCATGTGTCCCGAATTATAGGTACCGTACTATTAGTCTAGGTAGTAGACAGGTCACAGTATAGATAATTACCTACTGTAGTTAACCTATAGGCATCTGCATCTGCGTCTGCCCAGCCACACCACAGTATTCCGGAGAGGCATCCCGGAGACTTCAAGGTTCCCAGGTTGTTGAACTATCAGCACATACTTCGTACTTCGTAAAGAACATACATACATGATGACCGCATACGCGATGCGACATGTACACGGTACCGCTAACACACCCTCGAGCTTCACGTACTGACGTGTAGTTTAAGACATCCCATGGCTCCCTAATCAATGCCCCCTATTCCCCTATACAATGCTGGCATAACCATTAATTACCTATGCAAGGGGCTTGCTTGGCTGCACAATGGAGAGCTGGTTGCATGGAAGTCATACCCAACTCTCCCAATTAGCAATTATTTACTATCTAGATTTCTAGATTTCCATCCGCGTCTACTGCCACTGCGAGTATCGACCGCGACAATCTTAGCAGGCTCCATCAGTGTGCCGTTCACGGGCGCACCCATAGCACCGCAAGTCGTGATATACAAGACACTGCTGTCCTTCGCCGTCTTTCCGAAGACGGCAGCACTGTCGCCAGCCACCGTGAACTCGGTCGGCGAGCCCAGCACCACCGCTCCCGTGGAGTTGCTGTCAGTGCCCGCTCCCACTACGCCGAGCATATTGTCGAAGTTGGTCGTCACCCAGATGTTGCCCTCGGCATCGAACGCGAAGTCGTCCATCGACGTGGCCGAGGCCACCGTGCCCACCGTCTCCACCGCCGCCCCCGCCGCGGGGTATCCCTGCGCGTCGATGGCGATCCGGTAGAGCGTCGCTCGGCTCGTGTTCGACCAGTACAGATACCCGCCGCGGATCTTGACCCCGTCGATGCCCAGGCTGCTCGCCAGCGTCGCACCGCCCGTGGGCTTCATCTCGGCGACGTCGAAGGCCGCCTCGGAAGCGCCCGTGGTCACGTCGACGCGCCACACCACGCCGTTGGCGCTATCTGAGACAAGCACTGCCGGTCCCGTCGTACCGGGGACCGCCACTATGCCGTTGACGAGACCCGCTTCGGGCAGCTGCGCGACTGTGCGCGTGCTGAGGACGGCGCCGGTGGTCGCGTCGAGCGTGATGCCCTCGATCGTCGACGATCCCGCTACTGGCGTAGGAAAAGCCGTGAAGTTCATAGCTACGATGACGTACTCGTTGGAGCCCTCGCTCGTCTCAGCGATACCGCCAATGCCGTCGGCGCTCGCGAACGTGTGCACCAGCGCCATCTGCGGCGCGGCCGCGTACGGCTTCTTCAGCGTGTAGAGGTGGGCGGCGGGCGCGAACGAAGTGAAGAGGAGGTCCCCGTTCGCCCGAACCGCGATGTTTTCGAGGAAGGTGCCGGTCTCGTTGAACTGGAAGATCGTCTTATGAGATAGTGAGGGCGTGCTGGTGTGGCTTGTCGCTGGTTTCTTGGGGATGCTGCATGATAGTGCAGGCACGCCTGCGAGCAGGACACAGAGGAGTGATGAGAGGCCCATTGTTGATGGACAAGATGACAATGTAACGAATGACTGGTGGGATCGCAGGTAGGAGATTCAAGCCAGATCTATTCTTTCCATAACATGATCTGGGGGGTTCACCTGGCTTTTACTTAATTCCTACCATAGCTTCGGCAAGTGACATAACGCCATTGGGATACAAGCTCCGGGTACTCAGCCAGAGCGACGACGCGTCAACGGAGCCTCTATCCACAATGCGATATACCAAACTGATAACTAGAAATGAACCCAGAGCATACAGAGCCATAGTAAGTCCAGACCAGCCCGTTGCATTGCAAGAAATTGCATTGGCTACATATACATAGTATAGCACCATGTACAATGTCAAGTCCGCTACGGTAAGTACGCCAATTTGCCGATCGTCTTAGATTGACGAACTTCGCGGAAACTAGATGGAGATTAGTATGGAAACTAGCACCCTTTGATTTTTTGATCGCAGACTGCAACGGCCATGCCCTCCAGCATATATCTCCTTTCTGTTCGTAGTATGCTGCCCCCCGTGTTGTTCGTTTGCGCCGTCATGGGTAATAATGCGTACACAGTCAGCAATTTAGAGAACTGTTAAAGTGCAGTAAGAAATTGATCACGAGAAAACAAATATCCCACTTACACACCTCATTCAAGGAGCTTCCAGTCCTCGTAGCTTAGTTCTCCTAACAAGAAGGGTTCCGAACCTCTAGTCCCGGGTTGGCGAAATCCGGGCCGGCACTAAAGAGATCGTCAAGCAGCTAGATCTGCCAGGATCTCCCAAGCGGCCGGAGCTGTGGACTAATTAGTACCACATCCTAAACAGATCTTGCTACGACGAGAAATTCGTACTTCGTCTTCATTATATAACTATCACGGATCTTCTCTTAGAGGGGAAATAGTTGTTTGATCGAGAGGTCTCGGCCACGAGAAAAGCGTACAATACTTAGCGCAGATGGCTCGGTCACCTTACCATCTCGCAATCTCTTCTCGAACTAGACTGAACATATAGTCAAATAGCTTTCGGTCGCGATCGCGACGTGGGTAGGCCTTTCGGTTGTACAGTATTCTTACTAGACTCGGTTGCGTAGAATGCGGCTGCGCGGGCCAGGCCGTCTTGGTGGGGCTGAGAAAAAGGGGCTGAGATCCGAACTACTAGAAGCACCTTGAATTCATTTTGACCATTTATTAGTTGTTTCGCCAACTCGTATTGGGCCTGATAATGATCTTGGTAGGAGCGATTCAGAAATGGTAATCATGGTCGGTATAATAAGCGCAAATAAAGATAGCCAATTAAACATGGACTCCCACCTGTGTGGCTGCTGGCAGACACACGAAGACGACATTCATTCGATGCCCTTCAATCCACGAAACCCAGCCGGTCCGGCGATGGACATGAACTAATTCACTTCGATGACTTTGTGGCTGGAATTGAGTTAATTTCCAGTTTGGACTGCCCGCAATGATATAGTACTTGTCTTGCGTATTCGTACACAAGCAACCCGACCTGACGCCCTTTTCCTTCCACAGATTCTACTATTCTACCACTCGGCCACCGGAATTGAATCGTCATCTTATCCCCGTCTAGTTCTGTCCCGGCCTGCAAAACTCGTGATCGAAGAATCGTTTTATCGCGACGCGTCCCGTCGGATCCTCAACAAGCAGATCACGTTCTGTCAATCTCCTTTCCCATACGTACCTCCGCCAGCCAGAGTGGCTTGGGCTGCTCTAGGACTGAACCGATCCGGTATTCATATCACCAATATCAAAATAACATCCTCGTGTATAGGAAGTTCAGAGCTAGAGCCTGAAGAAAATGGTCGGTCATGATTACTGTTAGTACTATAATCTTCCTAAGCAGCTAACGCCAACTTCATTTTTAAGTACCTCCTGTTAGTTACTTTATAACATCTTCGACCAGAGCCATGGCCAAAGCATATCCCGAATATATAACGGCAATTCTACGCCACGAAAGAAGCCGGTAGTCCGAGGAGTCCCTTATGATCTGCAGCGTATCGCCCCGATCGCTCCGCAATTACGACCCCACTCACATCGGATCAGTGCCGAGACGAGCCCCTTAAGATGGAAAGAAACGAACTAATTGGTGGACTGAAACATTCGCATACTCCTTATGGAAGGTCGCTCGTGGGCACTTGGAGCGGCGGCGGGCCCCTGCCCCGTCAGCGCTTATAAGTGAGGAATGCCTTTAGCCGCGAGCCTATCACGATTTTACGAAGTTTCTGTGCATGTTCCATTGGGCCTCCCAGATGCCGCAATGCATATCACTATCAGCTGCATTCCCGGCTCGGCTTTGCAACCACGAATAAGTAGGTAACGTACGGCTGGGTATATCGTGGGTGGCTGTCCTGAAGAAGTTCTCGTCTAGCACCACCACGGCTTTCAGCTATGTAAGTATTGGATGTCGAGTTGGGGCCAAGCCACACCTTCGCGCCTTGTGCAGATAGATGGATTTCGAGCTTCTCTTTTCAGCTTGTAAGACTTGATTACCCCAACATTTCCTATTTTTACTGCCAGTCCGATCGGGATAAAGGTCTTGGCGAGAGATGCGCCCATGTTAGTCGTAGTTTAGATCCCACGATACAGGATCTAGTCCATGCTCCAACGGAGAACAGTGGTTTTTAGGAAGGTCAGTCGTGAGAGGGGTTCGCCGTTTACAATCGGGCCAAACGCTTGAAACGCTTACTGGCAATGATATTAGTTCATGAGCCTCTTTGAATAAAGCTATTATATATAGCCGATCTGACCATCGTGAAACAACCAATGTGCCAGCATCTACCTTGCAACATGAGCACAGCCGACAATTGATCGCATACTAGTCTCTTTCGTCGAGCTTCCTTGGCTCCCTGAATCATACTTTAAATAGGTTTGAAGATCAGCCAGTCAACTATCCCTTCGAGGAACAATCCATCCCTTCACACCAACATGAAGGCCTCTCTCCTGTCCACGGCGGCGGCTCTGGTAGCTGGTGTCTTCGCGAGCCCGGTGCCCGAAGACCCCCGGTCGGACTACACGCGGCGGGAGCCCGCAGTACCGCGCCAGGCGAGCGACACGGCGAACGAATTCCTCGAGGGCGGCTGCCGAGATGTGATCTTCATATACGCGCGGGGAACGACGCAGGACGGCAATATCGTAAGCTTCCCCCTCTCCTATTCGTCTACCTGATCATGATGCGACTTCTTCATCAGATCCTCGTCCTAGGTTCGTTTCGTTCGGTTTCCGATGGCTAATGGGTGACGGTTTATGCATACAGGGCGACGCACCAGGTCCGCAAACCATCGACTTGTTAAAGGCGGCGCTGGGCGACGCAGCCGTAGCAGCGCAGGGGGTCGAGTACCCGGCGAGCCTGCTGGACAACTTGCGGGAGGGGGGGTGCGACCCGGAGGACGCGGAGAAGATGGCGGCGCTGATCACACAAGCCGCCACGGAGTGCCCGGACGCCCAACTGGTCGTGTCGGGCTTCAGCCAGGGCGCCGCCATGGTGCACCGGTCGGTCGAGCAGCTGGACACAGCGACGGCGGGGCGCATCGCGGCGGGAGTCACGTACGGCGACACGCAGAAGGCTCAAGACAACGGGGGCATCCCCGGGCTCGCTGCCGATCGGACGCATATCATCTGTCACGATGGTGATCTCGTGTGTGAGGGCACCTTGATCGTTACCGAGGCGCATCATGGGTATGAGAATGAGGCCCCGGAGGCAGTGGAGTTCATTGTTGGCAAGTTGTGAAGCGAGGTAGGGGTGGACTGTTGATTGGTCATTCATAAAATAATATATCATGTTGGCATTCTCGTTCTTTTGGTTTGCATACTGTGCGCATAGGGATGCGCGGTTTGGTATTCATGATGACGAGTAATATTTGCTGCGTAAATAAACATTAGCATGCATTCAAGAGGCGATATTTGGGGTAACCTTACTCGTCATTGCCTTTGGATATTGATTGACTCCAACGGGCGGTTCCTCAGTTGGAAGCACTGAGGATGTGTAGATGGAATAGCTGCACCCTGCATCCATTCTCGCATATAGTGATGTTATATGAAGCTCGCAAGTGCCAACTTCATAGAATAAGGGTGGCTGAGGAGTGCAATATCAATGTTACCCGTAATTGGGTTTCTGGCTGCTCAAAAGCTATTGTTTTAACCTAAACTAAAGAACATATTGGTTAGACCTAAACTCATATTCTCCGTGTAGGAATATGGAAAGGGGTGAGTGACTTCCGGCTAAGATATCGCCCACGTTGTACCACTTACTCGAGCCAAAGCGACCGTTGATGAGCCAAGCTCCCATTTTCAAAAGATGGCATTAAAAATCAACGTGATATTTCCTGGTGTAACATCATATAAATACCAGATAATAGGTTTGACGAGATTCTTGATCTTAGTGGCCAATACTTGGGCAACCGTGAATGGCAAACGACCATACTCTAGGTACTAGAGACCCGTGGGACTTTTCTCATCGTCCAATCTGTTCTTTTGCTCCTACCCACTTCTACTACATTGCATCCAAGTCCCAAATCTTTTCCCAGGACCAACGCCATCTTGCTTGCCTTTCTTCCTTACCATCTTGTTCGAACTGGCACACAGATTTCCATGCTCCTACTCGCTTTCACGTTGCTTACCCGTCTTGCCACACCTGGAGCTCAACTGGAAATGCACCACCATCTGCTCTTGGGATGGATCCATACACTTCGTCGCGTGTGGACGAGAATTATCAACGACTCCCAGAAGTTCACGCAGTTCAGGAGGCCTCGCGATACCTAATTTTCTTCATCTGAGATCGATGGAAGCACTTTTGCACAGAATAACGTCCGAACGAGGTTAGGGCTCTCAGAGGATGTGTTACAAACAGCTAGCGAGTCGTGAGTAACCCCCTAACTGTACCCCAAAACCATGCGATAGACGATCTAGAGAATCCCTGAGTATATCAACATGCGAATGAGATGACCAGTCTGCGCAATGTCTGCGTTCATCTCGATCTTGCAGACTATTGACTTGAAAAGAACTACAAGACGATCGAGTACGTCCGGAGTATGTCAATTCCGGTCCAAAGCGCCACCGTCGAGACTGTCGTGCCGGCGGCAGTATTCTCAGGATCTTCGCTTAATACCCCGGTTTCGGTCAGAACTCGTCAACGTAGCGCTATAACCCAGAGCATATCCTAGGAGATCGACCGTAATCGCCAAAACAATAGTCGCGTACGCCAAGCAGGCTGAGCCCCCCACGCTGTCATCAAGGCTAATACACCACCTACCCTTTTACCCATCAAACTGATACGACTACAAGAAGCATCATCACATCATCATTCCCATTAACGTTCGAGACATCGTCCCAGTACCAAGTAATGTTGGGCAAAGAAACACCATAGATTTGTATTGGACGTTTCTAACGACGGGGTCAACCATGTACCAACTGTCGCATTCAGAAGATCACAGATAGGGACGGATTCGGATACAGATTTTGTCATACGCAGGAAAAGAAGCGATCTCTAGTCTAAGGGGCAGAAGAGCTCTATATATAATATGCCAAGCCACTAAGTGCCGATCACCTGGTTATGTAATCCACGCTCTCCTATTGTAGCCCCTATATCTCGAAACCAGCAATGTTAAAAGGAGAAGGGAATGAGCATTGATTGCAAGTCTCATTGTACCATAATAGCTAACAGTAATCTGATCCTCAAATGAAGATTTACCCAGCCGGAGCTGTCACTTTCAAGGCCCTCCTCCCAACAAGGTTTTGCCACTTGCTCGAAGCAATCCATGAATGGCAACACTCAGACCTATCTAACCTATAATAGCCCATCCTCCTCTTTCTCGCTAGCCATGCTATTTGAACTGGATATATGGTAAAACGGCAGCATCCCAACTTCATGGTCCTGTCTACCATCGTCTCTACTATTCGTATATCATACCGCTAGCAGATTTAGATACTATAGTAGGGGAAATTTAGGTGTAGACCTGGAGAAACCGTGGATAGCCACCAAGGTAGGCATCGCAGGGGCAACTGCTACGGAAGAACAGCAGGGAGAAGGGAAGTTGAAGCTGTATTGATGACGATGAAGCTGAGGAGATACAGCTTCTGTGAAGCTGCTGCTCTAGGTTAAATACTGTACGCTAGGCTAGGGAGCAACCTAATAGTGCACCAGTAGGTGTGTTACATTTCCGGCTCCAGATGGAGAATTGGGGTGATAAAGATTTACGATACATTGCCAAGGATGTATTTTTGACAGACGGCTGTGTCTTCGAGGAGAAGCATCGCCAAAGTCGTGCCATTGAGACCTATACTGATTGACTGTTGGAAATGCGGAGGAACTGAACTTGATTGGGATTCGGGAGAGGGTCTTGGGAGAAGATCACTTGTGCCTAAAGGTCCGTGGGAAGTCCCGGGAAAGGTATCTACCTACTGCATAACGTTCGTAATTCTTCTGCCTATCCTGGACAAGAAAGCCTCGGCTCATATAATAACAATGATAAGCCTGTGCCAATCAGAATCCGGGCCTGCTCATGTTCTCAAAGTGGCACCTACATTACGCCTAGTGTATCCAATGCCTGCAATATATACATTTGTGTGTACCCCTCCGGGATCGCGGGCATTATGAAGTCATGCTGAAGGCCCTGTGGCATAAGTAAATATGACAGACGTAGTGGCCTACGGAGAGAGGGGGGGCTCTGTGCTGTACCGCAGCAAACTGATTAGGGCCATATATTTCCAGTACGTGCTCTCATCGGCTGGGTAACAGCTGACATGTCCAGGTTAAGAAGTGGTATAGGCCTAGTCCTAGAAAAGTAGACAGGTTGGCTACATATGTATGCAGAGTGATCTCGATCCAGCCAACCAGAAGAAACATATGTGCGGAATTTTCTTGTGTATCTAAGTCACTCTAAGCCCTGGCTGATTACACTTATTATTTCCCTTCCACACACGCATAAAAGCGTCCCCTACCACCGCACCTATCTCCCCCCCTCTTATTATTTCCCATACCACCCACATCTCCCACGCTTTACCTTTGCCTATCTTGCTCCCACTATGGCTTCCTACCAGAATACTATGGAAAGATCATTCAGATCTTACACCTTCCCATCCTCAACTATCCCGACTACCTCAAGGCTGTCATCTCTCCTCAACTCTATCCTACTGTGGTCATCCTACCCACCTGCAGGATGGCCACAAGAAGGGTGACTCATGCTGCCGACGAAGCCCTGACGCAATACCAAAGATGGTATGAGGCTCGTGGTCTTGGTGTCCTCGATCATCTATTGCCTGTTTGATTGTGTCCTGCCCGTCAAGGGTTTGGTAGCAATAAACAGGCAATCGATGGTCGAGCATACGCGTTACCCCAAATCGCGTTACCCAAGACGCGTTATCCCGAGACGCGATGCAGTATGATCTGACTTGATATCGTGAAAGCTACATTTTACTGATTCATCATCTTAGACAAAAATGGAGCCGCGATGGTCTTCCTAAGGCACAGAAGATCATGTCCATGACAGACCCTAAAGCACAGCCACCATGCGCCCGGCTCTCGATAAGCCAAACTCCCACGCTTTCACGCAATTGTACATCAATTGCATCGCCACTAGACACTTGGAAAGGTACTTTAACACTCACATCTCCTTATTGTTTACACGGAGCCAATTCCCATCCTACTTGTCCCAGATCCCACCATCTTTAAACGCCTTCTCGCCCACGAACCATGGTTGTTGCCTAGCACATCTGCATCAATATGTCTATTGCTACACCTGGAGGAAGTCTTCTTCGCTACATCTAGCTGTTGTTCGCGATGGAGAGTCACTTCACTTCACTTACTGATCCCCAACGCACTTGCAATCATACTAATGTCCTTAACTTCGCAGTCCTGGTGCAAGTGAGCATCGTCATCTCGATGCGACGTGGTGGCGCCAGCACGTCGGGCCTTGCCCAGACGCTTCCTGTGGTGCCACTGCGTCGGGGCCTTGCCCGGCTGACTGCACTGGAGACAAGTCGTCTGGACTTGCCCGGGCAACGCGTCATCAAGCCTCAGCATGGCACCAACACGCGGAACATACACAGGTACAAAGCATTGCTCACTTTTCACTCTTCATACGTACACCCACATTCATCACCCACGCTCATACTTACACCATAAACACCAAACTTGTAGCCGGGGAGCGGGCTACTGTGAGAAGAAAAGCATCATCCTTCTACCATCAATACCCACAACCACTAACCGTCAATGGTGATTAGGCATGCATCCAGCAGGTATTGATGATCTTCAAAGAAAATAACAACGCCATCGGTACACACGTCAACGGCCGGTGTGCTATGGCAGCGCGTCAGCTTCCGACAACAGGTTCACGTACATCACTGTCGGTAGACATCATTGTCGTGGCACTGTATACCATTGTCGCCATATGTTGCCATTACTGTACATCACCATCAATGTACATCACATCACTGTCGATGCACATCACTGTCGTTATACATCTTTGTTCCACTATCATTGCGCCAAGTCGCCAAGGTATGTCTATTCCAAACACTTTGTCCATTCCATGTGTACGGGATCCTAACAACTTCTTTCACAAGATAGTGCCAGCATGGCTAGACTAGCAGTCTTCTACTTGAAGATTGTAACAACCAGATGTGCATTGTTGCAGCAGAAGCACCACGACGACCTGCAGACACAGCAGCACTGCTGGTACCGGCCAGAACAGACCACCCTACTATCTACGTAAAGCCTGGAGGGCCTTCTAGCCCAGTGCTTCAACAATCGAGCGAGAGGGGGGGGTGGGTGCGGGGGTGCTACTAACCCTACCCTCACCCGTGTCTGGCACTTTCTCAAGATCAGCTGGAGGACCACCGGCACCTCCGTGTTGACTCGGGGAATCATGAAGAGAGTTGCGGCCAACAGAACTCACCAGACTCGCCAAGTCTAGTAAGTTCTGTTGGTGGCAATCAAAGAAGGGCAGGTCGTCACACTACCTTTCGATCTCCAGAGCCAGCTGGAGTTCAAAAACACCCTCATGTGGTGTACGACATCACGCCGCGATATGCAACGCGGCAGGATGCTCTACACACGGGTAATCAACTTCGACTCTCAGGGGCTGGTTTCCAGTATATTTCTTGATGCACCTCTTCATACTTCCCCTGTAGTGATTCTTATCACATCATCATCTCACCACTGTTGACAAAGTTTCTCAACGAAACACACACTGGGATGATTTCCATCAGCAGGAGTATACTTTACCCGAAGGGTTAAAGGCGCTCGCTGCCTCACAGGTGCTACTATCAATCTCATCCTGAGGGAGCCCTTCGCAGGGTCCTACCTCCGGACGATGTCTAGGAGGCATCTGAGGAGAAGCCTGTGCCAACTGCATTTACGATTGGCAGAAGAAGGGGTGCTTCCACTACACCAATAGGTGGAAGTTGGCACAGGCTTCTCGAGCCAATAATAATGGGCAGCTGGGCTTCAGCTCAGAACAAGGTCGGCCTTTTCAGAATATTCTGAAAGAAGTGGAAGAATTGGCAGAGGGCCATGGACCTCAACCTCCGGCGACTCCAAACCTTTCAAGACGTAGAACTTCAGACAAAAGCCTCCCCGATTGCCAGCTCCTTACCACCCATTGCTACTTGCTACCCATACTCCCTGTTCCACATTGCTCCGACCGCCTGTTGCTACCTAGCACCCATTGCTCCTTTCTCCAAGGTACTACATATGTAGTAGTCGAGCTTTGGGGTTGCAATACCAGCTCTCCAGGTGGATGTGGTGGGCTTGCTGGTACCGTCCAGAGGATCCATCCACCCATTTGCTTTTCACACCTCTCCCATGCGTTTGGTGGTTGCTTCTCCGTTGGGTTCTCTAGACGGCACTGCTCGGTTCACCACAACTGATCCACCACTAGTTGCGCCGACAGTTTCTTGAGATACTCATAGGAAGAGAGGAATGGACATATCACGTTGCATGTTCTGGCATCTGGCTACCATTTGCATTTGCTCTCACTTGCATTTGCTATTATTGCGCTACTAGCTGCTGGCATTTGCATGGAAAGACCCCTAGAGTCTCGTCTTAGGGGCAAAATACCAGAGAGGGTGGAATGGCATCTTGCTTGCCCTGGGCAAAAAGGACGAGAATCCGCCTTTATATTTGCCATGCTAACGGCAAACAGGCTGGCAGAGCCGTCGGTAGGCTGATCACCCATCGCATGCAACCTCACCGACGGCTCTTATACCCTGCGCCCAATGTGGTAAATGGTCGGAGAAGTGCGAAATCCTGTCTACAGACCTACACTTCAGTCTTCACCCACTTGCTCATCACGCCCTTCATTCCCTTAGCTCTCTAGCTTACTTCGCTTACTTCGCTCTTCATTCCCATCGCTCCTCACGCCCAAGCGCTGTCTGTGAGTCGGCATCGGGCGTGATGTACTTCATCTGGAGGCGTGAGAACCACCTCCGTACTTCATCTGGAGGCGCGAGAACCACCTCCGTCAAGAAGATGCGAGACCTCGGGACATCCCGTTGCAGCCACTTCCCCCTCATGTCCTGGCGCCCCCAGCTCTCCCGGCGCCACCTCCGGTCGGTGATGTCGTAGGAAGCGGTTCGACAAGCCGATGTCGGTGGCTTTCATCCGGGTCATCGTCTTCTCGAAAGCTTCCTACAGCATTACGGATCCCGTACTGGCTACCAGGGCACGCAATGCAGCGTGACTCTGCAGGTGGGAACGGTGGGATACGATACCGAATACACTTTCTTCCTTACCACATTACTTAAAGTAGTTTTACAATCTTCCACTACAAGCAGGTGCATGTGACAGAGGTCATCACAATACGCTATGCTGCGGCAAAATCCTTCGAGGTCCGGGTCACGCTACACGGGCGCAAAGCAATCACTGCGAACGCATCATTTCCAGTGCGGAGGACTCGGACGCCCGATAACTTCTGCCGGCTACCCAATGGGTATGGAAGGAGAGATGGGACTTCATGATGTCCGTACATATGTCAGTATGGGCATATGTTATGGTCGGTCAGTTGAACTGGCCAACTCCGATAGAAGCCCTACATGTCGTAGTGTCTTTGTATCTAAGATATGTAGGGTTTCTGTCAGAGTTGGTCGATTGAAACACGGCCGCACATGGAGAAGGATTTGCTATACATGACAGTAGCTCGAGCTTTGATACTTGCTGAACTCCATAGCTACATCCACACTTAGGCATGTGGCCGTGATGTTCCTAGCCAAAACTGGTGGGCGAGTGGCCCTTCCCACCATTGTTTACCATCACGCCTTGCGACCGAGAGAGTGATGGGGGAAGCCGAAAAGCAGGCTCAAGCCCTGGGTACACCAACCCGCGCAGTGTATACCCGGTCCTAAAGACGGCCAAGGACAAGCTCGGCAAGGCGAAGACTCCAGCACCAGGGCCAGCAGGCTCTTGAGGGCGGCAGTGGTGTCCCATCCACCACTTCTCGGCCCCCTCTCTCACGACCCATAAACCTCCCATGCTTTTGCAAACAATCCCTCTTCTCCCTCACTGTGCTTCCTCCTTTAACTCCCACGCTTTCATCGAAACAAAGGAGCAAAGCTGAGGATTTGCCGGGTTTTTCACACTCAGGTAAGTAGGACCATGCAAGATAAATAACACCTTTTGCTACTTGCATAGCTAACCATGCCGCACCACCAGGCTTCCAACGCATCCCAGGACTGAATGTAGGAACGGTGGGACTAGCCACGTTGACAAGACGGGATGGGAAGCCGACGAGGCAGCCAGCAGGAGTTCGAAGCCAAACCGGGTGGCACCCAACGAACGATAGCCAGCCGCCTTGCAGTAAGTTTTATGTTTCTTCCGAACCCGTCTCTCGTTTTATTTGTCCAATCTCTCCCCCCTCCCCCCCCTTCTTTTCCTTTTTTTCCTTTCTCTTTTTTTCTTTCTTTTTCACCTTCTAGCATAGACATTACCACTAACAAATTACGGTAGGACTATTCTCGTTTGAATCCGCGACACCTCAGTAGCAGCAGCCCTCAGGGTGCTTCCTTCGACGACCAACTAGCCATTACCTTCGGTGCCACGCTCACCAATGGCATTTGCCACGGATGGCTGCACCTCTACCACTCCACAACCTATCTGATATCAGGGAGCCTACCCAATCTTTGGAAGAGGATGGTAAGGTATCGCAAACCGATACAACTGGCGGATTGCAATCCGACTACAGCAATCCCACCATCCGTGGTCGGTCGCCGTCACAAGGCCAGATTGGCAGTCCAATGAGGCCTGAACCGGTAGCGGCACCCGACGGTCAACTCGTTCTGCGGGTAACGAAGAGCAAGACGAGAGACACTAGAGCTTTGCTCATTTCAGCATTTTCAGGTCCGGCATTAAGTCAAGACTGACACTTACTTGACTTGACTGCCCACACATCTACACTTCTACACATCCTCCACACTCAAACACTCATCTCCCCATCGTCTTAGAACTTTTGCTTTCTTGCTTGCTTTCTCTTGAAGCGCATGAAGCGCAGGGGTCAGTGGAGGATAGGAGAGTCCTGGCACTTAATCTCCCTTACGCAAGCTCCAACTTGCTCCTTTCACAGAAGAAGGAACAGGAGGGCGACGAGATGACGCTCAAGCTCGCTCAAGGTCACCAGAGCTGTCGACCTGGTGGCCTGCCTGTGCGGTTTCGAATGCGAGTGGGAATAACCTATGGGCTTGGGCATATACATACGTGTAATAGCAGCTGATATTCTTCAATTAATTCCAAACATACTCGCTCAATGCTCGTTTCCAGTGTTAATCCGATTCTAATTCAGCTCTATGATATATCTCCATCGATCTGAAGCTGACAGGGTTAAGGACCACGGAGAGGAAGGTTGAGTAATACTTAGCCAGGTGATCGCCTGTCGTAACTCATGCTCCAAGTCTAGGCAGGGGGGACTTCTATGAATAGGCACTAACATCGACTCTTCTCTGCCCCATTCGAAGGGGGAAACGGTGCCTGGGTGTGTATTATATATTATGAGAGAGCGATCACGCCATCCACGTGGGTCACGTCACGGATGCCAAGGCGGCGATCATCTCACTGGTCTAGACTGCCTTTAAGCCTCGATCTTGATATTAGCGATGTATGACCAACCATTCCCGGGTTGTTCGGAATTTCATCATTCGGCATCTGATCGATCAACCTGCTATGCCTCGTACCAAGCCATGGCCGAAATTTGGATCACGGAAAGTGTAGCCGGACCATTCGACATTCTAGTATCACCACCCCATATCCGTAGAATAGTCAACCCCGGCGTGAAATACATGTTATTCCATGGACGATTAGTACAACGGCGCATACCGATATGTAGGATGCGTCTCGCAAATTGTACTGTAAGCCGTAACAGGTGTCCTGTCTTAAATAGGTGTAGTGGGCGGCTGAACGTCTAAAATCCAGATCCACGTGGATTACTGTGCCTCCAGTACCCCTGACGCTTGAAGTAGGGCTTACTATCCACCTTCCCGACTAATTCCTGACCTACTGGCTGGACCGTGAATTATATCGGCATCTGCTGATCAGCTCCCGCTTCTAGCAAGTGGAGAAATGCAACATAACATGGTAATACTACGCAATGAAATTACCGGCGACCACAGCTGCCAGATTGGAATCCTTTCCATATATGCAAAACACATCAAGAACTTCATACGGTTCCAACGCCCAATTACTCTCCTTCTACTTCCATATCCCATATTCCCACTCTCGTCGCGACCAGATGGTGCGCTTCCAACTATCTCGATCTTCGTTTGCACGAGACTGTCACATATTAAGATGAGAGCGCATTTACGCGTCGAGGGCAACCCGCTATCAGTACAGACGTCTCGACAATCAACAACAAGATGCCGACCGCCACAAGTCTGCTTCCTCTGACCACGACGTTCACTCCCGATCCCGGGTGCAACGACGTGTATCTTCGGGATTGCACCGATGGCTCCACGTGCGTCGGGGAGATCTACAGGAACCAAGCTTGGTATTGCATGTCCGGTACGACGACCATTGATGAGCGGCAATCCTGTTTCCCGGTAACGAGCTCCACGAGTGAAGTGCATTACACGTTTTCTCCCGGGCTGATCTGCCCCAATGGCATGACCACGGCTGCCAGTGCGATCTCGCCAGACGGTGTTTGGTGCTGCCCTAGGTAGGACTCCCGGGATGCCGCTATTACCACTAGGTCTGGAGGCTGATGTTGTAGAACAGCTCATTAAGTTGGGTTGGGTATCCATTGTACTGTGGCGGATTGATGACAGAAGGGTCATATATAACTTCCAGCTTCGCCTGCTCCACTACGCCCTGGACAGTCAACTTCGGTCCTGATGCAACCGAGTTTATTACAGCCTCGGTACGCCCAGCAGGCGGAACGGGGATGATGGTGGCATCCACAATTCCTGCAAGCGATATCGTGCTCAGTGTCTACGCGATGGGGGTGTTTCTGTCGGGTCAGACTTGGGCAACAAGCGAGCCTACAGGCTCCTCGACGGATCTTGGATATGCGAAGACCAAAGTCACACTGAGCCCTACAAGCGCGGGTGCGAACCAGGAAGATCCCACGGATCAGGGCGATGCCTCTGGAGGAACAGGGAAGGGGTGGATTGGGGCGGTTGTCGGGTCTATTTTGGGGGCTGCTTTGCTCCTAGCACTTGGCTTCTTCCTAATCAAGCGGCACCGCCAAAAGAATCGAGGGTCGACGAGGATAAACGACTTTCAAGACGCACAAGACAAACCTAAATATTACCGCGGTCACGAGTATGAGCTGGAAGGCAGTAAAGGGGACAGTTACAAGGGGCAAACAGAGTTGGATGCAAACACAACACGTGCAGAACTCGATAATGACCTGAGAGCGGAACTCGAAGCGACACCACCAGTAGAACTAGATGGAACAAGCACATACTTCCATGGGAGCAAAAGCCGGGATTTATGTTAAAGCGATGATTTTGTGTCTTTATACTAGCATAATAGACTAAACAGGGAAAGTCTGTCAAATGGCTGACAGTGATCGACCTATACTGTGTGATTGAGAGATAGGGGCGATGGTGTGACTTCATAAGAAAGGTGAGGAAGTGCAGACCATCATCTGCACCACGGCCACGATGAAGCAGGATCAGTACGGTGATAAAGCGCACGAGTTGGTCCAGGTCAGAGTCATAGACTGACTTGAGCATATAATCAGGCTTGCCATTGAGATCAGAATAGCAAAGGGTCATGACGGGGGGGATTGGCGTCATTCATGGAAGAGTATATTGCTATGTCCAAAATTACGCTATTGCAGCCATCCTTCAGCATTGCCATCCTAGCCAGGCAACAGCATTCTGAGATCATTATGCATGATGTTGGGGACAAAGAAAGTCTACCCCCTGACCCCTCGCTTTTGATCGCAAGGTGTGCTGTTGATCGTCGGATATGGCGCATCACTCACATCTGAATGTTATAGTACTATCTTCCACAGTTTTTCCTTTTTTCCCCCTCTTTCCCCCCAACCCCCTAAATATTTCGCACAATACACACCTATTCAAATCACGCCATCCTTTCTCATTCTTGATGGTCATCATCAGCCTCACGGTAATCCTAGGACATCTCCCACGCCGGTCCCACCAATACATTCGACGTATAGGTAACGATCGGCTTCCTTTAGAGATATTGCAGAAAATCTCGGGGTAACTGTCACGACCTCAGGGATATGACATGGGGACGGTGATCGATGAGGTAACAGAGTACCACACCTGATTGCGCATATTTCTGTTGAAAAGATCTCTAGACACTTCCAACGCTGACGTGTGTGAATGCCTTCTTCACGAGTTGGAAAGCTTCCGGCGCGCCCACGACAGCGTTGTCGCTTCTATGTTCAGGGCCTTACCTCGCCTCGGCAGGCTCAGGTTGTCATCCAAAAATCATGGTTGCGCGGCCGAAGTTAAGGATCTACTAGCGTCCATGGACTCGAAGCTATAGCACATCTCCTTCGCGTATCTCGTCTCCTTTTGCGTCTGCTGTGGCGAGTATGAACTGTTATCATACGGCGGGCCGGAGGGGCCACATCACCCCCCACGAGAAAAAGCGGGATAGGATCAAGGACGCCATGTTTAACCCATCCGTACTCTTTGGTCGGTGGGTTAACCTTTCACGAGGCTAATACAGACCCGTCAGACCCTTCATACCTTGATTAGGAACTACCTTTGGAGATGGTGGCAGCCCTGAAGGGCGCAGATCACCAGGTTTTCCGACTTCGTCACAGTAGGGCATTGAAATGTGTTAAAACTTATTAGGGGATGATGTACCGGGAGCTGTGAGATTCCATTTTGGTCCTGTTGACCACCCGTAGGAGCATCTCATCGTAGACTCATCTCCCTAGCCCGAGGAACCCCTGCATGACGGGCTATAGACTACTTAAGTAACTAATGACTATAAGTATGACTATAAGTATGGCGCCCCACACAATAGAGCCATATTCATTACGTAAAATGAAGCTTATTGAGACGACAAGTGCCATAAGTAACGGGTATAAGTGGACCAAAGTGTCGTAAGGTGATCTCCGATGTTCTCTAACTTGACTTCAATTCGCTCTAGGGATTTTTAGATTTTATCTACACGTAGTAACTATACCTTAAGGCTGCGGAATCGTCTCTTGACAGGACTTCGGCGCCCCGCTTTCTTGGCGGTGCCCCTCCTTGAGGACCACGCCAGTAGTTGACGTTAGGCACTTCGACAAGTCTTCCAGAAGTACTAACAACCGCGTAAATGAAGGACGGAGAAAGCCGCTCGATAGGATGGGTAATCACAACACCGAGGATAGCGAGGAGGTATACCGACTAACCCGGGGGGCAAATATCAGCTTGTCGGGTAAGAAACATACGTCTTTAGCAAGAGGACTGGTGCTCGTCGTTCGATTTATCCGATGCTTCCTTGCCAGTGGCTTCTCTATAGGTAGTTGATACTTACAGAAATCGAAGGGATGATATTCGATTCCTCACCCAATGTGATCATTCAAGGGGCTTCTACAGTATATGTAGAAACCAGTCGCTGTTGTTGCCCATGCGCCGCAGTGTCTAATCACTACCAGTCCACCCAGCTACTTAGCCCTCTCAAAGCACAACTGCCTCGGCACCGCATCGCACCGCACCAACCCCTGATGCAGCTTTCTGGTGTGCATGTTCTCGGTGCTACTGCGGCTATGCTGATGCGGCTGCCCGCTCTGTCACGGGAACACGAGGGCTGCGGCCGCGGCGAGAGATCCAGTGATAAGGACTCAATCGAGCGCTGTGGCGCCCATCGGACAGGGACTCCTGTCTCAATAGTGCGGGTGTGTGTGAGTGCGTAGTAGCGGTGACCCTAGTTGCTTATTTCGCCCTCACACAAGCTTCTCTTTCGGTGTGGCGCGCTCACTTGCATATGCCTACTTAGATACGCCCCGATACGAATGGACCGTGCATAGTCAAATAAACAGGGGAGTAGCTGAAGACTGATGATAACTATGACTATGCGATACCTCTCGAATGGTGGGACGTCGTGGGGTGAATGAATGAAAGGGGCTATAAGAGATGCGCTTCCATCTGCCCGTCACGTGCGACGGAAAATCGTGGCGATAGTTCGACAATAATTTGCAAACATCGAGGGCTGCTGTATAGCTGTAGATGGGCGGGGTTGGATAAGATGCAGGATCTATCGAGGGAACGCCTTTCCCTTTGACTCGGATACCATCCGGCGAATGCGAGGTACGATTCCAGGGTGTCAAGCAACGCAATCCACTGCAACCAAGCCCTTTGGTGGATGGATTGCAGTAACTGCAACCAGCACCCTAAATTTGGTGGATTGAAATTGCGCAACTGCAACCAAATTGCAGTGGCGTTGCACTGGTTGCAGTACCCAAATCGGGCAAAAGTGAGGGCATATACAAAGGTCGTAAAACGGATTTTGGGCGTTTATCTGGCGTATTCGAAGCGTATTGCAGCTATTACCGACCCATTCGACCTATCCGACCCATACCTGGTACCCCCTTCCTGGCACGCACCCCCTTCCTGGTACGCACCCCCTTCCTTGTAACCCCCCCCCCACCTCCACCAGCCTTTACTTTGACCCCTACTAGCCCCTATACCTAGGTAATCCTTAGTGTGGCGGTGTATACTAGCCACAATTACCAGCCACTGCAACCTGCCACCAGTTGCGCAACCAGGGGAAGTTATCGTGGATTGCGTTGCAGGTTGCGCAATTTCGAAAAATCCCGAATGGATGGATTGCAGAGGGTGGTGTCCACCAAATGGTGGACATCACGTTGCACAGGTTGCGTTGCTTGACACCCTGGGTACGATACGGTTGTTCCGAGACAGTTCTTGACTCTCCGAGCATTCCATGGATGGACATCGTGTACCCCGACTGTGGGGGGTTGTAACGACGGCCTTGGTGGTTCACTGTACGATGTACGCTTCGGAGAACCTCTCCAGAGTTATTGGCAAAGCATAGCCCCTTTCTTGGCAGAGGTTGGGACCAATATAAAGCTACGCCCAGCCCTTATCATATCATTCTAGAAGACGGACTTTCACATGACTACTTGGCGAAATTGCATAAAGTACTCACTCTGCTTGATCAAATGCCCCCACTACTTCTGCTTGGAATTTGACAGAGGTTAGAATTTGAGGTTGATTTTCGCATCGCGTCTAGATAGGTAGATGATCCCGTTAGGGTTCCATGGGCCGATCAGAGGAGCAGTCACTTCAGCTCAGTAAGTGGGTAAGAATGTAGCTTAGCTAGAGCTACTTTTCTGTAACACAGTGGAAGAGGCAGTGCGCTACTTGCTCGGTGACGTTCCAAGGAAAAACAACCTAACAAACCTATCAGAACCGATGGAGCTTAGACTTGGACTTTCTCTGAACAGGCCTAGATGCTCATCACGTCGTTCGACTGGGTGATAAGAATGGAGATAGACCTAGGGCTGAACTGAAGACGTCTTACATTCGTTCTCCCACTGTTGAGGTTGCTAGAGTCAATTAAAATATTAGGGTAACCACGTACACTTAGCGAATAGTAGGCTTTCGCGTCTCCTCGCCAGTTTAATTCTGAATGCCACATGACTTGGTCTTCCAGGAGATGATACGTCCATCTTATTACGGTGGCTTGTGTAATATTCTTAGGGAATCCTTCCTTGTACCTATGTCAGTCTATAGCACCCATGTAGGGGGGTGCCCATCGATAGGCCCACCGCGCCATCGGTCCGCATTCTGTAAGATGTAGCAAGATCCCCGTCGTCCCCACTGGGCGGAAGGGTGAGCAGAGGTTAAACATCACTATAAACAAGTAGTCCATGCGGGCTTTACAAGGTACTCTTATCGCCAAATCTCGTGGGAGAAAATAGTGACCTCTCCAGGAAGCACAGAAATCAAGGTGCCTGGGGGCCTGATGAGGGTTGAGTTTTGATTAGCCTTTCGGATCAGGACAGCAAAGCGATCAGACCTGATTCCCTGAATGACTCTGCACCCAGATCCAGACACGGAAGGAAGACTTACCAGGCCTACCTATCTATTACCTGGTAACTATCTATCTACGTAGCTATCAGTCCAAGAAAAACAAACGGCCTAGGCTGCTAGCATCCAACAGCTCCAACACCACGCGACATTGAGGCGAGCCAGGTTGGCGGGCTGACCCCACGAGCTGAGCCTAAAGGGAAAACAAAGGTTACATCAGATTTGCTTAGGATTCCCTTATCGCCTGTTGGAAACGCCTCAGTGTTCATTCGCCCGGATCCTAGGGTCGACCTCCAGCAACCTTCTCGATCCGGATAGGTCTAGTACTTTAGCCCCTTCGCCGCTTGTACGACTCCTGAGAGAGAAGAGATAGCACGATGTCGCGAATCAAGATACGAAAGAGTAAGCACTTACCATGACCTTAAAGTGCATATAGAACGTAAAAGTGGTAGGCTGTGCGGGTTCTCCGAGTGGCTCGAACCCCTTCGGGCGCAAAAGAGCCGTGAATCGCAGAGTCAAAGACTTCGACAGCCTCAAAGATGGCGACCGAGATGATGACGCTAGTGGGGCATGGCTGTTACCTGGTAAGTATGGATTTACGATGGAACGGAAGAGCTAGAATCTGCATCGAAGTAAAGCTGGACCAAAGCGGCGGAACGGGAGCGTGTCGACTGTAATTGGACGGTTGCTTATCTCTTCAGCCAAGATAGGCATAAAATTGGTGTCTTGGCCCGCTTTCCGTGTCAGGGGAGGGGGGAAAGGGGGGGCCGGGGGTGGTCCCTAGACTCTTAGACCCCCTATACTCCCTACCCAGATGTCTTTGATAATATAATGCCTTGTAGCTATGCAATTCATGGGCTAGGTATCTCGACGCCCTATCAGGGTATATACACCTTTGAAGTAGCTGCTACGCCGTAGGCATACAAGTTAAAGCCATCTAGGTTCCCAGTACCTATCCTAGATAAACTGATGAACTGCAGATTCGTGGCTTAGCCTAGCCAGGTAGATCACGACATACATTAGTCGCTGATAAGATGCTGCTGATGCTATCCCATGGAATTGCCTATCTGTTCATCTACCTACTAGTACTTCTCTCTACTATCTACGACATGCCTGTATCGTTATTTCTTGGTGTAACTTGTGTATAAGTGTTTGTGCATGTTTGCGTGTACGTGTACGTGGTATGACAGCAACGATGTACTATGTAACTACCAGGTATGGTGAATGGTGAATGGTGGTGAGAAGGGTCAGCATGGTCGTGCACCAAGGTGCGCCATGTGTGAGCGCGGCGCCTGTGCATGTGTATGCCCGTATACTGCCTACCACCTACCACCTACCACCTACCACGCAGGTACCTATGAGTCTGCGGTGTCTCGCAGATAGGCTGACTGGCTGACTGGCTGACTGGTTGACAGCCATACGACAAGCCCTGGAGTGTCTATCTGGTTTAGGTGTGGATGTTAGGTTGGTAGAAGCTACGGGCTTTTCAGTAGCGAGGAGGGTTGTATCACCTACCAGGTATGTACATACTTACCTACCTATGCGGCTATACTACTTATCTCCATCCTACCTGCCTACTTGCCTAGCATATTGTCCTTAAACAACCTGAATTGATCCAATTGATTGAACCGAACCATTGATCTATCTCCCTTAGCACTTGCCTACCGAGGTCTTGGAAGGCACATACATAAGCAAGGTATAATTAGGGCACTTCCAGCCCTGTGCCTACTTCTTGAATCCCTTCTCATCTCTTTCCCACTCGCATTCCGTTCCCTCAGGATAACCTCACCTCACTCTCTCCCATTCCACCTATTACTATATAGGATAGGACAGGAAAGGATACGACTGGATACGACGGAACGGCCATGGATAGCAAGGATGCCCCGCCCTATATCGTGGGCAGCGACGACGTCGCCGGCCCCGGCTCCGCCTATGAGAAGCGCAACTCTATCACGGGCGATGTCTACGTCGGCGACCACGGCGCCGACACCGAGCTGAAGCGCCTCCTCAGCACCCGTCATGTCACGATGATCGCCCTGGGCTCGTCCATCGGCATGGGTCTGTGGCTCGGGAGCGGTACCTCCCTGACCGACGGCGGCCCGGCCGGCATCTTCCTCGGATACCTCCTGGCCGGTTCCATGATCTGGTGTGTCAGCCACTCCATCGGCGAGATGGCAGTCCTGTACCCCCTGCCGTCTGCCTTTGTGCAATGGTCAGGTTAGTCTATGCTGTTTTCCCTTCGCTAGTTATGATGCGCTGCCTGTAGCCTATCTTCCTTCCTGCCACCAACTATCCATATATCTCTGCATATACATATTGAGTTGGTTATGTTGGTCTTATGTTTCGAAGCTAAACGTCACTCTGCTGTCAAACTCTGCTCTGCGACATAGGCAAATTCGTCGATCCCGCCGCCGGCTTCGCGCTCGGCTGGTCGTACTGGTTCTCCTACTGCATCACCATCGCGAACGAGCTGCAAGCGGCCAACACAGTCATCGGCTTCTGGACGGACGCGGTGCCGGTCGCGGCGTGGATTACCATCTGGTGGGCGGTGATCGTGATGGTTAACATCGGGGCCGTCTCGCTGTTCGGCGAGATTGAGGTGGTGTGCTCGTCGATTAAGTTTGGGTGGATCTTCGTCGTCATCATTTCGATGATCGTGCTCTCGGCGGGTGGCGGCAGCTACGACCCCGTCGGGTTCCGGTACTGGCGCGAGACGCCCTTCACAAACGGCTTCCGCGGCTTTTTGTCCGTCATGCCGACGTGCATCTTCGCCATGTCCGGGTCGGAGAACTGCGGCCTCGTCGCCGCCGAGACCGCCAACCCCAGGAAGTCGGTGCCACGCGCCGTCGGTTCCATCTGGTTGCGGCTCGCGCTCTTCTACCTGGTCGGCTCCCTCATGATCACCATCAACGTCAGCCCGGAGGACCCGGACCTGTTCGGCGGCACTGGCACCAACGCCTCGCCCTTCGTCATCGCCTACCGCAACGGCGGCGTCCTCCCGCTCGCCCACATGATGAACGCCGTCATCCTCATCTCAGTCGTCTCCACCGGTACCATCTCCGGCTACGGCGGCTCGCGCACCACCATGGGCCTGGCCGCACTCGGCATGGCGCCCAAGCAGTTCCTCAAGGCCGACAAGACCGGCCGCCCCTGGTTTGGCCTGATCCCGACTTTTATCCTCGGCGGCGGTTTGGCGTACCTGAACGTGAGCCAGAGCGGAGTGAAGGTTTTTGGCTGGTTCTCCAACCTTACCTCCCTCTTCACCCTCTTCGGCTGGGGCATGATCTGCCTGTCGCACATCCGGATGCGGGTGGCCTGGAGCAGACAGGGCCGGACGCCAGAGGAACTTCCCTGGAAAAGCTGGATGTAAGCGTTTTCTCCCGATATTGACGTTTAGCCACCACCCTCTTACCTGATTGTGATGAGATTCATTCCAACTGCGGCTAGCAGTGTCTCCCTCAGACATTGCATTTGCTAACCATTCATTTCGTGCCGCAGATACCCATACGGGCCCTGGTACGGGTTGACTCTCTGCATCATCCTCATCATCGTCCAGTTCTACCTAGCCGTTTGGCCGCTGGGCGATGATCCTTCGGCCGAGAACTTCTTCGCGAATTACATTTCCGTCATTCTGATCGTGGTGCTATGGCTGGGCGCGCGCTTTTACTACCGCGGACGGTGGTGGGTCGACCTCAGCATGGTCGACCTGGACGCTGGACGCCGGTTCTACAAGCAAGATATCGAGAAAGCTCCCGTCAGGGGTTTCTTTGGTCATGTGAAGAAGGGGGTAGCATACGTCTTCAACTAGCCCGACGAAGGTAAGTATAGGTATGGCGTAGTGGCAGCAGAAGCAACTAGTAGTTAGCGTTGCGATTGTTTGTTTTAGGTGTCCTTGAAACGAACCAGGCATAAGCATCGAATGTCTCTTTGCAATGCATAGTTTGAGCTTCGCGAGTCAGTCTGGAGATTCCACACAGTTATGATGTAGCATTACTATACCCCATCCTTGTTTGTTGCAACCCAAACCTATTGGTTTTGTTACTATTAGAGTCGGTTGCTCCATGACCATATCTTCCGCTCCATAGTGACTGCCATCCGGTTGTTACTTTCACTTACCTATTGCACCCTGATGAATGAGACGAACTCCGCGAAAAGCGATGCCATCACTAGGTACTGCGGTTTACCGGTCCAAAGTCGGCGACAATATAATGGATAGTGTCAAAACATACCACACACCAATGAGAAGGTGTCGACGCTATCAACTGTTTTTGTCAACGACCTTCCCGTCCTACATTTACCAGGATATGCATGTCCCAGAGTTATTGAAGTCGCACTCGCCGAAGTTCCCCGATGCTCGAGCAGCGGTTCGCGTCTGTACCGCCTTCGCTTACCACGTGCTAGAAAATGGAGCATTGCCATTCGGAAAGGCAACCGTGAGAACTGGATCCTCGGATATCCGGAAGACACTTTCCCAAATGACCCCCTTATATTAACTACGCGGTACATCGTATTTGGGGGCCGCCCGTTCCCCTGGACTGGACTTAGCTCAAGTAAGCAAGCATTGAGTACAACGCCGGACTTCATTCAGCCTTGATGGAAGGGCCGATCTCATGTAAATAGTATTCGTACGTGATGCCTACCTTTCGAGATTCATTTCTGGGTACGGGCCGTGGGTGATGATTTATTGCCACGATTACCCGAGTGATCTGGCAATGATGCGAGGCACGAGGCCTTGGTATCGCCGACGGAATCTTCACCTCGCATTCTAACTGCTACACGGTAGCCGCGACGCTGCGCGATTCGCTGAAACAATACCCATGTCGATTCGCGGACCTGCATACCACTCAATCGTTGAATAACCCCTTTAAAAATTGAAACCGGCCAGGCCCACCGCCTACTTTCGCCTACTTAAACTCACGTCAATATCGATGAGCAGATTCGGCTTCTCTCCTCGTGTGGCTTCGACCTCCGGTCAAGACGATTGGCTTGCGATATATTGACCGCATATGCACGCCTGCAATTTACCTACTAGGAGGTAGTAACCACTATGCAGACGAAGCCGCCCAATCATGAGACGTAGAAACAGCGCGATGCCGTGGGTGCCTCGCCTATCATGCAGTAGGGCAACAATCTCGAGAAGATCTTCTCGCGTCTTGAAACGAAACGAAACGAAACGAAACGAAACGACACGCAACCAAGCAGATGTCGACATCTTCCTAGTGCACAAGATCACTCAGCTCTAGAGGGAAGGGTGCTAGGTACGTCTTATGATGGGAGGCTAGACTGAGGCCCTGATTAGCAAATCGGTAAGAGGCATCAGTAAGGGGATTTTTGCGCTTAAAGGCACCTCCGGAGCCCGGAGCTTGGCGCGGATTCTCCACTGCCGGCGCTAGGCTTTCTGGCGTAGTCCTATTTAGGAAGGAGCTATGCGAGGCACGAATTGTGCACGCCAAGAACGATTTTGACGATGTACCGCGCTAGGTAAGAGCCAGTCCTTTCTATATACGGCAAGAAATCGACGTTCTTCGTTACCGACGTGCCTCCTCCTAATCGCCTATAGACCATAGGCGATTAGGAGCAGGCACCCCCCAAAAACCTAACATTTTGCACAACTTTTTGACCATACTCCACAATAGTACTTCGCAAAAATTATACAGCCCCATTGTACCGAATCTGCCTCTTGCCGCTTACCGATTTGTCTCTTACCGATTTGCTAATCAGGGCCTGAATCTGTTGAAAAAGGCCCAAGTTGACCAAGTGTACTGGACCGCGTACTTCGTATGCCCTGTCGTTTGTTCACTGTTTAACGTCATTTGCCAAGGTACAATACCAAGGCGTCCACCGCATTGATTGATTGCATCGAGCTGCGTGCAGTTCCATTTGGACGTGGATTAACCCCGTAGCAGGCAGTAAGGAGCTGGTTACTTCCATTATGTAGCGCAGCCCGACGGCCACTTTTGAGACCAACCGACAGAAAATCCCGTAAGCTGTACATGCTTACCTAGAAATGCCCGTCGCAGCCTACATGTTGGAAGGATTGATGTTACGAGTTGAAAGTCCATGTAGGCACTTGGATTGGTTAGTCTAGGGTACGCTTGAAACGCTATAGACTTGCCCAGCATCCATAGGCCCATGTCCTATGTAAGCATGGGCGTACAATCAAAGAGAAACAAACGTCATCAATGACGGACAGGCGGGAGGGCGGCTGGGCGGCCAGCGGATCAGACCCTGGCTCTAGCTCATCTGATCTCACTGACTAGACCTTGCTGGGCGGTCTATGTAGCTTCAGTAATACCTAGTCACAAAATAGGTAGGGAGATCATTGATACTCGGGGGGAAGTTGACTAGTTGACTAGGTATTAAGATGGTAGAATAATGGTAGGATACTTACAAAAATACGCTTCATGGGAAGAAGGAATGGTAAGTTTCCAAGGGTTCATAGCCAGACTGGAGAAGTGGTGGACGCAGGTTGGCTGGTTGGGTAGTACAATTCCTCCGGCGATCAATTAAGAGGATCATCGGGCAGATAGGCAGAACAAGCTGGCACGGGACGGGGTTTGTTTTTATTTAGAAGTTCGGATGATTCAATAGAACGAATGGATACATCTTACCGGCGATTTTTTATGGGCGATCAACCCCACTGGACCGAAGGAATGGGAGGGGCAAGCAAAAACAGCCCTTGATAACCCTTGATTCAACCCTCTTGAAACAAACTGACGTTGACGCCGAGTAATGGTAAGAATTGCGCATCTGGAAAATGTTAGGTGGGCGAATTGCATGAAACAATTGCGCCTCGGGATGCCAGAATGATGCCAGAATGGAGCGATGCACCAGGTACCATAGACAGACCATAGACCATAGACCATAGATGAAGCTGTGGAGGCAAGTATGTAGATATGTAGTCATTAACCAAGAGCCGTCGGAAGACCTATTCAAGGCAAGCATCCCGTATCTATCCCGAGATGCTTCGCCCGAGGCGTCAGGACGGCAGGGCGGCAAAGCAGCAGGGCGGATGTTTGATCACCCATACCGTTCTAGCTAGCAAGCTTGTATGACATAGATGACATTGATGGCGCATCCGAGGGGGAAATACCAATTTCGTAATTACGTCGTAGATAAGTAATCACGGGTAAGATCGCGACGCCGAGAGGGAGTTTCTGTCCGATCCAGTCCAGTCCAGCCCAGCCCAGCGGATCAAAAGGGTCAAAAGGGTGAAAAGACGCATCCAAGGGGCGAAAAGACGCAAGGCTCCGGGAGTCATGATAATGGAGGAAAATCAGCAGAAAAGTGACCGAGGAAACAGATTGATTGCCAACAGGGGCCGTGATCGTCCCAGCAGAGAAAAAGGTTGGCTTGGGTTGGAAAGGGAAGAAGGCGAAGAAACGCGGCTAGGCCGTCTTGGGCGAGGACGCAGATCTCAAGCCCCGACGAAGAGCCCCTCATTGGTCGGTCTCTCCGTCGTGCCGACGGCGGGCGCCGCTTCAGTCCAGTGTTTCGAAACACATGCAGGAGGTTGGACTCCTAACTGTTTCAGGTTTCCGCCAAGTCCCTTTTTTCCCCAACACGCCAGCAGCGCCCAGTGGCAGAGTGGCAGAGTGGCAGAGCGGCCGCCGCAGTCAACTCCAGTGCAGCGCAGCGCAGTGCAGTTGTTGCTGCCAGTTCTGGGGCGTTCTGCATGGAACCAGTGGAAAGTTCTGCCCAGTGAAGCGTAGCGGGTGCAGCCAGCAGCGAGTGCAGCAAGTGCAGCGAGTGACGGGCAGCTAAACCACTCTAAAACGGGCAGTCGTGCCTTGGCCCGCCAGCCCGCCCAGTCCCATCGAGGTCCCCTCTTCCCAGGTTGTCAAAATCTCGTAGTGTAAACCCCTGCAAGCTGCAAGCTGCAAGCACTGACTGGGTCCCGTTAGCCAGCAAAGGCGAGGAAGGCCAGCGCTGAGTGGCTCTCCCGCCGGGCTGCTGTCTCTAGATGGGGGGCGCTGGCTGGGGGGTGACGGGGTGGTGACGGGGTGGGACGGGCAGACGGGGGGGAGGGGGGGACGGGCAAGCAGGTGGCAGACAAGGGTAGAGAAAGGCGAAAGGGCAGGCAAAGGCAGGAGCCGGGGGGGGTGGTCGGGGGTTGCAGGTGGCGGACAGGGAAATACAAGGTAAAATAGGTACAATACAAGACAAGGTAGAGACGGTATGGTATGTACATACGTACCTACCTATTCTTGGGCATTCATGGCAGGCATTTGGCAGGCATCTACAGGACACATACAGGGCACATATGCAGCAAAGCAACAGCAAAGCAAGCCCCCAGGCGCCCCCCCAGGCCCCCTCCCAAGGCCCCAGAGCCCAGAGACGGCAGCTGATGATTCGCGCGATCAACCCGGAGCAAATGGACTGGACAAGGACGAGGCCCCGACCGACTAGCCCGACTCGTTCGTTCGTTCGTTCGTTCGTTCGAACCCGCCCGTACCTCGAGTCGAACGAGGAGAGAACATGCGTGTCTGTCCGTCTGTCTGTCTGTCTGTCTGTCCTCCAAGTGTGTCTTGGGTCTCGGTCTTGCGTGGATGCAGCTGTGCAATATAGGCACAGCAGCAGAAGCAGCAGAAGCAGCAGCAATCGGCAGCATCCATCAGCAGCATCCATCAGCGCTCAACCAGCAGCAGAAGCAGTAGAAGCCGAGTAGAAGCAAAGCAGCACAGCAGCACAGCAGCACAACAGCACAGCAGCACAGCAGCAGCCTCCTGCTCTTCGCTCGTTCGTTCGTTACCTGACCCTCATCCATTCATTCCCCATTTGCTCCGTATGCATCCGCACCCTCCTTCGCTTTGCTTTTGCTTCTTTCGAATCTGCTTTCCTACCGTATCGTATCCATAGTCGTAGTCATCGTTGTTGTTACCGCTGCTATTATTCCCGTCACTGTCATTGTTATTGTTTCCTACCACTACCGAGTACCACTATACCACCATCATCATCGTCACTTCAGCATCGGCCTCGGGATCGGCATCGGCATCGCTATCATATCACCCTCGCCCTCGCCATAACCGCCATTATTACTACGATCGTCGCTGTTGTCATTCCCTACTCCGCCCGACCGCTGCCTACTGCTGCCTACCTGGTTATCGCCCGCCGTCAACTAGCGACTGTGCCTCTCCTCCCTCCTCTCCAATGTTGACATTGACCTGAAAAACCAAACGACCCTACATGGTCCATCGCAACCACGTGCACCCGCCCGCACACGCACACGCACCCGCACAAGCACAACCACACGCACACACGCAATTACAGAGACTATCTTTAATCTAAGTGCATTGGTCACACGAGCCACATGGACGACCCGTCAAGGAAGTTAGCTGAGGCGAGGGAGAGCTTGGAGGCTTTCATGAAGCAGTCGGGGCTTAGTCGCGAAACCTTGCAAGCTCTGTTAATTGAAGATACCCAACAACAGCAACAGCAGCAGCAGCAGCAGCAACAACAACAACAACAACAACAACAGCAGCAGCAGCAGCGGCAACACCAGCAATCGCGGCAGCAATCCTCACAACCACAACACCCAAGCCAGCCATTGCAACCGCCGCCGCCACCGCCGCCGCAACAAGTAGATCCACGAGGTATATGAGACATCCCGCATTATCCGATTAATGTAAATAATTATCAAGTATTTTCATTACTAACTAGCAGCGACGACGGCCATGTAGTGCAAATATCGCGACCCCCTCAGACCGTATCGAATCACGGTTACAGAGATTACAATTCGCCGCAGTTTCGAGGATCCATCTCATCGACCGTCTCTGCCTCCTCGAATCGCGACAGCGTATTCTCGACGACATCGACACGGACTACAGCATCGTCTTCATCGAATCAATCGACCGATAGCAAATTTTGGTGTACCTCGTGCGAGAAAACCTTCAAGCGAAAGTTCGATTGGAAAAGGCATTTGGAGGAATTCCACGAAAGATGGCGGAAATACCCGTGTCCGGATTGTAACCAGAGCTTCTGGGGGCCCAATACGTTCAATCAGCATCACAAGGGCGCCCACGGGTGTCAGACATGTCCGCACGCCGAGTCGGTCGTCAAGTATACGAAGAAGCGGAAGGCATGGGGATGCGGGTTCTGCGCCGCGCTGCACCGGCAATTCGAGAAGCACATTGACCATGTGGCGGCGCATTTCGACACAGGCAGCACCAAAGCGGACTGGCTACACTCTAACGTTATTTACGGTCTGCTGCACCAGGATCCGATTCATGAACTATGGAAGAACCAGCTGGCCGAGAACCATCACCTTTTCCAAGGCCACCAGCCGCACTTCAGCTGGATCCCCGAAACGACAGGCCGCGCTCAAGGCTACGCTGAGAATGAAAATCCTGGACAACTCCAGGACCTGCTCGAGTTTTTCGACGGCTCCAAGGACTCGGCCGAGCGCGTCGTCCGCGTCGCCTGGCGCACCATGCAGGTGCTCCTTCAGCCCAAGGGAAGCAATATCAACGGCGTCGCCCATCACTCGCTGCTTCCCCAGCGTTCCCACTCGACCACGAGTAACCTTCACAAACACGTATCGATCACATCGCCGAGCCCCAGGGGTCCGAGGCGCGCCATGTCGAACGCGGCATTTCCAGGTATGAGGGGCGATACAAGATCCGCACCGGCCGCTACGTCCTTCCCCGCGACGGTTCCCGAGGCGTTCGTGCAATCGCCACCGCCTATGCAGTCCGGCAGCAATAACAGCTCGTTCCATAGCTTTGTACAGCAACCACCATCGCATCTCCAACAACAGCAAAGTCACAACCGTATATCGTCACTAGATAAGGAATTACCGCCAGTGCCACTGGGAACCGAGATGGCGATGGACCTGGACCTGTCAATGTTTGCGGATGCGCCGGGCGCCTTGCTGATGCCCCCCGGTCTTGTCGGGGACGACTGGACCAGCAGGTCCAATACCCTAGTTAGCGGCGATCCAATCATGGCCGGCTCGTTAGCCGGCGGAACCAGTCCCGGGTACGCGCCGACCATCTGGCCCGATATACATATGTTCGGGACGGATCCCGAGCCCTCGGCAGAGTTCAGGTAAATTATTGCCTTGCTTTGCCTCGCATATGCAGAGTTGATCTGCCTACCTACCTACCACCAGTGCCCTCCCCCAAGCAAGGTGGAAATTGGGCTGGGTATTTTTGCAAGATGGCAAAAACAACATCAACAAATCCGCAGCGGCGACGATAGCGCGAAGTGGTTTCCAATTTTATTTGTCTGATCATTTATATTACATACGGCCACCTCGAAGCCTGAACGCTGCGTCATTTTCGTTTTTTATCTGCATTATATACCTAGTTATGCATGCGTGTATGTATGTCTCTTGCCTGCGCGCGTTCGTGCGTTCGTGCGTGTCTGGAACGTTCTTTTCTATGTTCTATGAGAAAGACAGGGAATGATGAAGGGGGGGACGGGGTGGGAGGCAGGCAGGCAGGCAGGCAGGCTTGGCTTGACTTGGCTTGGCCTGGCTAATTCATATTTCTGTACTTTTATGATACCATGGGCTGCACACTAACTGACTAGGGGGTCAAAAAGGGGGAGAGCATAAGGGAGAAGGCAGATATCGAGGGGGTACGAGTAAGAGCGAAGAAGCGGATGATTCGCGGGCTGATCTATCGAGCATAGCATAAGCTCGGGGGAAGAGACGGGAAGTCGGTCGAGTGGTGATCATGCACCCCAGGTAACGAATGAACGTTACGTTGAATTCAGTACGTTGAAATGTACCTTGTATAATATAGCAGCGGCGACGGCGGCGGCGTTGGCAACGGCAGAAGCAGAATCGGGAGCAGAGCAGTATAATCGTGAGACTTCGGTAATGAATGAAAGAACGATAACGTCACGGGCGAATTGGCAATTATTTCGCTTCTTCTCAGTTGCATCTACAACTTGGCTCTGTGGACTCGGGACCTAGATTTCAAGTCTTTGCCATCTAGCTCCAATCATCTAGAGCGAGCCTACGGATCGGGGTCGGGTGGTCGACTAATGATTTCCAGCACACATTCCCTCCGGTCCCTTGGAAAACAATCTATGCCAGAAAGGTCTGACGCCACTCTAACCAGTCAGTCAGTCAGTCCGTGAGTCAGTGCTGGGTACCTCTTCCGGCCGGTCGGTCCACCCATGCTTGTATCCCCCATCTGTCCGTCTGTCTGCCTGTCCATCTGCCGGCCGATCCTGTCTCAGGGGGGATACCAGGCTCCCGGATCCGGTTCTTAATGGGCGGCTAACCTACTATGAACTAGTTCTGGCCCTATAAGGCAGACAGATAGGTAGATTTTTATGCAGATAAGGTCCGCGAATACGACAATGTCCAGTTGGTTGGTTGACTATTGTAGGTAGCTCATCATGACTTTGGGACTAGCGTTGGGGGTCAGTGTCGTCAGTGTCGTCAGTGTCGTGTTGTTCTCCCCCTCCTTCACCTGAAACGGAATGGGGCGGTCAAGTCAGCCTGGATTGCTCACCCCCATTCTCCACCCTCCACCATCCACCCTCCACCCTCCACCACCCTACTACCCCGAGCTGAGCTGAGAAGATCTTCAGGCCTCAGGCTCAGGTCAGGTGTGCACCGCAAGCCCCACCGCAGCCGTACCGTGTCGTACTGGGCCGGACGGTGATGCGGTCAGAGTACGGCCATAGGCAATTAAGTAACTGGTGACCATGGCCATGGGAAATAAGCATATTACTAGCCGGCGAACAAAACCTACCCTACCCACCTTCCCACTCAGATATACTTCTTACGACCTACCGGAGAACTGGACAACGCCTTCGGCAGTTGATCGATTATTTCCACGGATGGCCATGCGAGGATGTCGGTGCCCAATACTCGTCCTCTTAAACCAGGTCAGATCAGATCAGATTAGATCGAGTATGGTCTGGTCTAGGCCCGCTCCGGTCTAGTTACCTGTACCTACCTGATACGTGATAGGAGCCTCAGGCCTCACGCGCTCGCTCACCCTCCTACGCTATTTTCTCGGTCGAGATGGGCGAGCGTCCGTCCGTTGGGCTGTTTGAATGTGGATGGCCGGTTTATTGGGTGGAGGGATAGATGGCTCTAGGGACGGGTAGCTGGTGACGGTGACGCCGGCAGTGATGAGACTGATACTTTGCGCTGTGTGTAACTAAGGTAATGGTCAGTCAAGGCAATGTGTGCTTGAGTATAAGTAAGGTATGGATGCCGTATTGATCAGGAGATAGAACACTCGAGCAACCAAGCTACAAGCCTAGAGATCTCGGGAGATATTGCTCGATCAGAGGCCGGCGAGGTTGGACATCACGAATAAACGCTAGGACGACGGATCAGGGCTGGAACCACTGACTGCTGATATCACGATTACAATTTCTATATCTTCTTTTCTTGAAATATTAATCCTTGGACTGGATCCATATCATACTGGCCATACCCGGCTCCTTATACTAATACCTCCCACACACACACACACACACACACACACACACACACACACATACACATACATAACATTACAATATCGACACCATGGGCTTCCCTGTGGCAGAAACGCCAATAACCAGTCAAAACCACACAGCGGCGACGGGTAGTTATCAGAGCAACAATGGTAGATCCAGCCGCAATAAGGACAACTCGATGCTGAACACGTGGTTGAGCGAAAATCCAAGAGATAGCCCCTGGAGCCCTGCCAACCTCCAACATGACACGAAGCGGCCACCATATTACTCTGAAACAGGAACAGGGACAGGGGCAAGGACCGCACCTCATAGTTGATCTTCCGCTTGTCTACCTTGGACTCCTGTGGTTTACGCAACGTGGGCCGAAGACCAATCTCCCACGCCGCCGCTTGCTTAACGATGATGACGGAGGAAGAAAGTCATCGATGTTAAGCCGATTGGCGACTAGTCGGTGCTCAGTCGCGGCGACATATGGTCCCATTCGACATTATGTTGTATGGGATAAAAAGCACTGCTCTAGTCGGTGTTGCGAAGCTGTGCTTCCTATCAAACGGAGGACCATGGGATAGATAGCAAGGGCCCGGCATGACCGTGTCATGCCTGCGTCCACTTGGCCATGGATTTAAAGGGACAGATGGATGATGATACTGGATAAGGAGCATTAGACTCTGGAACAATGGAATCCCTCTTCAGAAGATGGTATGATGTTGAAGGGTATGTATGCCCCGGGACGGCGGGACCGAGGATATCATAAGGGTCATATATAAGGGTTAGGTCTGCGAATACACTGTAATCATCACTTCCCTTTGAGCAGATATTATTAAACACAAATTAATAACTATAAGTGCTCGTACCATCAAACAAACTTACAATACTAACATGTGTATCCCAAGAATCAAGCAAGGTAAGTAGTAATAGTACTATACGAATACGTGTGCATACAAGTATGTATGCACCTAGTAACAAGGTAATTAGCGAACTGCGCGGGCCGGGCCGGTAGCTAACTAAACTATTGCTCCGCACCAATCACTGGGACCGCTCATTAGGCCGGCCTACCTGATTCGGCAATGCTACACGACTTGTTATTACGCCATAGGTAACTTGCACTATGGTGGAAGGTTCAATATAAGGAAAATGCCAAGGAAACATGCGATATTGAAAGGCACTTGCGGGATCTAAGGTGCGCCTAGATGTAGCACTCAGGTGGCGCAAGCTCAGAGGACAGACGGATTGACCGCCCTAGACCGTCAAACAGGCCGCATCTGCAACACTCGAGCTCGTACAACTCGGTCGCTTGGGCGCGACAACGTAGACAAGCTTTACCCATTCATGTTCTCAATGGAGTCTTCATCCAACATGCCGCATTTCGTTGATCATGTTTCAAGCATCTGCGCAAATGGCAGAAGGAACAAAAGTCAAGTCGATACCGTACTAAGTAAAGCTTCCTAGAGATCAAACGGAAACAAGGGGGGCCAAAAAGGAAACAGAAATGGCACGAAAAAAAGATACCAAGAAAGGTGGTGGGTGGTAGTGAAGAGACGACAAAAAGATAAACCGTAGCATTTCCTGGTTTCGATCCAGGGACCTCCGGGTTATGAGCCCGGCGCGCTTCCGCTGCGCCAAAATGCTTGCTTTGGTTTTGATTCGGTGCTTGAATTCTTCGTGTGATATCTATTCCTATATAGGCACAGCTTTTACCGCCGACGTTTAGCCGGTCCCACTGTATTAGTGCACTATCGCCCCCCTTAATGCGGTCGACCCCCTTAACGCCCCTTCCCCTGATCATATCGACTTTGTACCAATGAGCCAGCCATGCGCACGCATTGTGATCAGGACCACAGCTTGAACTCCTCGTTGTCCTTATATTGAATTATCACGATTGCTATTGTTATAATTATCACCACCTATGTTCGTTCGCAGGATACACTGATGTAGACAAGTTGATGCATGGTATTCATGGAGCCTACTTGTGACCACTGACCAGCATCGCCATGTCAGAAGCCCCTATGCCAAACGTGACATGCGACTTGCTAGATGGGCTCACGATACCAAGTAGGTGCCGCCCTGTGAATTTCTGGGATCACTGTGAGTCCAGCGGTTTACAGCAGTGCATTCCGTTGACTATGATCATACTAATTAAGTAATGTGCGCATCACAAGCCACCTACATTGTCACCCTTTCTCTCCCTTCCCTTTCCCCCCGCTTCCGTTTCCCACCAGCCTTTCACCCTCCCAATCTAATAATTATGTGATACATGCCATGATCGCGGCACAAATGGATTTGCTTGATGACTCTGCCCACCTTCTGGCCCACCACCTTTGCACAATGGATAAACTTGTTGTCTCTTGAAATATTTCCATTCGGGTCCGGATCCGGTTCTGATGTGACCGCGGGCGCTGCCGTTGGGAATTTGTCCTTCCTGAATTGAGCCTCCATTGCTGCTCGCACCGTGCTGTTCGAGATGTTTTGAAAGACAATATAATTAGCGAAGATCCCCTGGTACTCCTCCCGCCTGGATATACCCGGCAACGATCATTTGGTAAAGCCGCACTACAACAACTTGAGTTAGTGACTCCCCTTTGATGGTGTCTAAGGACATATGTTCCCAAAATGGCGTGTTTAAGCACACGGCTCTTGTGCCCTATGTAGACCCTTTTAACTCTAGACAACAAGGAGAGATGTAAGAATAAATCTCCGAAGATGCTTACTTGCGGTCCTCCTGGTGCGCTCTGCATCATCATTCAAAAGTTTGGCGTAATGTAGGCTGTGATGACATAGCTTCTTAGAATCCTAGCTATACTGGAATAGTCGCTCAAGTCTTACTTACACGTACGACCGGTGTCTTAGGGATATAGCACATGACAGAAGAGATACCCCGTTAGCATCTCTTACTATAAAGCCGAGCCAATCCTGTTGCTTCGGTTCTATACCCAGGAGACCGCACCATGTCTCCTCAGAGCCGGAAGGGAACCCTACGATGCCGCAGGTGAGTTGGTAGTGTGCAAACCCTGGATCTGAAGAGCTTGTATGAGAGGAGCTTGCATGTGAGGAACTTGCATGCGAATCCTTATGCTTGTGCTTGTGCTTGTCGCTTTTGTGGCCAGCCATGGTTAACGGCTGATGTGTGCTCGTACAAGAGGTGATGGTCAAGGAGGTGGCTCTGCAGTTGAAAGCCATCTATAAACAATGGCATACATTTCTCACTTAAATAGATATCCAAAGTGAAGTGCTCAATGGGCGAAAGGTAAGCGAAAAAGGCCATTGTGATTCATACTCCTGACTGCATATTTACCGTGAAATACAAGTCAGAAGCAGGGGACTAGGTGATTCATGTACAGCATATTTCAGATGGAACCACCTAAGGCATTAAATCGAAATGTACCTATACAACTAAGACTATGTTTCCGTACAATTACATATTCATCTGATCTCAATATCGTTCGTAACTATTGCGATATAGAGTGAATATGGTTAACTCTTTATTACAGCATGTTGTTGTTTATGCGCCATCACTTCAATATTATAATGCGTTCTTATTGACACCGAGAACGAGATTTGATTTTGTTTCGAAATCCCTTTTGCCCCTACCCATTTGGTAACCTTTGTCAATGAGGGAGAATATAATAAAAGAGCGTGTGGAAGGGCTTCGCAGACAAGGTACATGTCCGGCTTGATGTTTGTTAGCCATAATCTAGGACATCTGTATAGGCATCCCGGAGTATAAGCGTAGCTACTTTGGGGATAACGAGTTTGTATCAAGCGACTGTTGCACAGAGGCCCGAGTGTTGTAATTGAATTTCAATAATCCCAACTTTATAATGTCATAGGCTAACCCGAAAGGTTTCAATACAAAGCTTCTGGTTGTAACTCTTCCCATTTCCGTTGAAAGAGCCTCTTGTCAGCCTATGACTGGTGTTCACAGTATCGTAACTATCCTGAGACATCCATTACCGATGAATTTATCTCTTTTAGCTTGTAGGAGTGGCCAATATATCTTAGTATAGTGCACAGGGAGCGATACCCTAGTTTCAATCAATAAAAGTGATTGACGGACAAAACTGTCACTGCCAAACCACAGCCATGAAATAAACAGATCTACGGAGGGAATTATGTGGGACAATGTTGTTCTTTCATTCATAGTAGCTTAGTCTTGTAGCTATCCTCGAACTCGTGATTAGTTTATTCAATTGCCGCATTCAATAGCCAGAAGGATCCCGGTAGCCCATCAAAGACACCTAAGCCTCGACACAAAGAAAGGCCGAAGACGTTTTCGGTTAATGATTCATATTTCGATTCAATATCACAACAGATTCGAATCTGCATCATAACAAGAATATGTCTTGGTCTCTGCCGGCTTCACTAACCCACATATTTGTGTGTCACGCATGTAGGACACGTACGATAATCTTCAAACTACTAGAGCTATTCGTACGAAGCACATCCCTAAACCACCGTTTAATTGAAGTACACGATCATTATATAGGATAGAGGAACGAATCGAGAAGATCTAACATGGCCGACAAGAGTATACAGGAGAAGCAGAGGCGGAGACAGAAGGCTGTCAAGGACCCGGTTTGTGCTTCTAGGGTAATTAAAAACCCACTATATGGAACAGGATGGAGCGGTAAGCTATCGGCAGAAGAGAAGAACATGGCAACGGGCTTGTTGGATGACGCAGCTGCCATGTACGCACTACAGATCAACCGGAACCGAGAAGTCGAGCCCCTCAGTCTTCATAATGCTATATTTTGGGAACACCGCCAACTGTCAGACCTGACAATAGTGTCGACGCCGGCCCTGATCTGGGAGCAGCAGCAGCAATTGAACGAGTTGAAAATCACAACTGGCATCCTCCACACGGTCCCATTTTTCGCCTTGAACAAGGAGGCGTGGAAAGCCTCGTTACGACAGGTCCTCAAGCAGTCTTCGAACGCATCTTCGGATGTTGAGATCCACCATTTGTTCGCGAATATCAGAGACCGCGAGTTTACGATCTGGCCTGTCCTTGTCGATGGCTTCTGGATTACCATCATCATGCGGGTGGAGGTGCTGGACCCGCCCGAGTTCGTACGAGGCCCTACGTCGAGCTTCTACTTCGATCGCAGAGTTGACAAGCTCGCGATCATAGACCCCGTTTATGAAAAGGGCGAAGAGCGCAGGGAACTGGTCTTCAAACGGCTCAGAAACTTGCTCCGGCAGGGATGCGTCCTGTTGCCCGAAGAGTCACTGATCAACACATTCAGGGGCGACCAGGTCGAGTCTGGTTGGGAAACTGGGTATATATCATATGCGATATCACGCGAATTCCTTCGAAGATTGAAGGTTCTTATATACAGGAGACAGCACGAGGCATCAGGGGAGCCGGACTCTGAAGCCGAGAGGAAGCTCTTGTGGACTGCTTTCGAAGAGACCCCCTCTATCAACGGATACCGAGAAGCGCTGATGTCAGCCTGCTCTAACTATGTCATAGAGCTATCCGGGTACCGTATTCGAAGTGCCTTGGAAGTTCCCAGCGCAGCCGCTGGTCACTCGGCTGAAAGCCTCCGGCCAGCTACGGCTGCTGGTGAGTCCAGTGAGACTGTGGATGAGAAAATCAATATCGGCGACCAAACACACCGCTTCGTTCTGCGGATGAACTTACCAGAGGGTTATGATGAAAGAGAACCGTCTATTGATTCCCGGCCAGAAGTTAACTTGAAGGAAGAAGAAGAAACAGACCGAGACCAAAAGGAAGAGGGAAAGGGGGAAGAAACCGACTCGCCATCTTCCTCCGATAATGAGGAGGAACGTATAAATATCGATAAGAAGGCCCCCGTCCAGGAAGTGCAGCGAGCTCGGTCAAGTTCACTCGGAGTCCTTCCTTCGTTTGAAGGTGCAGACGATGACAAGTCAAGTGAAGTTCCTGAGAATGTATTGCCACAGGGACAAGCTCCCGGATCGCCAGAGCCGCAGAAGGAGCTCCAAACGCCCCCTCCTACATATATTAGTCCCAGAACCCCCGAACCCCAGACCGAGGCTCAACAGCCTTACTATCAGCCATCTGCCTTCTCAACCGACCCAACTGCTGAATTCGAGAGTAGAGACGAAGAGGATAGACTAAGGGCCATTGCTGCTGCCGCACAAGGTCTAGCAGATGCTGTTGAGGCGCCTAGCCAACCTCTAGGGGAAGCCATCACGTCAGAAGTCGTCCCGGTACAACGAGCTAGTACACCCCCAACTCAACAGGAAGTAGATGTACAACGGAGTTATTCAGGACCTACAATAGCTAGCATGCTCATCGAAACAGAGGGGCCCGAGGGTATTGCCAATCTTCCACAGGCTCCTGCGCAGGCACCCGGATATGATTTTCCAGGAGAAAGCACCACATCGGAGCTCCCAGTCTACCCAAGCACCCCCGAACCAGGCGAAGACACGGAAACAAGAGCCCCCGAGGCGACCATGGTAGACCGCGCTCAGGGTGACGAGCACACCGTTCCGGATGCCCCAGAAACACCAGAGGTCCAAGCCCAAGCGGAGACTTTACCTAACGACACTGACGAGATCCCTGCCCAAATTGGCGAAGAGAGCAGTCATACCTCTATGAATAATGCCCCCGTGCCAACAGCAGTAGATAACCTGCCCACTTACAGCGTTACTAGCAGTGCCACTGCTGCAGCTGAACCAGCCGCCGCACAATCAGAAGGAGAAGAAAACAAGGAGGACCAGGAATACGACAGCATATTCGGGAACGGCGAAAGCCCGTCGGCCGAGAGCGACATGTTCATCCCGGAGGAGGACGGACTAGAGACACCGGCGGCGGAGCCCACAACGACTGCTACAGAAGAAGCACTTGACAATGAAAACAACGTTGATAGCAATTCCGAGTATGTTCCTGTCGATGCTGAACATGAGGCGCTGCCTCCACCACCACTCGCCCCCGCCCCCGCTTCCTCTCCAACCCCTGCACAGAGTGGCACAGGCAGCGGCAGCAGCAACAACCCCATTCCCATCCCGGGGCTTTCGGTATCGGCCAATACATTTTCGTGGTCGCCTTTGGGAAAGAGGGACGCTGAGGGTCAAGATGGTGATGATAATGGTGAAGAGACAGGACAGCCGTCTCCCAAGCGGCAGAGACTAGAGGAGGAGCATGAGGAGGCTCCTAGGTCGGAGCCTACGGCTGATGAAAAACAGGAGATATAGTGGTATAAATTGGGTAATCGTTTTAGTAAGGACAGATTCGCTAGTGTGTATTATAGTAGGATGGCGTCCTCAGTTGTAGGGGCTGGGGAAAGGGGCCTCGTTCGGGAGGGGACCTTGTCTATAGGTAGTTATCGGTTGGCGGGTAAAATTGCTATGGGTACTCCAATCAGCCACCAAAGCAACTTTATGTCTTGTGTCGCCTTCCTGATTACCCGCGTTTGATTGTTGAGGCCACCGGTGTAATGCTATAAACTGGCAAGACCTGTAGAACGAACCATGTCCCTGTGAAAGACTAAGACTAGCTACCTAGGCACATACATTCGGCAATAATAAAATCAGTAGCCTTAGATGGATTTTTCGGCACTGGATCTACAGTTGCCGCAATGTTGAAGCCGGATAGGATAGCTCGATTTATCTCATTCAGTAAAGCACCCCCTTATCACATAGCACGCCTTATACTAACATCCACCCGCCCTGGTGGATACCAGGGGCAAAGTGGATCCCTATAACTTTTACTACTATAGCCGATAAGGAGGGGGAGAGGGGGGTATCAATTAAAGATCGAACTCATGGAATCTATAAGGAAAAGGTTCCTCATAGCCGCAGAGGTCTCCCAGTGAATATGTGGACCCCTATAACCCCCTGGTACATGATCCCATGACCAGCTGGGGGTTGAGCCTTACTCCCTGATCCACTACCGAGACCTGCTAGCTCCCCATACTAGCCACCGTCTGGTAACTCTTGAACCTGCGTGCTGACACATTCTCTTTGAACAGCTCGTCTAGATCTGCATATGATCGTCTCGCTGTTTCTGGCTGATAGTGCCAAAGATAGATTGTGCCGAACACGGATAGCCCACCAAATATGAGTGTGACCTTTGCACCAAGGTTCGCCTGGTCTGGGTTGAAGAGGAACGGAATGAAAAAAGCCAACATAGTCTGTCAGAGATTGTTAGGAGAATCCTAGCCTGAAGGGTCTGGAATGTCCCGCGGAACGCGGAACTTACAAAGAATGTGTTTTGTAGAGCTAAAGCCATAGATGCGGTCTTCGCCCGTAGGCGGGCTGTGGCGACTTCTGCCAAGATAGTGTAGGCAGTGGCCCCAATGGTGGCATTGTAGATGTAGCAGTAAGCGAGCAGCAGGGACACTATTCCCTTTATAGCGCCAGGTGTCGCAGCCACGGCGAGGCCACCAGTTACACAAAGCAAGACAGTCAAGATAGCCATGCCCCAGATCGTAAGATCCCGGCGACCAACTCGGTCGACCAGGAACAGGATGTTATGTTGCCCAACATAGAAAGAACTTGGATAGCTATACCAAGTATGAAGCTTTTCTCTGTCGAGAACCCCGCTAGTTGCTGGTAGTATGTCGAGTATGTAGAAACGAAGTAGATACCGGAGAAAGCCTGAATCGTCAGGGGCGCGACAGAAATGATGGTGCGGCGCAGGTTGGTTTTACGGAAACACTCGAAATAGCTGGTGCCATCAGCCTCGTCCCGCGCTTTCTGCAGGTTGTCGAATACGATGGTGATTCGCTTCTTGGTTTCTTCAGGGCTATATCCTAAGCGACACAAGGATCGTTCGGCCTTTGCATCCTTTTCTTGCCCAATCAACCACCAGGGACTTTCGGGCATTGCTGGAAGGAGGAGCATGCCGAGGACGGTGACTGCGTACTGGGATGCGAATATTGTGCGGTATGCCCATCGATCCGTTCTTACTCCCGTTCTGTAGACGATGAGTGAAACGATGAAGGAGCCAACAGCGAAGGCAATAGGCGCAGCCGCGGTCAAGATACCTCTCAGCCGGACGGGGGCGATCTCGCCGATATACGTCATGCTTATAGCGATGAAGCTACCGTTTGCAAAGGAGGCGATAAACTTGCCAGCAAAGAATATTTCGTTCGTAGTGCTGAACAATTCGAGCGTGATTCCGGCCACCACCAATACGTATAAAAGAGCGTAAGTCCACTTCCGACCGACTCTATCCGCAATAGCGCCGGCGCATAGCGAGCCGATGGCAGATCTGCGACCGTTAACCACATCCTATATATATAGTAGCGTGGAAGTGGCTGGGTACCTACGATGCAAGAGGAGCTCCGGTATAAGCTGACTGCCATTTCGCAGGGAGGACATAATCACCCTCGTAAGGAGTACCAAAGTCCTTCCTGAACTGCGGGATACCGAGAACGATACTACCAGCTTGGTTGTCGAAGCTCGTCATGACCATGACCCAAATGGCATAGGTCTAAGGTGTATTAGCGTTCGTCGGCCGTGGGCTTGATGGATGGAGGGAAATAGATCATTACACATACTAAGCAAGTTAGTAACTGTACACATAAATGGAGTAACATGCTTGGGGGATATACAGACCGAAAATGGCATTTGCTGTGTAATCCAAACATGTACGTACCACACCAGAGGAACCTCCAAGGCTTGGATTTGATAGCCCCCCAGACAGTCTCTTCAACTCCCCCAGAATCGGCAGCATGGCTAGCTACCTCTACAGGCTCTCCCCGTGGTTCGAAAACCTTAACATCAGTCTCTGTGTCAGACATTCCGGGTTGGAGTTCGCTGCAACGTTGAAGACCCTTGAAGTAAAACAGGATTATGGGAGGTGGGTGGCTTCGGGATTGTAGCATAGAAGATACGACGGGATGAACTGATGGCCTGGGACTTGGAACATGGGCGATATGTATTCCTGTGAAAACTCCGCAAGTCGGATCTCATTCGTGAGGTGCGTAAAGCATGGCTGTCTCGACATAAACGGCTCATTGCTGTAATGGGCAAGTAAGAGTCGTCACACTGTGGTTGAAGACGTAGGTCATGCAGCTAGACGGTGTTGAGAAGAAGCCTCGTGGGTCTCAGAACTGCAATCCATTGGTTTCCTGTATGAGTTGAAACAGCAATGACGTCCTATATTTGTATGGTTGATATTATGATCGTATCTTGGCATAGCGATATATTGTTCCGTAGTCGCTCATTCGGCAGCATTGTATATGTAGGTGGTCAGCTAGGCTGTTGAAGCATGGAGTTTCCCAAGACATTCCCTAGCGGTTTGACCCAGTCGGATAAGCTCCAGGTTTCGGGAAACGGCATCGCACGTATCGAGCCGCGTCGCGCTATACTAGATTGCTACGTCAGAACCTTTCGTGGTGTACAAGTTATAGGGGTGGGCTGTTGGGTTGACATCCAGTTTGAGGTTACACAGGACTTAGGGGGCATTTCGACTTGGCTCCGGGCTTAGCTTGTATCTTACCTAGAACGTCATCCCCCGGCCACTTACATATCCTTGGAACCTCGGGCGTGTCATTATTAAAGTTCTCATAAAGGGTGGGAAAGGGGGGTGCAGTCACCAGAAACATTCAGGGGTATCGCCAGGGGTGAAGTCCCGCTGCCCCCAATCAACCAACACCCAAGCATGTGCCGGTATGCAGCTACCCGCCCGCGGTAAAGCGCTAATGCAGCCGTGGGTATCCTCGGGTTCGAGTCGGCCCCATTCGATTCAGGGTATAAACCTGCCTGCGGTAAGTATGTCTCACGGATCCCACCGGACGTGGTTTTATCTGAACCTAAGTACTAGATCTATCTACTACCACCTAGAGCTGGTAGCCGACGTTATTCAAAAGAGACGACAGGGGAGTAGCCGCCTTAGAGATAGGACCTTCAGTGGTGGTGGCTAGTCAGCGACGGCGGTAGTGATGATTGGTAGGCCCGTCGGCAATCTCACGGTAGTTGATAGGCTCGGAAAGATGAAACGGAGTGTAATCTACTAGAGAGAAAGAAACTGAGTAGGGTATCATTTGATAACCCTTGGGCCCTTTCAATGACCACTGGTGGGTGACGACTTAGTGGTACCTATCGGCGCGGCAGTTCTTGTAGTGTACCAGGGGTCGGGGCACCGACACGAACGCCATGAAGAACTGAGAATACAATGCCACTCGCTTACTATTGCCTACCCGAGCTTGAATTCGACTTGACGGTCATTTTTATCAAAATTGACATTTCCCTGTATAGAAAGGGCCCCTTTCGTACTTTCTCCGCTATCCACACACACATAGATCGTGACATCATAGGCCTTCAACTCCATTCATTCTGTAAGCACCAATTAGCTTATTAGATGCTGGATGGGACGCCGGAATGCTGTGAGGGTATACTGGAAATACTTACGTTTGATAAAGTAAGCAACGCATATAACTTAATCATCCCGATGACATATAAATAGGGAATTGTAAGCGGCAGAAAGGTTATGCGTTTCCAATCATGAAGAATGTCAGGCAAGTAGCGAAAGAGCCGACTGATGACGATGATGGTTGACAGGGCCAGTCTCTCGCCACCCCTAGAAGTATTCAGTACAAATATCCAGACCTTTTGCATCATTCGAAGACCGTACCGTTCAATGCATATGACTCCGGTTGCTTCAAGTATAGGCGCGAACGTCTCTAAGCACCACATCAACTCGTATTGGGCTGTGAACGGATAACGCCTGGGGAAGAAATTAGACAGGATCACAGTAAGAGGAATTGTGGTATACACACCGCCATATTGTTCTTTCGAAGAACAAGGCATTGATATATGATATCCAATCGCTTCTGCACCATCTCACGAGCTGAAAAACGTGAAGCCATGTAGGTCTCGGAGTGCACTTTACATGGCAATTGTAGGGACCACCATCCTCAACCAAGCGAACTTCCCATCCTTGCCGACAGAGCCAGGAACTGAAACACTGGTCATCGCCAGCATGTAGTTTGGATCCCAGGAAGTAGTCGTTGAGCAAGTGGGATAGGAATTGCGGACTCTGCAGCACACGCGCTCGGTATGCTGCGGTGGTTCCACTGGCACAAAATATGCCCCCGTCGATTAGAACGGAAGTCCTAATGTCGACACAATCACCGAACAGACGAGTTGCCGCCATCAGTTCCCAGAAGTTGAACTCTGTCCCTGATGGTTGTAGCTTGACTTCCGGGAACACCGCACCAAGACGATCCGTCTTGGTGAAAGGTTCCAGTAAAGTTCGTAAAACGGTAGATGACCAGTGGGTATCGTCGTCGGCGATCACTACGATCTCTGTTTTGCAAGCCTGAAAACCTACCGCTAGCTGTTCTCTCTTATTTGCTTCCTTCGCACAAAGGATCTGAATGCAATAAGAGCCGAGGCTTGAAAGGTCTTTCGAGAGATTATTGAAGCTGCCTGGGTCTGTTACAATAAGAATCGCATTCGGGCCGTTGACGAGCCAGGATCGGATCGATTTCTTGAGATTGTTACTATCCTTTCCGATGGTAGCACATACAATTGTGACATCGACTCCACTCTGATAGGTGTTTCCAGGAGGTGTGTTTCGACTCTTGCGAGCTAGTAAGGGGTAAATGTAATAACAAGAAATAGACAGTATGCCAGTCAGGAAACGATAGTACCTAAGTACAGCACGGGTTAGTGTAGTCTTGGAAGGACACCAGCCTACACGGCACAGAAAAAATACTACTTAGACGAAAATGACAGGTACTCACAGCAGTACTTGAAGAAGATTATGAATTATGAGTACCCCCGTCGAAGCCATGGTATTTACAGTCGTACGTTGGTAGGAGAACTATCAATAGGCAGTAGGTTTTGCACTCCTTAGTTGAGAGACGGCTGCATCCTGTTCGGATACAAGCGGCGAATTGCTGTGAGGGGGGAAGCGCGGGGAGCGAGTTTGTCAACCTAGCAGAAAACAAATGAAGAGCTGGGTAGGCAACCAGTTGCCTTAAGTAGGCAGGTTTATGCCTAGGGTTGGAAGACGTCTATAGGAACTACAGCAGCCAATAAACGCCGAAAATGAGAAAGACTCCCCTGAAAGATACGTAGAACTCAGATAAAGAGCTATGGAGTGATTTAGACAGGGAATGGGCTAATCCAACATGCACACCGCTGATCAGAACTTCCAAATGGACGAGGAGGTGTGCATTCTGTTGGGTGGCTAGTACCTTAGTCATCCTATCCACTCCAGTATATAGGCTAGCTCTCACACTCAGCTTCACAGCTGGAACCTACATACTTATATATACCGATTTTCACCACTCCTTTTTTCCCCTTTTTTTCAGTGCAGTATCCCTACGTTAGGTTATGAGCTCCTAATTGCTTCTACCGGCGGCGTTACGGCTTTATAAAGCGCGTTAATTGCTTGCCGGTATTTGCTACAAGCTGCTAGCTTTTTTTTAGGGGCTGCGCAGAAATTTTTACCCATCGGAATAATAATCGCCGGCATTTGCGGACGATTTTTGACCTATAATTTAAACAATTCAACAATTCCAATAATTCTAACAATTCTGATACAGCTAGGTTTAGGAAGCCTTGGGTATTAATCCCTAAAAATCCTTATCTTTCGGCGTGGGCAAAGTTCCATTCCATTTTAAAATATCCGACGATTCGGATTTTTATTTGTTGCAGCAAATTTTGCAGCAAAAACGCATTAGTTTTGTACGCCTTATATCCCTATAATTATTTTCGCTTGGTTTTATATTAAGCGCATACCTTATTCGGTAATGGGGCAGCTAGCGTTGCTGTAGCGCTGCTGTCCGCGTACGCCCGAGGGATTTAATAATTTCACTTCTTCGTCGAGGTCCTGATTTAGGGGGCAGAACCTTATACGACCCTTATATTTTTACGATCGTATCTATTACCTATCGCCTTCGATTAATAGCCGACGAGTCGATGTCAAAGAAACCAATGCCCAAGAATTAAAAGCAAAAAGCCAGAACCAAAGGAGCCAGGGTGAAAGGGGCTCGAAGCAAAGTACCCGAGTAGCTAGAGACGAATAGAACCAGGAGAAGGAATGGGGAGTATACGGAAGGATGGGATAGGGGGGTTTTATATACGCCGTACGTATGCCATAAGGGCAATCCGTTTATATACGTATAGGTGGTATACGTTAATATGGCTTACGATGGCTTTGTACGTCAGTATGGCTTACGATGCCTTCGTTTTCGAATAGCCTAAGGGGCAGTATTAGGTGGCTAGTACCTTAGTTATCCTATCCACTCCAATATATAAGCTAGCTCTCACACTCAGCTTCACAACTGGAACCTACACACTTACATATACCGATTTCACTACTCCTTCTTTTCCCTTTCTTTCCCTACGTTACATTCATATCTTAATGCGGAGGGGCGAGTACCACGGTGCGCGCATGGACAAGTGACATAGGGACTTGGGGAGCTAGCAAGTATTTGTATTCATATAATTTCCCCGCAGAATGCGGTGGTAACATTACTTACCCTGCCGAAGCTTTGCATCATCATGCATCATCACCCTACCAGACCGGCGACATTGTGGCTCCTTGTGGCTTATTGGAGGTAGTTGAGGGGATACCTGGGGACTATGGGGATTACGGGGCTATAAGGGCAGACAATCATATTTCATAGATGCGCGAATGCAAGGCCACCAAGCTACCGGCAAATGATTGCGAGGGCATGGGGCCCATATCCTCTGGTGAACCCCTCCAATGTTAGGGATCGTCCTACTTGTAGGCCTTGACTCTCTCCAATCTATCGACGAGAATGAAGTCCACATTGAAGTACCTAAGCCCATAACCCTAGCCATAATGTTGGGGGAAGTTGCCGGAATGACAGCACTGGCATCGGTAATCTATCGCCTCGTGGTGCTCTGTCCAGATGAGCTGGACCAGGGTCATATTCCTGGGCGGAAGCCAGCCGCGATGCAGTTGTACGACATATTGACATCGAGACAGGGAAGGTATCCCCGGTTATGAACCCAATGAATTCGAAGGATCCCGCTCCACAGGACACTTCAGCCGAAGGGCAGTGCTTCACATTGATGATGTATTCAGCTCACTGGTACTGGCTTGTCTCTTTGCCTTCTTCAGACTAGGCCTTGAAAGAAGGAGAAAGGGGTAGGAAGACGTTCGTAGTTGTCTATGAACCATGGGTCATGAAAAGATACACTAGACGAATGAATTATTTTATGATTCTCGTTGGTTTGTTATTATGGGTTCTTCAGGGGTATTTCATATCCTATATCCTATCCTCTCCAAAATTTCCTAGCCACGATTGTCACTAGCTTCAGTCTTAATTCTCTCACGTGAAGGTATTTGTGAACTACAAAAAGGCACAGAGAATGTCAGTATCTGAGTGTACAGCAAGAATGACGAATGTAAATTTGCCGATTACCTTATCCAGTTTCTCTTCTGTCCTCTGGCTTCGACGAATGCCCTTGTCGGCGGCATATAGAAATTCAGTCACGGGCACTTCATCCTGAGCTGTCGCTCCAAGATACCCCGAGAGCATGACGGAAGGATTCCGCTCGATATTACCTAACGTGCCACAATTAGTCAGTGCTTATATCACTTCATCCATGTTTCGTGACATGAGTTATGCATACCTTTCGTGGAGCAATCACCTTTAATGCCGGCACCCGGCCCCAATACCGGCCGATTGGTACACGTCGACTTCTCTTTTTTTGGCGGCATCTCTTCGTAGGCAATTTTCTAGTTGGATGAGACAACCTCTGGACGAAGATGTGCTTTACTCCTAAGTGGAAGATCGTAAGACGAATGAGACTACCGCGCGCTAAAGGGTCCGAAGACCCGGAGGACATGTCTCCCAAATCATAGTGCAGTAAACTAGGGGTGTAATACGTTTAATATATACTAGTCAGCGAGTCTTAACAATGCGATCCAAAGAAAGTATAGTACAAGATATCCAGACCACATCGTTCATACAGGACATCGTTTCCTGTCGTCTGAGAAGTACCTGAACCTCCATCAATATAAGCTCACTGCCCATCAAGCTATATCAGCATGGGCGCTCATGGTGGCTTTTATCAAGCCAATCACCATCCAGACACATGATATATTCCATCATCCAAAACAGATCACGGTAATGTAATCTAGCCAACGTGAATGGCGGAGGAGATTTCGATGCCACGATGCTCCATAAAAGTCGCCCCCCGGGCTATCCAGTCGGATGGCGTACCCGGGAAGGGTGGGGCGATCTGCATGCCGCTTACATTTTTCCTAATTCGGGGGACGGTATCTCAGTAATGCGTTCTCATTGGTCACGGATGATCTCGCCGGGGCATCCCGATTTCAGGTGCCGCAAGGCCTGACCATATTCAGATAAGACGCTGTTATCGCTTCACACCATCGGGTGGTATTCGTATGTAGTAACTAGCACAGGGGGGACGTCATTCTGGTAATCGCAGTGCATGATCAGTTACAAGAACTTTTCCTGTCAACCCCATAGGACTTGGATTTGATAATACGACTATGTTGCTTCTTCACATGAACATGGTTTATCCAAAGCATCGTCATTTGATTTCCTGCGTACATAAGAGATTGCGGTTTTCAAGTCCCATGCTCCCTACTAGTTCATACTGATATATATCTTTATCTGTATCCATTCTGCCTGGGTTGAGATGTAACGTCGTGTAAGGCATCCACACTCTCCCATCAGCCTATTGTCATGTAGGCGCAGCCGGTGGTGATACAAGCCTGACATTGGAGTTCGCAAGAGATGGAATAAAATAAGGAGGTCAACTCGTCCCGCCCTAACACCAAATGTACTTCCCCATGCTCTATTTTAAGATTATGATACCACTGATATTATCGAAGGCACTAATGATAAAGCACTTGGGAACAACGCACACTAACAAACTGGACAAGGCAGGAAAAAATAAAAAGTTGAGAGTGGGTAAGAGGGAGAAGACGGAGAAGGAAAAGAATTGTGCCACTAAGTCATGGAGAAAGAGCAAGACCCAGACACCGAACTCGAATTGCCACGCATAGTACTCCATCAGCTTACTTGCCTCATCTCTCAAGGTTAACAGACTCAATAGTGAAGAGGAGTTGTTTTTTCGGATTACTATATCCCCTCGATACCTTTAGACTCGTCTGCCTTCTCGATTCTCATTCATCATCTCCAGAATCAAGGATAAGAGCGCTGAACCGAAGTTCCAGGCTTGTGATGTCGTTATTGTCGAATGTGGCTAAGAGTTTGGAGTCTATATCTTCCCCTGCCGTACAAATAGTTAAAGTGAGGCCCAAATCTTTATTTAAGATATACCTCACCTTTTGGCTTGAGAGAATCTATCAAACGTGTATTTGATCCCTCATTACGATCCGATACACTGTGCCGCACTTGGGTCGCTTCCAGAACCTTCCAGAGACTGCGGTTCCGAAACGCCGCATGGAAATTGGCACTGATTACTTTTGCTGCGTGCGTACTGTAGTCTGCATTGTAGTCGGGCTTGTGGTCAAGCGGCCAGTTGAAAGCCTAGAACCACGATATTTAGTGTTTTGTCCTAGCAGGCGAAGTCAATAATCCTATGTCCAGGGGTTCTATTGAACATACCGATAGCAAGGCATTCCAACGCCCTGCGTCCCACGCGACCTCTTCAAGAACGGATAGGTAGACAAATGTAGCGAAATATAAGCCCAAGGCCCATTCCTCTATCGTATTATCCTCTTTCAAAGATCGAAAGTCGCTGAATGCCGAATTCATCTCCCGGATAATCTGAGAATCAAGGCAACTCATTCTGTGCTCGGCACATGCATGAATTTGCTGGTGCAAAAGTCTTGGTAGCGGAATAGTGCCACTGAATGGCGTCAAGGTCTTGACATCATGAGAATGCAACACAAGTTGGGCCATGCCAAGTTTATGCTGTGACGGGTCATTATCTTCGTCTTCAGGACTCATATGCCATAGGACATGGTACTGGAAGAAGGCATAACTCCACAACAGAAGGCATTTTTCAAGCAAGATAGAGATTCTAGGGATCTTGCAGGTTTTCTGGAAGCCGTATGCCTCTGTCATGGTGCGCCGAAATACGGGAGATCCGGCAAACCCAGACTTCGTCAGACGGTCTATCAAAAGCGGTATTTGGTTATATATATAACTGTCGAGAAGTGACTGATCGATGGCGCTTTTCATCCCGTAGGGGGTGTGTTGGAGATTCTGCCAACCAGTAGAATTCTTCCAGAAGAGATCTACCACTGGGACTTTCGGCACATATTCGTGGATGACTAGTGAAAGGGGCTGACCAAAGCCATGCCAGACCTTGATGGTTCGTTGGGTTCCTGCTTTCCACTGGGAAATGCATCCGGCGTATTCGTCCACAAAAGCCTTCGCAAGTCCTGCAACAAAATAAGCGTAAGAACAGATGCAGAATCATGGACGTATAACATCACAAACCCTTCTCATGATATGTCATGAGGCTCTTTACACTGTCCCGGCAGCAGAGGCTTTGTGGAATCGACTTCTTGACGCATCGGTCACAAGGAGACCCCGGTCCGCACTGAACCCCAAGTTAAAAAATACCATCCCTGTTTCACAAAATGACAAGACTTTGTTGAATTACCTGAGCTTTGCGATATCTGCACCATATGCAACTCCCGATCTGCCGCGTCGCACGGAAGGAACTGAGCTGCTTGTTATCAAGCTTGCCTCCTCTCTTCGCAGTCATCCGCGGTACTAGTCCTTTGGCATCCGGGTTGGTGTTGATGAAATGCACGTTATCAGCCATGTTACCGACATTCCGGAGATCGACCGCAGTATCTGATGGTCGGATATCGCGAAACCGGATCTCGTTATGAGTGGAGGCGTGTTTTAGGTGTTTGAGACCTCCCACTCGATTTTGGTTATTACTAGCAGGCAATCTCATGACTTGTTTGGAGGTCTTTGCGGTTTTATCTGAGCTTGGGGGTACCGTATTACTTTGTGGTACTACTGGTTCCTGCGTATGAAGTCCGGCTGCAACGCTATGGGTGGCGGTGCTAGCCTGGAGAGAAATAGTTTCGTAGCTATGAATGCCTTGTCTCGTAGAATCGGAGATTGCATCGTGAGTCAGGAATGATGGGATCGAGACGGAATGGCTCAACTGAACTATCGTTGAATCAATCTCGTCTTGTCGCTCTGCGGCAGGTGTCTCTGGGAACTCGACCCATTCAAAGATATCAAATGGACTCTCCATGGCAAAAGTTGAGAAATTATTGGCAATGACGAATTATCATCCCTTGCCCGGGGAGCCAGCCCCTGAAGTAATATAGCGACACTATGTCAAGTTCATGAGCCTTGAATGTGCACGTGGTTCGCATCAGCCTGGTGTATGGTTCGCATATCACAGAATACGCCAGTGGGTAACATCGCAGTTATCCAACTTTGCCTTGCCTGAGGCTCGTCCTACAACACAAGACGTATGCATGTGCCGAGCATAGGACTATGGTAATTTTGGGTCTCGATACACATGGGGGCGAAGCCTCACCGAAGTCGTCTGATACTGTGATCAGACCGGTACGGTAACATCGAGATCGCAAACTCGAGCCCGAATTGCGTGCAGCAAGCTAGAGCCTACTTACGGATACAGGTAGTGATTTGGCTTTTTGCCCCTGATTCCCGAAGTTCCCGCGTTGTTTGGTATCATAAAACAAGCTGTCACCAGTTGCAAGCCGGAAAGTAGGCACTTTACACAACGTCAGACCCAACTGCTTGCTTGCCGTATCTCATATACTCGACGTACTGTATGTTGATCGTTCCACTACCTATAAATCATATGTCCTGTCATGACTGAATAGGGGTACAAAGGTGGAGTATTAAGAGGCAGGGGGGGGTTGTTAAACACCTGTAGGTATCTCGGGATTACGAACTGAACTTTGGTCATTAACTCCTCAGGACACAGTACTGTAACTAACACGGGCTATGACCAGGCTAACCACCACGATGAAGACCTCATCCTCACCTGCTTCGTCGCGCATGAATGGAGCGGTGGAACCGGAGCAGCGCAGTCAGGGGTTTCCCCGCGTGTCGCCGACCCGGATGTGGGGCAAGTCGGGCCCGCAATACTAACGATCCTACGGCCCCACCCGCATCCGCGCGGAACATCATGCGCGGGGCTTGACAGGTAGAACGGCCGACGGCGTTAGAGTTGATGCTTTACCCATGGTTCCCTTTCAAATCTCTGCGAGGGGCATGATCTACCCTGGTTCGTGACTCCTATTTATTTTATTCCACATGGATATTTGGTAGTACTGAAGTTTTCGGATAATCAGAGTAGATATTACCATTAACTGCAGTTGTTGTAAGACATCATACTACGCGAGATGCACTGTGCCACATTACCCCTTTGCCCCTTAAGACATGGCGAATCAGATCTATATGGTGCCCTTCATGACATAGAAGTAATTAGTGGACTCAGAATAGCAGCATAATATGTAGACTTTATTTTGAACAATGATGACGGTGTAATGCAATTGGTCCTTGTGATCATAAAGTTCTTCTGCTCTTTAGGTCTCCCCGGACCCCGCGTATCCGAGGTCGCTAGCATTGGCAAGGAAGCTGGACAAGGGGGTACAATGCTGACTACGGTGGAGACTTTGCGGGCCGACCCGGTATGCATCTTATCCTGGTAGTGGGCTATGACTTCGCGAGTCCAGGGGCCGTCGCTCTTCTGACAGGGTGATTGTACACAAATGATCCACTTAGGGTGTCGTTGTGGAAAGGGGGTTAAGGTATATGCGGGCGCTTTGAACCTCGTGGTTGGGGTGCTGTAAGTGGCTACGGCCGTTAACTATGTATATGGACCAGGGTGTCAAGCAACGCAATCCACTGCAACCAAGCCCTCTGGTGGATGGATTGCAGTAACTGCAACCAGCACCCTGAATTTGGTGGATTGAAGTTGCGCAACTGCAACCAAATTGCAGTGGCGTTGCATTGGTTGCAGTACCCAAATCGGGCAAAAGTGAGGGCATATACAAAGGTCGTAAAACGGATTTTGGGCGTTTATCTGACGTATTCGAAGCGTATTGCAGTTATTACCGACCCATTCGACTTATCCGACCCATACCTGGTACTCCCTTCCTAGTACGTACCCCCTTCCTGGTAACCCCCCCCTTTACCAGTCTCCACTTTAACCCCTACTAGCCCCTATAATCCTTGGTGTGGCGGTATATACTAGCCACAATCACCAGCCACTGCAACCTGCTACCAGTTGCGCAACCAGGGGAAGTTATCGTGGATTGCGTTGCAGGTTGCGCAATTTCGAAAAATCCCGAATGGATGGATTGCAAAGGGTGGTGTCCACCAAATGGTGGACATCACGTTGCACAGGTTGCGTTGCTTGACACCCTGATATGGACGCCGTAAGTGAGACCAGTATTCCGGGTTGCTCATACAGACCAAATCACGTATTTATGTACATATAATTAGTAGACCGAGCTCGCCGACGCGCCCGTGTACCAAGCATTGTGCTGGTAGAAATAGCTGTCCGTACAGTTTAGGGAGAACCCGTGACAGAGCGAGTTAATATAGTTATTAGGTCTCAGTAAGAAATTCTTGTCCGTCTGCCTAGCTCATATTCACTGCTGATGTTTTACCTCATTCAATACCGATACGAGGTCAGAATGGACTATCTTCGGGGTTCAGAAAGACCAATCTCCCGGTGGTTTTGTCTATATAAGGAAGGCTAGCTCCTCAGGTCCTACCCAATACACCATTTCCCCCTTTTACATCTCATCCATCTGGTTACAATACCTCGCCATCATTAGTTCAAATTTGATAAGAAATAAAACGAAAAGCACCGAGATTTATGTTTCGCTGTTCATTTGGCGGCTCTAGTATATATTGGCCGAACTCAAACGTTTCTCGATTAACCTGTCTCCGTACCTCTCTCTTCCGATATCCCTGAGAAGCTGGTAGAGATCCCACCTTGGGACCCAGTTGTGAATCTTCAAGACTAACCTCCTGCTCGTACACAAGCGAAATTCGGGCTCGTCCAGCTCCTGACTCTCGAAGTCGATGGCGGTTCCAGGGACGGCAAACCATATGCCCCAGGTGGTCCTTCGGGGAGACAAGCCTCCGCTTGCGGACTTCTGTGGCCTGATGATTTGGCAAGTAAGAGAAGCGTCCGTCAACAACGGCATCTGTGCACACGCTTTTGCGAATGCCTTCACTAGGGGTGAGAGCCTCTCGTTGTCGACGAAATAACGGTAGATATCGCGATACTCCCCCAGTGGCATAGATATTCCTCTGAGCAGGCTGGCATTTTGGTCGGTATACCGAAGGGCCGCCATGGTGTCTTCTTCCTCGCTCCACCCGTATCCTGGAGGCATCTGGGTACTCGACGGGACCGGGGACGGCTGCTCAATTAGGGGAGCATTGTCTGGAAACCGGAAATACCACTCGCCGGTCGGTGTCGTCATATGAAAGTGTACTTTTAGGTGTTTCAAGTTCTGCCAGAACGGCTTCACATTTATTGCGGTGATACCTGGCCAAAACAACGATTCATCTAATGTACCGTGAATGCTAAGTCTTTCGAGAGACTCACACCCGAGTGTCGCGTTGCGGAGACTCGCACATAGCAAGTCCACATCCTGACCTGGGGGGCGAAGATCGGCGGGCGTCCAGGAGTGGTTCCAGATCATATCCTGTCGTAGCCACAGTGTCAAGGATCGCAGCGAGGAAGGTAACTTCACTTCCTGTAGGGTCTGGGCCATTGCGCTCCGGTTCAAACTGCGCAAGGCGGGGTACTGTCGCTCGCCATCCCACATCATAGAGATTGCTTCAGCCATGTTGGGGAAGCAAGCGGAGATTCGAATGAATGACTCCGGCGAGACCTGGCGAAAGATGCCATGTTTCTTGAAGCTCGTGATGATTGGCACAGTTGGGAGGTTCGCGGGAGAGGCTAGATTCAGATACGAGTACTGGAACCGACAGTTGGACAAGTCGCGCTTGAGAATCTCGTCCTCGTTATCGGGCCGGACTTGCCGTATCAAGGGCCTACTGCCCTCGAAATAGCCCTTGTACCAGTTGGTGACATTGCCGTGAGATCGATACCCATCGTCGCTAGGGGAGTATATGTTCTGGAGAACAAATTCCACGGGGTGTCCGCTCCCGTGGGTTGCACTCCTCCCATCCCAGGAGCTCAGGATCTGGAAGAGGTCACGGAGCGCCGTGGTGAATACCCGGTCGTTAGCGAGCCTGTCTTGGGCGGACTCGAAGCGGCCTCGGGCGACACGGCTGTAAGGCGGCAGGACTATGCTGTATTTGAGACGATGGACAAGGGCACGGCGATGGGGGGCGACTATAGCTTCGAAGGTTGCGAGGTCGTCGCTCCGGACCTTGATCTCCCGGAAGGTTTGCTTTTCGATGGTAGCTTGCCATCGGCGCGAGAGAGTAGCCAGACGCGGCTTGTCCCAGGTCAGATCCGGGGGGTGACAGCGCCTCCCATTGCCGTTGCCCGAGGGCAGGTTCGCAACTTCGGGTGCTAGATCGCGATCCAAATCATCCTGCGAACGGGTTTGAAAATAATATGCGATCTCATCGTATATCTCCTGGGGAAGGGAATCCATGTTGGCCTAGTCCGATCGCCATCAAGGAGAAAGCAGATGGAAGGCCGGGAGGGATTTTGTTGTCTTCTCCATGGCGACTTGATGCTATTGGTAGTTGTTATGCGGGGGGGGCGGCAAAGATACCGGCACGCCGCACGAGGATGAGCGGGGCTCTGGAAGTTGGAATCCTGACGTAAGTGACGAGAAACGAGAAAGATGTATTATTAATAACTACTACCGTATTACACAACTTTCTTCCATCTCCTCAATGGTAAACTCGTAACCGACAGCTATGCGAAAACCTCATACATGTGTTAACAGTTAACTCTCCTATACAGACTGAATTACTTGAATTACACGTCTTTTAGTAAGCACACCGGATCCACCAATCATTGTCGTTGGATCCGGAAATTATGCGGCTTTGTCAGCGATACTTATAGCCCCATGATAGGAGGTGACTTGTCACTTTCCCCCTTTCAAGGCCCGACAATTTGATCCACTTCGCGTTTCTCACTGTCTATGTACACAATCTTCTTGTGTTAATCCTCTCTCTATAACCCATCTTTCCCATACGAAGCGGCTGGTTTATCACGTTGGAACGACAACGCACAAGCAGCAAAGCTTGGCGGCATCTTATACGATTGGGGATTGGGTATCTCTGTGGTCATGGCATATACGTCCGGGGAAAGGGCCATGGGCATTGGGACCTGCAGGGAGCTGTTGCATACGAAATGACTGCGAATGGATCGAGTAAACCTTTTCAATTCGGGCTACATAGTATGGAGTTCCCACCTACTGTACGAACCACTCAATTCAATTAGCATGGATAAGAAATGTGACAAATGTGCTTCTGCGCCCGGTCCTTCGAACCCCTAGGGAATTACTGCTATTGGCAATTCACTTAGGATTATACTGAAGGTCCGGACTTGTTGTTGAATTGAAGCTAATTACAGTTGTGCGCTCTAAGCTGCTAGAATTCTATACTCCGATTTTCCGATCCTTGGCATTATGGGGAATGCCCGGATCCACACAAATATCTCAGTCTAACTGCCCCTGCGCACTCGTTCGCGCTTGTTGTTCCTGCGTTGAGCCCAGTTCAGAGTATGGCTGTAGCACACACGTGTTAGGAAGGGACACACCGCCCATGAATTCCGAAACTCTTTCTTCGGGTAATAGGAGAGCAGCAGGGTCAATGACGGCCCGAGTCTTGCGTACGAGCTCGCATGCGTCCTGGAAACTCGTCGCATCGGGATCAGGTGGTCGCCTGCCCAGACTGCGAAGAGACGGGATGATGCAGGCACAGTCGTACCCGGAGTCGTCTTCTTTGGACATGAGCCCGCCGAATATCGGAAGAGGTAGCACCGGCGTTCCAGGGTAGGAGGCATTATCGAGGCGCTTCTGTAGTTGTGCACGAGGCGCGAGGATCCATAGAGGCATGTCTTCGTGTTCGACATCCACTACCACAAAATAGTCTGTGTATTCCGTCACCGGCTCCGCGGTTCGGAAATAATCTGGATATCTGGCGTTGTTCCGGACCCATAATCTCCCCAGAGGGGCTGCGAGCTTGGGAAGAGTGGGGGCCCTCTCTGCCGACGGACCAGGCTCAGTTTGGATGCATCTTTCGAGTTGGAACAAAGATTCCGCCATCAGCTGTTGGTCGGTAAGCACAGAAGGGCATCGGATTCGTGGTAGAGGGTGACCACCAATGGCGAGCCTGACTTGGTACTGCCAGCCATTGCCACCTTCAAACAGAGGGATGGTGCATCCATCCGAACCTCGAGGAATCATCAGTAGCGAAATGCAGCGATGTTGTATGGAACCAAGCGCTTTCATCCACTGTTGAGTAGTTGTGTTTTCGTAGAGCTCTTCATTAGTCAAGCTCTCTTTGCCCCTCCGGATCCAATTGTTCTGCCAATCGGCCGACCACTCATCAGTCCACGGGTTGCGGAACGTGATTAAGTCCCAGTGGTCCTCATGGCGTTTCTGGGTTTCAGTGGGTTCTTCGCCATCATCCGAATCGCTGCTGTACATAAAGTCCTCATCGTCTTCCCCAATCTCAGTATCATGATTGCTTTCCGGACTCCCGATTGACTCCGTCTCTCCAGTGTCTATGCAGATAATCAGCAATGTGCTAAAATGAATTACTGGATATCTAAGATACCAGGGTCGACAGCGACCGTAACCGCTGGTTGAACCAACCTTCATTCACCAAAGTGGGTGATAATGAGTCTGACGATAGTCTCGCTGCATCCATCTTCCTAGACAGTCCGCTCATGGTCAAAACAGTCGAAATATTCAGGTCAATCTGTAGAGGTTGTTGCTTTGAATGCACAGCAGGCTTGATGTTGTAATTGGGAGAGGTGGGGCAGTTGGGATCGTCCCGTCCTGCTATAAATGGAACGCTGGCGGTTAAATAAGCGACTCGGGTTGATCAGAGCACTGTATTTGATTCTCCGGGGATGATTGGCTCTAAATATACACTGAGCTCGTGTGAGGTAACCAAGCGGCAATTGCTCTATGGCGCCTAAGCCACCCCCAATAAGGTGGGATCGTTAGACGCGAGGCATACTTCGTAGTTGAAGCCTTGCGTCGCATTCTGACCTTGTAATCCTTCACAGATTCCGCATTACTGGCTGGTATGTTGTGCAGTTGGTTGGCGCACCCTGATGTTGGCCTTTATTGTAAACATAGCCATGGTCACTCTATGATGAGGCCGGCCACGACCTTATAAAGCCCTTGCATTGTTGAAAAGGCCCCCGTTTCATTGGTTACCGGTTTATAGGAACTCACAAGTGGTGCTGTAGGCGTCTAATCATGTCACAATGTCTGAGAGAGGCTGTAGGTCAAGTTCTCATGTCTATAATGCATAAAGTCTCGGAAATGTACGACCTTGAGTGGTCTCGTTCCAGTTTCCTTCCTATCAGAATAGTCTAAAGATTATATATTACCGACCTCGAATAACATCAGTACGACCATCTATCATATGTTCTTTGAGATACGATCCTTCTGTTCAAGTTCTTGTTACGATACCCTGGCTGTTGCAGCTGTGAGACTTCCAGAAGAAGTCCTGTCGAGTTTGCCCCTTAACGATACGCATTGAACCCGGTTACAAAATGGCTAGTAAAGGAGCCGCAGGAATTGATGTTTTCAGGGTCGAGCCCAATCACCCCCCTAGAGCTATCCTTGTAGAGATGGAGAAGGCTGAGAGGAACTATGATGTTATCATGTCTACTGCCGAAGCCATGATTCGAGGGTCCTTGCTTTTCCATGACTTGAAGGATCCTTCCAGCATGATCAAACCGCTTCGAGAACTGGTTGGCCAACTTAAAAACGTCCTTGCGTTCATCCGTCGCGACCTGAAGGCTTCCCATCCAACGCTGGACGTGGATCCACGCCAAATCGCACCCGCGACTCACCCAAAGCCAACAATCGTGCCCAATGATTTCAAGACGCAGCAAACGTTGTGTCCATTGGTGCTGTTCTTCCGAATCATTGCCCAAGGCCTCAGTTCTTATCGCCTCAAGGTGCGTGAGAACAGTTGGGGTCCCATCCGTCCACTGCACGACCTACTCCTAGGATTGCAAAATCACATCCAAATATCAGAGCCCGATGGCGAACCCGCCTTTTGGCCGGGTCTCTCCTCATGCATCATGTTCCATGAACAGGATTCAATGTTCAGCATTGCTTCCAGCACGCCCAAATATCGGTTGCTCCGAGGCCTATTCAGCCTAGCACGCATAATCCGGAAAGATAACATCTCGCGCCTGAGAACACGTGCCGGCCCGAAGGATAAGGTGGCTATAAGCAACATGGAACGTCTGTGCAAGCAAGTCGCCCGAGATAGAGCCAATAACGTCTTCCAGAACAACCCTGACAACCGCACCCGGGTGGAGGGGATCGGCGCCACCTTCAACCCGAGCGGGCAGTACATGCCGGCGTGCTTTCTCGACTTCTGGCGCTTCGACATGCCCAGGCCGACGGCAGCTCAGGTTGCGGAGGCCGAAGGGGTAGCGGGGCGGGCGATCTATGGGGTGGACACCTGTGCCGAATGGGAGCTGTGGATGATCAAGATCGCCAAGCTCAAGATCATGCCGGGAGCGGTGCTCCGCCACCACCCGCTTATACAGGCGCGGGAGACCTATCCTCCCAGGACGCAGAATGGCAAGCCGGCTTCTTCGCCGGGGAGGAGGACTGCCTCTCCCCAGGCACCTAGCTGGGCACCACCGCCGCCGTCGAGACAGAATGCCCCAGCTCCCGCGCCACGGCCGGTTCCACAGCCGGTACCACAGCACAGGCATGAGGTATGCAAAGCCCATGGGAACAGGTCCCGCTGTCATTGTAATGTTATGTGAGGAAAGCCGAATAAGGATATCGGGCGAAGAGGAGCAGAAGGTCAGGTACTGGTATTTCGGGGTTGTTTTGGATTTTAACTTGGTCTGGTATGTAATGGTTCTGGAGAGTAGGAGTATTGGATAGCATAGTATTGAAGTTTCCCATATAAGGGTATGTATGCCCTAATGATCCCATGCAGCCCCTGGAATTGTCGTGATCTGGACCCTTCGTGATACAAACGCAAATAGCTGATAAGACATTCGGTTGATGAATTATTGAGGAAAAAACAATTTGTTCTGACTCCAGGAGTGACCCCAAGATGCCTGCATGTTTGGTATATCCCACCAAGAGCGCATTGCGTTTGAAGGTGGTCGTTGTTGCTTCGAAGCTACTGCCCCTATTGGCCCCCTCCTGACCCACGAATTATTGGCGCTACGCATATTGAATAGGGGATGGGTAGAGGCCATGGTCATCAACGATGCAGAACATACATACCTTTTAGGTAGAAACGTGCCATCAAAGCCCCGAGTCACCAGACACATGGCAACATCATGCCGGAGCATGCAACCGGGAGGGCCCGAAGGTGGGGCGTGGGTAACGGAGACGCAACCCGATGGTGGGGTTATGATGCAATTGCGCTTGCACTTGCGCTTGACCTTCACCTTGTCCGGCTTCCAAGTTGCGAGATGGCCGTATTCCTGTATGGTATGCGTGCACTTGTTGGTTACTAAGTACTTTTAAGTAGCTAGGCGGTAAATATTTCGCCAATCGAACTGACGGCTTTTAATCTCTCATCCCCGGGAGTTCTCGTGAGTAGACGACGGGCTAGCTGGCTAGTCATGGTCGCAGCCACGCAGCTAGAGCCTCGTGATGCGAATAGACCCTGAATTGGCCTGGCACGCCTGATCTGACTCGGCAACCGTGAGATAACTGTCCGCTCACCTGGGCGATACTACTATGTATGGACTTCGGCGCACGGTGATCCTATCGTAGCGATGCGATGGAAGCAGCTCAGTCATAACACACCGTGAAAATCCCCGGGGTAGCAGTTGGCGAAACCAACGTCTGCAATATGACGCCGTGTATAAAGAATATAATCAATGATAGGTAGAGAAACATGTGTATGTGTGCGTGCCCTACCATTATAAACTTATAAGGAATTTACCAAGCCTACCTACCTAGCAAATAATACTCAGATCCTGAGGGTCATTGGCGTTGACCGGCGATCCGGGTTGCCCGATTAAACTAAGCCGAAACCGAAGGAATAGTGCCGAAAGGGGGAAATATGCTTACCTAGGTATACCATTAAGGCACGAAATCGAAGTACCCAGATGTGCGCGGAATATCGAACGAAGACCATGGATTTGATTTCTGACGAGAATCCCAGTTAGGACAAGCAGGTCTCCCTAATATGAATGTAAACGATAAATTCGTATCTGCGGCAAAGAAGACATTACCTGGTTTCAAAGTTGGCATGGCAATTTCATGATGTTTACCAGAAGGCGCTTGTGTAACAAGGCAAGGAAATTGACAGGAAGTCTAATGAGGACGTGAAGTAGCCGTTTCAGGATGCTGCAACCGAGTCTTCCAGTATGTTACCGCAATTGGGGTTCTAGTTCAAGTGGGAGGGAGCAGCAGGTTATTGCCTATAGGTAATGAGATTACATCGCCTTGGAAGCCAAGACAAGAGAGGAAAGACAGAAGACCACACCTGCCTACCTACTTGAGACTGGATGCCACCTCGTTGAAGTTGAAGCGGATGCGAATACCCGAGCAGCCCGAGCAAAGCCGAAGAGTGAAGTTCTTGGATTTGTGCCTGTGCCCAAAGGGGTAATATCTTGCAGTTTCCTGACACCCTGCCGTGTTACATTGAACTGGCTCCTTGCGCAGTAAAACTTGACTACCGGAGGCATAGGCAATACGGTAGATAGTTATGGAAGTAGGTATATCAACTTCATTCATCCACTTTGCCTTTTCCGGTAGGTCCTGCAACATACGATGCCGTGCGGTAGAAAACATTCCCGAACGAATGAACATGCAGCTCATGTAGGTCATCATCCATGCCAGACCAAAGAGAGCTCTTGAACTGGCCCTGTTTCTGGTTTCTGTTCTATCACTGTCGTCATTGTCATCGACGGCGATAGAGAAGACTGGTTTCTTTATTTTTCGCATGTATCCTGTTCATCTGCCTCCAGTAACTATACGTTTCGAATGTTGCTCTTCGACGCTGATGCCCATCGGCTGACGAACATCGACTAAATAGAGAGTATCTGATGTTGAAGTGTATTGGATTGGATATGCAGATACGGATACCCGAGCTTCCTTGGACGGCTCTATTGGTGCTGCACCAGCCACATCTTAATCTGAGAATCCGCTAGTTATTAGGTACGCCCGCTGCCCCGCCCGTCGAGGTCGCCCCACGGAGGGAGACGCCACCATTAAAGCTACTGCTGTACTTAGATACCTAAGCTAGACTAAAATATCCCACCTTGCACACCACCGCCCACCGCCCACCATCCACCACCCGCCATCCATTGCCCATGACGTCCTGATCGCAGCAGGAGGAGCATCCTTAGGCGGCTTCGAAGAAAGAGGGGCGCAGAAAATCAAGGCAGATATTCTGTCAGGTACTACAGACAGGTTGGTGCTCTACCTAGGTAGTATTGCTTTCATTTATGTTTTGGTCATTGCTTCTGCCTTCTCATGCATGCCGATAATAGGCACTCGACAAATTTCTCCTATTATCCGTGGTGGCCTCGTATTGTTTGACTTAGTTTGGTATTGCAATACAATACAACAAAACATACATGTAGCGGTATATCGTCATTTGTGGCGAGATCAGCAGATTTCAAGCACCCAGACAATTACTACGTAGTAAGGTCGAGGTTTGCCGACCTTACAGCCAGCGATTACTACTAATATCCATCGGCCAGCAGCAAGCGCGCGCCGACCGACGGCGCTGTAGGATCAGGGGACCAGGGGATCAGGGGATTTGATTAGCAGCGGCCGTGATTCGAACATACATACATTAACGATCGGGACCTACATACATACATAGATAGTAGGGACGGAGTAACCTGCTGGCTTGATTTCACAACTACATGCACCTCCAGCTTTTCCAAACCCCAAAACCCAAAAGCCAAAGTCCAAAGTCCAAAGTCCAACATACTCCGGAATAATACGTCCCAGCTCTAGCTGAGAAGCCGCCAACCTCGAGACAAGAAGAAATCTCACGATTCACGACCGATTCCGTCATCTCACCGTGCTGCGTCTGTGCATCTGCCCAATTGTCCAGCCATCCAGCCAGTGTTCCACGTTACGTACATCTACGATTGAGACGACAGCCGCGAAGAGACCAACGCTCAGCCCAAAATGAACGGTACACAGGGGACACCCACCGACTCAGGAGGATCATCGTCAACAATCACCACATCGCCCTCACCGTTAGGTGCAGACAAGATACAATCGCAATCGCATCCACTGACGGGGTCCCAACAGCAGCGGCCACAGTCTCAGTCGTCAATGGCCGATCCGCCTATGATGGCGGGCGCCAACGGGAACGGTCCAAGCGCCGCTGCACCGACCACAACCGCCACGACGGCCGCCTCGACGATAAACAAAAAGCGCAAGAAGGAAGGGTTGAAACCGATTATAACAACCGAAGGGTCAGCACCGACGATAACGTAAGTGAACAGCGCTGTTTCATTGATATGTTTCCTTTTGTGCTTCTACCCTGTAGTGGGCGCGCAGCAAGCAGGCAAGCAAGGCAAGCCTCTTGAAACCATCGATCAGGCAAGAAATAGTGAGCAAGCAAGCAAGCAAGCAAGCAAACAGTCGCCTAGTGATGTTTTCTCGAACTCCCAGCTCCAAGTGGAGTAGAGAGACCGGGCAGACAGACAGACCGGCAGGCACACGCACTGAGAGAGAGAGATCCCGATGCATAGAAGACCCAATCAGCGAGTCGGCGCATCAAGCGATATGGCTAGTGCCAGGCATTTGGGCCTCTTCGGTCGGATTGTCCTTTGTCCCAGTCAGCCCGTCAACCTGTCCCGTCTACTAGATCGGCATTCGCCCATCATGGTGGCATTGCTATTGCCATGGGTATCATCGTTGGCGGGGCTCAGCAATGCATACCTACCTAGCATACCACACAACCACATCCCGCATACCACATGCCATATACTACACATGCCGCATATATAATATAACCCATATACACGCCCATGAATCATGTAGCACACACATGCCCATACGGAGTACACTATTCTTCGACCACCAGCCAGTCCAGGCCCTTGGATCACGGATTCATTCACTATACACCAGCTGGTCCCGAGCCTAGAGGGGAGTGTAGATGAGTGAGTGAGTGAGTGGATGAGTGGCCGAGTGAATAAGCAAGCAAGCGGGGGGGTTCGACGACAGGCAGACGAAGACCCGACTCAGCCCCAGGCCAGACATTCATCGGGTTACTGGGAATCTAAGATACCCGCTTGCCCGCTTGCAAGGCTCGAATCGAGCGTAGGAGGCCGTTATATGGGCCTTTCTGTGCTGCGGCCTCCGTTTCTGGAATGGTATACCTGTGAATGGAATCTCGAGCTCCAACTGTGTCATACATCCGTCAATGGCCTCCTCCCCGCCCCTTTTGAAGGACATGCAAGTATATACCTTCAGTGTTGGTAATATACACGTATTAGGTACACACACTTCGATATGATCCAAGCCCCGCGATAACATTCATATCTTGTTATACCTTGCCAAGTGGCCTGGTTATTACACATCCAAAATCCAGGTATGGAGTATTGTACCTACCTACAATAGGTAGCATTCACTTGCTACGCTACCTATGAGGTAGGGGTAAGGGGGGTACCTAGGTAAAGGAGGGGGATCATCGCCTCAGCACAGCTCAAGAAAGTCACCCTAACACCTAACCAGCCGCTGCGCTTTTACCACCTGGGCGGCCTTGTGATTTATCGCTCACAATCTCACTCAACCACTCATCCTCTTGCCTGCCCACACGGGCGCGCACACGCACACGCACGCACACACACACATAACCATAACCCCCCCCAACCAGGACAGCCAACCCAAGCACCAATCACCAAGCACCAAGCACTAAGCGTTAACGGTGGTGCACCTCCAAGTACTGCATACATACAATACATACATTACATACACTTATATACATACATACATACCTCCATACATACACACATACTACACATACAGGAAGGAACCTTTGCACCTCTCATTATTATCAGGTCTCGAGTCTTGACTCTTGCTGAAGTCTTTCGCATCGCCATCAAAAGACGGCAGGGCCTGGACGTCGACTGTCTCCTGTTTTTCCAGCCATACACCATACACCATACACCAGACCACCGATACCATCGGCCACCTTCTACGCTTTTTTCTTATTCTATTCCCTCCCCTTCCGTGCCTCTGGTTTGTTTACATCCCCTCAGCTACATAGTGTTCCTTCTCTTATTCCTCGATTTATTTGCATGCCCCCTCTGTCCCACTCTCACGTCTACGCCCACGTCGCACATTCGCCAACATGACGTCCATAGCTAAGAAAAGGTGCTACTTTCCAATACTTCGACTAAACCCTCCCTGACTTATCATGATCCCTTACCCCACATCCACACACAGCAGAAGCCGCGGGGGCAGCAGCAGCGGCGTGCCACACCCGCCACCATGCTTGGGCTGACAGTGGCGGGTGGGCGGCGGGCCGGGCGACGTTCTACAAATCGTAGATGCGTCCTGACCTCCTTCAGGCCCGATCCTGAACCTAACTCAACCTGAACTTGAGCCTGGACCTGAACCCGACAATGACTTTGGCCAAGCCTCGAATGTGGACTCGGGCCTGGGTCTGAACCTTGGATATCGCCTGCTGCATATCGCCTGCTGCATATTGCCTGCTGCCTGCTGCCCGCTGCCCGCTGCCCGCTGCCCGTTGCCTGGCTGTCAATCTGTTTCTATCGTTGTCCTTGACTTCATCTCGCTCACTGCTTCAAAGCAGTCAGAAGAGTCAGGACTGCTATTACTCGCAAGCGCGCTAATGCTTTTTATGTCTCTGCTCCTGCCCCTGTCCCTGTCCCTGTTTTTGCCTCTTGCTTCGCCTGCTTTCCTCCTCGCATTTGATTCATATCATTCGCCCGCTTTTTCCTGTCTTGTGTTTGCCAGTATGGATGAGGCTCCTATTTTTCTATACAGGATCCTCGAAATCTCTTCTCTAACTTCCACCTCAATTGCCACATTGATCCGCATCAGTTGCGTTGTCGCAATCTATTTACACAGAAACACCTCTCATGTTGGGGCAAATTCGCTGACAGTCCTCTCTTATTAACAGGCCGCCGCACCTATCCACCAACATGCATCAGCATTCGCCCACATCGTCTTCTGGCCCAGAAGACACCGCAGAGAATACCGCAGACGAGGAAGATTCCGAAGATTACTGCAAGGGCGGATATCACCCCGTACAGATCGGCGAGACATTTAAGGATGGGAAATATACTGTGGTGCGAAAGCTTGGCTGGGGTCATTTCTCGACCGTCTGGTTATCGCGGGACAACGAGAACGGTCGACACGTCGCCCTCAAGGTCGTGAGATCCGCTAGCCATTACACCGAGACAGCCATCGACGAGATCAAGTTGTTGCAGAAGATTGTCCAAGCCAACCCGGATCACCCAGGCCGGAAATACGTCGTTAGCCTGCTCGATTCTTTCGAACACAAGGGGCCCAACGGTGTACACGTCTGCATGGTGTTTGAAGTGCTGGGGGAGAACTTGCTGGGCCTAATCAAGAAGTGGCAGCACAGGGGTATTCCTCGAGACCTGGTCACGCAGATTGCTAAGCAGGTCTTGATGGGCTTGGATTATTTGCACCGAGAATGTGGTATCATCCACACTGACCTGAAGCCGGAAAACGTCCTGATAGAGATTGGGGATGTCGAGCAAGTCGTCAAGAGGGTCGTCAAGAGCGACAGCCCGGATAAGGAGAACCACCGGAATGGCCGCCGGAGAAGACGAACCCTCATCACTGGTAGCCAACCGCTGCCTTCGCCCCTCAATATGTCCTTCAATCGAGACAATCTCTTCCCATCCCCCCAGTCGCACAAGAGTCTCAACTCTGCATTACATGAGTGTACGTGATCTCTTATCCATAGATATTGTTGGGCCTTTATGGCCCCCCTCATTACCCCATTCTTTTACCCAGACTACATCACGTCGATCTTGGTGGCCCCCAACTTGATTGTCCCAGCCTACGTTGAACTCCCATAGCCCCAATCTTGTCTTCGATACTCGACAATGATTGATGCTGCTTTGCTAACATTTCAACAGCCACCACACCGACGAAGACTTCGGGTGATAGGCAGGGCCAGCGGGAAAAGTCAGCGTATGTCTTCTTGGCTATGCACTGCTCAGCTTCATCGCATTAACTAACTCAACATAACAGAGACCTACTAACTAAAGAAGTGTCTGGCATATCCCTTGATAAACAGTCAGGTGGCAGCCCTACTTCGAGTGACAAGAAGAAGCGGAAGAGGAAGTGTCAGATTATCAATGTCAAGATTGCCGATCTTGGCAACGCCTGTTGGGTGTCGCACCACTTCACCAACGATATCCAGACAAGACAGTACCGATCACCAGAAGTTATCTTGGGTGCAAAATGGGGTGCAAGCACCGACGTCTGGAGTATGGCTGCAATGGTAAGACCCCGGCTGGAGTTGTCCTGGGCCGTTATGGTGCCCTCTTATCCCTGTGTCGCTGTGGTCCAATAAGCCACATGATATCCCGGCTTGTTAGGCCTTTTTCAGCTGACCACGAACCGTATTGCAGGTCTTTGAGTTGATTACGGGTGACTATCTCTTCGACCCTCAGTCCGGCACCAAATACGGCAAGGACGATGACCACATCGCACAAATTATCGAGCTCCTCGGTCCCTTCCCCAAAGAACTCTGGAAGACCGGCCGGTGGTCACAGGAGATTTTCAACAAACGGGGCGAACTTCGAAATATCCATCGTCTTCGTCACTGGGCTCTACCCGATGTGCTGCGCGAGAAATACCATTTCAAGGAAGCTAAAGAGCTGACCGCGAAAGAGAAAGAAGACAAGGAGAAAGCTACCAGGGAACGGGCCGAGGCTGTAGCGAAGGCAAAGATGGAGGCGAGGAAAAAGGGCGAAGACGAGGATGCTGTGGAAGACATGTTCCCCCAAGAAGACATCACGCTCGATTACCACCCCACCGAAGTCGCCAAATTCCTATTGCCCATGCTGGAGCTACTACCGGAAAACCGAGCGAATGCCGGCGGCATGGCAAACCACCCGTGGCTAGACGAAACCCCTGGCATGGAGGACATCAAACTCAACGGCTTAGTGCCGGGTAGCAAGGGCGAAGGCATTGAAGGTTGGGCCTCCGAGGTCAAGAAGCGATAGGATGCCGATGATCATTCAAGTCCGACCGACTCGGACCTCGACTTTCTCTCGTATCAAGACGAGGAATCGGAAGAGGAAGACCTAGATGCAGCTGTGGATAGAGCAACTATGGAAGGAACTCTGGATCATGAAGGACGACCATGTCCGAGTAGAAAGGAGGAGCAGGAACACAAGCAACAAACGGCCTTTGAAACGGCTAAGGGGGTCCTTGAAGCCTTGGTTGGTAGAGCTTAGGGAAGGAAGATAGAAGGAAGACGGAAGATTTCAGGGGGAAAAGTGTTGTTAATTCCCGGTATAGGTATATGTGTGTTGCGAGCATGGCATGTGTAGTGTGGGGTGGATAGAAAGACGAACAGGCACGCAGGCAAGCATGTAAGTGCGCGCACACACACATACATACGAGACACACACCTATAGGGCGCCCGGTGTCTATTGTTGCTAGGCGCCTGTCAGGCTTACTACTTTTACGAGCTTGTCGTACAACGAACGATGTTATGTTTTTCCTCCCTGTTGTTCATGGGGGCAACAACGCACGCAGAACGTTAGAGTATGACTATTCGCGTTTGGGTGAGGATGGGTGAGACTGGGTGGATGGGACTTCTCTCTGAGCCGAGCCCGGGCCCGATCTCGAGTATGACGAGTGGGTGAGCCTGAGGTTCAGGCGCTAAGCTCCGAGGTCTTGGGTGTTTTGCTTTGCTGGGTGCGCGTAACTAGGTAGATAGATCTGACTTGACTGGTCGATGGTTATTATGTAGGTAGGTAGGCCGGTTCGCAAGGCGGCTGCAGGATGGATGGACGGACGGATGGACGAAATGGGTGGATGAACTTGGATGGAGGAAACGAAGTGGACTGACACGACCCGGGGTATAATCGGATCGGATTGGACTCGATGGGAATATTGTATGGAATGGGTGGATGGAATGGTATAGCATATGGCATAGCCTATTGATAGCGGGGTTCGTTTTGCTTTTGATATGCTCCCGTTTCGTTAGAAGCGTTTGCTCGTACTACATTACATGACTGTCTTATAGATGATGCATCATTGGTCCATCTTACTATCGCCCTTGCCCTCCATCCTTGCTTTAGGAGAGTTAGTAGGGGGGAGGGGGGGCTCGCTTCATACATATATCCTCATACCTCTATATAATAATCAAGTTAAGTATCCATGTATACGACAGGTCCATATCTCCGATTTCATTTAAAGCTCCTCATATATCGTATACGTTCTACCGATATCTGTTGTGTCGAAGGGGATCGACAACCGGGACAGCGGGATAGCGGGTTAATTAGGAGCTTGGCGGATGTAAGCGGACATAATAAACCAACCGCACATACGAAGGACCTATCCTATAAGGTAACCTGCCGGCCCACACTCTCGGACTTCCGATGTTCTATCCCGGTCGGGTTGGCAGGTTACCCCTACCAATTCGGACGGCCGTTCCGCAGAGCGAGCGCTGCCATACAAAACACTGCCCGGGATAACATGCCCATCGGAATAGTCAAGTTCTAGTCTACGTGTGCAGGTGCGGGTGGATTGAAGGTTCCGACAACCCCCCTGGATCGGCACGGGATAGTAGTATAGTGGTGGAAGGGGAAAACGATGAACATCGGAACAGCAGCGAGCAGAGCAGGCATCGTGCGTATCTACGGGACGGAGAGAGAGGCGGGTTGACGGATTCACCCGAGACAGAGACAGGCATGGTTAAATCACAACAAGGAGATGGTCCGGACAGCAGGTGTAGTGTTGGTAGTTAGCGGAAAGAATGAAAATAACTCCGAGTTCGTCTCGGGGGCGCGCGCGCTGGGGCTGGTTAGGGCGAAGGGACAGGATAGGGGGCCGATGGGATGGGATGGGATGGATGGGTGTATATAAAGCAGAGCAGTCGAAGCAGATGCGAGAAAGAGAAGAACAGAGAAGACACAAGAATACAAGGACTGCCTTTGCCGTCATATCATCTTCATATTCATCATCATCAGTTGATACTCCCTTGTCTGCGATCAGATATATCATCAGTCCACGCACTACACCTGCCTACCTATCAAGCACATAACAAACCAAAAACAACCAACCGAACCGCCAAAGAAAGAACGACAGACAGACATCATGTCATCCACACCCTCTCAACCCGCCCTCCCCCCAACCCACCGCGCCCTAGTCCTAACCTCGGTCCGCGACCCCCTCGACATCGCCGTCGCGCCGTCCCACCCCACACCAACCCCCATCCCCGGCTCAGCCGTGATCCGCATCCTCGCCGCCACGGTCGTGACCTACAGCGGGGACATCTTCCGCGGGGTGCGACCCTACTCCTTCCCCAAGCCCATGGTCCCCGGCAGCTCGGCCGTAGGCCGCATCGCGGCCGTGGGTCCCGACGCCGTGGCCCTGCAGCCGGGCCAGCTCGTCTTCGTCGAGGGCTTCATCCGGGCCCGCGACGACGGCGCCGCGCGCTTCCTGCTGGGCCTCTCGGAGGGCGCGACGGAGGGCTCGCGCAAGCTGATGCGCGACGCCTGGCGCGACGGCACTTATGCCGAGTACGCGCGCCTGCCGCTCGAGAACTGCTACGCCCTCGACGAGGCCCGCCTGCTGGGCGACCCGCGCAGCGGCGGCCTGGGCTACGCTGTCGAGGACCTGCTCGCCATGGCTAACATGCTCGTCGCGTACGGCGGGCTGCGCGACGTTGGCTTGCTGCCTGGCGAGAAGGTCGTCGTGGCGCCGGCTACGGGCACGTTTGGCGGGAGCGCTGTGCCCGTGGCTCTTGCTAGTGAGTTTTGTTTTGTTGTGAAGCTCTTGCTGTTTCTTTCTTTCTTTCCAACCCCCCCCTTCCCCCTTTTCTTTTTCTTTTTCTTTTTTTCTTTTCTTTCCATCAAGCTCATCCCTCCTTATATGTACCTGTTACTGTTACACCAAGTAGTAAACTATCAAATAGATAACTAACTACATAAACTTGTGATAAACAGTGGGAGCGCGCGAGGTCGTCGCCATGGGCCGCAACGAGGCGATGCTCGAGCGGCTGCGGAACTCCAGCCCGCGCGTCCGCACCGTCAAGATCGTCGGCGACGCCGAGGCCGAGACGGCGGCCCTCCGCGGCGAAAACGACGTGCCGGCCGAGGTCTTCTTCGATATCTCGCCGCCCGGGACGGCGGGAAGCTCCTATTTCAAGGCTGGGCGTAAGTTTTGAAATCATTTTCCATTCCACTCTACTCTTATACGTAGATCCATAAACACAGTAGGGAATGAGATTTCATTTTCGCTGACCAGAATCATACAAAACCGCAGTGCTCTCCCTCGGCCAGAACGGCCGCGCCAGCCTGATGGGCGGCCAGTGGGTGGACACGCCGTACCCGGGGCGGGCGGTGACGACGCGCAACCTGCAGCTGCGGGGCAAGTGGATGTACGAGCGCGACGACGTGCTGGCCTTCGTGCGCCTCGTCGAGGCCGGCATGGTCAAGCTCGGCGCCGCCGGCGGCATCCGCATCGCCGGTCGCTTCTCCCTCGACGAGTTTGAGGCCGCCTTCGATACCGCCGCCGCGAACAACGGGCCCGGGCTACTGACCGTCATCGTCCCTTGAGAAGTGAGGTTTTTGAGGTTTGGAGATTTCGTCTTTCCAGCTTGGTTGGGTCTTGATTTCTGGCTTGATCTCTTCTCGTCGTTGTCGCTGTGGTTCTTGACGAAAAGGGGAGGGGAGGGGAGGGCAGATGATAATCTCGAGTCTACCCCGTCGCGTAACTACCATCTCTACTCTGTTCTTCGACTTCAAATAAGTCAATGAAACACTTTATACCTACCTACACCATTGCCAGATCTGGTGAAGAAAGTCAAGACACTCTCACAGAGTACTCTAGTGGTCAGCAGTAGTTCATCTTCGTACGGTATATTTAGTAGTGTGTATTTTGGTATTGATTCATATTCCCATTCATCGGCTCAGCTTAGCTTAGCCTAGCTTAGCATACGTACGTACGCAAGTATCTACCCAGATAGGTAGGTAGGTTACCTTACATACATCTGTCAGCTATAAAGCGGCTCGAACCCGGCCTCCTTGAGCAGCGGGCCTTCGGGCAGCATGGGCCGGCCTTGCATGGGGAAGGGCCAGAACAGGGGGTTCTCGAGGGTCTCGGAGTTGGAGCGCTCCCCGAAAGGCCCATGTTCCGCCGTTTCCCTTCCATGCTGACCCCTTGGCCTCGTTTTCGTCGGCGTCCGCTCCTCCGAGTTCTGGTCGCCAACGTCGGCTTCTGCCGCTTCTTCTGCCCCTGCCTCTAGCTCGTCTATGGTTTCCATACCCCCCATGCGGCTGTCGACGCTTTCGTCGCCACCACCTTCACTACCGACATCACCGCCACCGCCGCCGGCGCGGTCTATACCGTTAGCCATTTGGGGTTGTTGGCCGCTGGGGTCGTCGTCTCCTAGTCTGTTGTTATTGTTGTTATTTCTGTTCCCCTTGTTCTTGTGATTGCTACGACCCTTGCTATTGGTACTACCCCCGTTACCAGATTGTTCAACGGTTGAATTGGGTTTCCATTTGCACATGAAGTCGGTCTCGACCACGTTGGGGACGAAGAAGTTCAGACTGCTGGTCCCCGGCCGCACGACGCGGTCGTCATCATCGTCATTATCGTTATGGTCGGCAGCGCTAATAGCAGTAGATCGGTTGCCTCCTCTTGCATTGCGTTTGGGGATTTGCACGTCGACATTCCACTTTTTTGCCAGGTACCGCAGGATGCTCAGCGCTTGCTCGGCAAAATGGTGGCAGGGTGCCATCTCGGCTAGGTCGGCGATACCCTGGCTCAGGGCTTCGGCCGCGCGCGGAGGTAGCCTAGCCGTGTTGTTCGTGCCGTTGCTCGAGGGGGATGCCATCTCTGGCGACTCGTCAACGACATTGTTGTTATTGTTAGTGTTGGAGGACATACGCCCCGTATTGTGGCTGCTGCCACTTGCTCCAGTGCCCTCACGCTTGACCGTGGAGCTGGACTCTGCAGCTGGGGACATGCTCGGTCCGCTTCCTTTTGATGAGCCGGTAGCGAGATGCATGATCGTTGACGTGAGTACAAAATAGGGCACAAATGACGGCGTGCGCTTGAGAGTATATAGTTGAGCGTACGAGCGCAGAAGCCCTTGGATGGCGTCGGCAGCTTGCGTACAAACATCGCGTGGGAGAACCGAGGACCCAATTATTTGAAGTTTGATGAGTGGACGGAAGAGTAGTAAAATTGCAAAATGGTAATACATACTGAAGACGAGTAAGTTAACTAGACCAGATGATAGAACGGCGAGGGGGGTGGAAGATGGATGAGTCAGGCTAGGTACTTACTGGGCGAAAAGAACAGCTGGGGTGAAGTTGTGTCCAAGACGCAGAACTTCGGGTATCCTATCGTACCAGTTGAGGTACTCGTGATATATATAGAGGAGATCTCGGCTCGTAACAGGCTGTACTGGGGAGTGTAGAACATATAAAGACTTATGCACTAATTCGCTCAATTCGCAAAAACACGTATATACTGAGCGGACATTGGATGGTTGTTCGCAGGACCGTGACAGAGGCGCACCTACTAGAAAGTTAGAGCTCAGTTCGTTTCCCCCTTCACAAACTATGAGGTGGGATGGGCATGGGGAGAGGACTAGAGGTAGCATACCATCATCTGTATATGGTATCCACAGGGATGCCTCTATATCGTCGATAATCGCCGGCTTTGGCGGAAGCTGGGGGAATGCAGAGCACTGCGGCAACGAGCCAGTTGCTAGCGACCAGGCACTATAGGTCAGGCCAGTCAGCAAGTACCCTTGTAGTACCCATGTAGGGTTCCTTGATTCGAGACAGTGAACTTACTGGTCAAGGGCAAAGGCACCCCAGAAGGTCGCCGCTTGAACGGCCAACTCGTCCGCATCGCCGTCTCCGGCTAGTCGGTGTAACCCCATCTCTATCGTAAGTCGGATGCTTTGACCCGCATAATACCACGATTCCGAGTCTCTTCCACAGCTGGCCTCTCTTATAGACATTATCCCCAAAGCCTGGATCGTGGTAAGGTTGTGGTGATTCGTTTCCCTGGATAGAAGCCTAAGCGCCTCCTTGAAGAAATGGTCGCCGGAAGTATGGGGGTCGTTGGAGTCCGCACGAGTCCTCGGCTGCTCTGAAAAGCGGCAGCCGAGGGCTAGCAGTGCGTTGACCAATATCGGGGAGCAATAGCGGTGTCGGCCGCTATTGAAGTCCTTCAGGAAGTGCTCTTTGCTCAGGGATGCGAACGTCGGGTATTCCCAGCAGAAATATAGGGCCAGAAGGTGGCGCACCAGATTGACATCATTGGTGACCGAGGTCCACGTTGTAGACGGCAGCTTGGAGTCGGACCAGTCCTCTAGCGGTGCCAGAATCTGGTCTGCCCCTGAGAAGGCGGACGCTTCGGACCCGGACTGATCCTGAATCCACATGCCGACACGGGAGTGGGGTTCGGAAATCCACTGCCTGATATCCGGGTGGGAGTCGCTCCTGGTAGATACCGTTTGGCTCTGACCCTGTGAGATCCAGGGACTGTTCGTACCGTAGTCTTGCTTGATGTTGCTGATCGGCTGATTTGTCGCCGGACTCATAGTCACCGGCGCATAGCCTTCGGCGCTTGCTGGAACTTCGCCGAAGTGTGTCAGCGGCGGGAGGTTGGGCCCGGGCCGGGATCCGGGCTGCTGGGCAAAGTTCGGCATAAGAAGGCCCGCATCCGGTGGTCCGGGCGGCGCCGAACGTGGATCATGGCTGGCCAGCCACTCCGAGATGCTCTGCACCGTCTGCTTGTTCTGTATCCGGTTCAGAACCTCGCCCCAGAGCTCGGGACGGGCGAGCGCCTCGAGTACAGAATCGCTCTGGCGCTTTTGCTGACGAAGAGAGTCGATTTCGTGACGGAGATTCTCCTTGGACTGTCGCACAGGCACTTCGTATATACATTGGACATCCTTCTGAGACTTACACCTGCTACATGGCCTTTGACCGTCGCACTACAGCCGGAAAAGAAGAGGTTACGAGGTCAGCAGGAAGACAAGAAGGCAGGAACGCAGGAAATGCGCCCATGCAGGTAGTTGAATACGTGTGTGGGTGGACGGATACGGGAAACTGCCGAGCGGTTCACAACGCGCCGAAGGGGCAATGCGTGTGTGGCATCGCATGACATGTCATGGCATGGAGTGGCATGGCAGGACAGAACAGGGCGGGACAGGACAGCAGACAGTATAAGTCGAGACCATGTATCTAAGGTATTTTGTTCTGGGATTTTTGTTCTGGGATAAGAAGAGCGACGTACTTTGGCACGCTTCTTTCTACATTCTGTGCAAGCATTGGGGGTAACAACACCCAGCCCTCTCCGCCGCTTCGACTGCTGCTGGTGGTCGGCCGTGGTAGAGGTGGTAGACGAGCCGGCGGGCTGAGGCGCCTCGTGTTTCTGGCCAGCCTTGGAGGATGACGAGGGCCGGGACGTTTCCTCGGAGCGAGGTTCGGTCGCGCTTTTGGGATCCTCCTCCATCGAGACCTTGTAGTATTACCATAGAGCCCAGTCTGACGAATTAAACCATACTCGACAGCGTTGTTGCGACAAGCCCCTCGGGGTGTTTTGTATGTGTTGCCCGGGTTCGGGTCGGCGGCGATCGGCACGGGATGGGGCGAATATTCGCAAGAACGGGCGACTTGACACGTGTGTTAACACCTGTACGAAGTATATTACCAGGTTTTGTCGTGCGCGCCTGCCGGGGTCTCTTGTATCCCTAGGCCTTTATCACGGGACAGCGAACGGCAGAATGACAGAGCAATGAAAGTAGCGAGTGGTTCGGCAGGATCTGTCGCGGGCTCGAAAAGATGCTGTACTATACTAGATTCGACTTCGGCGCAGCTAAGCCTCGAGGAACGTGCACATAACGGAATTCGTCTAGAGCCCCGGAAGACCTCGGAAGTCGTTTTTGTCGATTCGATTGATCGGGCGAGATGGCAAGCAAAGGGCAGAGGGCAGAGGGCAGAGGGGAAGAGAAGGGAAGAGAAGAATGCGGTTGACCTGTCACCTCGAGGACATCGAGCGGGCTAAGGCTCAGGCTAAGGCTAGGAGAAAACAGAAAATACCAGGTCCTGAAAGTCCAGGTAGTCCAGGTAGTCCAGGTAGTCCAGAGTAGTCCAAGGTAGGGGTGTTCTAGTTGGTAGCCAACTATCTCTCGACCCTTTGGGTAAGATTGGCTGCTTAATGCTTAAAGCATGCAGAGGCGCTTCAGAAGTTGACGCCTAAATAAGTCGAGAAAAGACGTCAGAATGCCCAGGTGCCCAGGTACTTAGGTAAGAAGGTACTTAGGTAAGAAGAATGGCTTTGTAGCCTCAGGTACTTGGGCCGAGATAAGATAGAACCTTGGAAACTTGGGGTGTATTTTGTCGGGATGAAAGCGGTTAGCTGTAGCCGAATGTGTCTGTCAGACTCTGTCTCTACACCCGTATACCTACATACATGCATGTGTATGTGTATCGCGGTGCTATTTATGCCGGGATGGCGGGGAGGAGGGGACGGGAGGGGCGATACTCAGGTACTTCTTTAGGGTCTCCTTATTTACTACATACCTACTTAGCTACTGTTCACAGACAATCACTGCCTGGGTGCTCCGTATAAGTTGGAGATATGCAGGGATCGAGTTGACATGCGTCTTGAGCCAACAGGACCATTAACATTTCATGCAGCAATTGGCCTTCGGGTTTCTTGGGGCTCTTGCATGGAACACCATCTCAGCATCTCTTTGCCATATAAAATAGAATTAACACTGTGGTTATCATACGACACCCCGGCTGCCCGAAAAACAATATACCTATGTATGAATAACTACTGGGGATTCAAAGTAAGATACCTACATGCATAAAGTAGGTAGGATGTATGTAGTAGTTCAATCCCCCAATCCCGCTATTCCCCTCCCCCAAATCACCCATTCTCCAATCAGGGGCCAAGCTCTGGATTAAGGGTCTTACCAGGAAAGCTTTAGGGATCCTATCCTCCGCCCATGATTGGTCCAAAAATCACCAGGGCCCTATAGCACGATAAAAGCAGCTTGGTTCAAAGGAGTGGAATGGACCTCCACTGCAGCCTGCAGAGGCAGAGGCTCCTGACGGTACTTAGTCCTCGTTGAATTATATAATCGCGGAGTATTTGCTCCTTGCCTACATACCTATGTACCTAGTTACCATCGATTGCACAATACAATACATCGATAGCTGGTGGTTGACAGGAACATGCTTCATGGCGTACCTGAATATCTCCCAGCATGGAAATCTGCCTGGTTGTAGCTGATATTCTCCATCGGGAGGTACTAGACAAAACTCCCCTCGGCCCGCCGCTGTATACATTCTGTATGTGATAGATGCATAGCCAAGTTCCCTCGGTACCTGGTGGCGTTCAAGGTCGATCCCTCCATCATTTACTACGTTGTAGTCAGTCTCTCTCTTCGTCCACGACTCGCGTCCGTACGACTATCACGACTATCACGACTATCTACTCGTTTAGACCCCAACACCTGCATGCGCTAGGTATAGGCCAGTTCCAAGCGTGCTCAAATGTTCCCGAGCGGCGGGCAGACGACACTAGCCAAGGTAGAAGAATCCTGATCTGCCATACCACGCACCAGTAACTAGGTACGCTAATGAATGCCCGGCCAGCGTATCGGGTTGCGAAGTAAGTACAGGATGACAAGACTTTCTTCATACATGGGACGCACACTGGCTACCCGTGGAAGTGCCCTAACCACCATTGACTCAGGGGCCGGGTTGGTGCTAGTCAGCAATCTGACTAGGTAGCATTCGAGGTTCAGTCAACTCATCCGGGACCATTCGCAGGATGGCTACCCCTTTGCTTTATTGTACATATTTTCTAATGGACATATACCAGGAAGGGAACCCTTCTTTCCCCTATTTCTTTTAAGTCTAGTCGGATCGTAGCCGTACATCCGTAGTCAGACCAGCTCTGGTTAGTTCTGCAACGACTGCGTGGCTAGGTACTTAGCGGTCGTCGTTCCGGCAAACACGTGTTTTAGGGGATTGAAAATCAAGGTCGAGTTAGAGTACAGACCGTTTTCTGCCAGCCCTGAATGTCACGCATGACGAGGCTTTTCCCTTTCCCCGCGATCGTTGATATCTCGTCATTAGAAGTCATTGTCCACCGACAGCATCTTATAGTGGAGATAGAATATCAGGTACATACCTAGGTAGGCAGAAACTTGAGCGCAACAGCGCATATGTCCACCAATACAGTCGTCAAAGGAGACTCGGGAAAAAGGGTGTGATCAAAAATATAGGTACTATGTAAAACAGGTATCGGATAACCTAGACACCTGATTCTGGCAACCGCCGTAGCTAATAGCTACAAGAAACCAAAAAACCCCATACCCTATGATACAGTTCGATGCTATACCATAAAACGCCGCCGCGCCTTGCCGTTCTTTTACACATGCCTTCCTTCCTTGCCCCTTTTCCCTTTCTTTCCTTCTCCTCCAATCTGAATCTCAGGTTGAAAAAGAAAGGAATAGGAAAGTATGATCGCATAAACGTACACGCGCACCCCAGCCTCATGCTACCCCCTATCTCGGTAGGGAAGGAGTGTAGATGGACGAATGAATGGATATCTTAGTACCGCTTCGTCGGACTCCGGCTCTTCGTAGGACTTCTTCCCCTCTCCCTCTCCCACTCCCTTTCTCTGTTCCTCTCGATAGTCGACATCAGCTTCGACGGGCTGCCCTGCAGCCGTCGGCTAGACGAAGGGGTGTGGAGCGGCGGGGGAGCCAGAGCCCGGAAGCTAGACATTGGCGGGGGCGTGGGCGAAGCTATGTCCGACTCCGGCGTCTCGTCGTTGCTGTGTCGCATATGCCGCGGGTTGAAGTGGCGCGGCGTCTGAGGGGCAATCTGCTCCCAGGCGATCCGGTCGGCGGGGTGGGGGTAGTACGCCGAAGGGTACGCCGGCGGCGGGGCTAGCGGCGGCTGTGCGAATATGTCGCCGCCTCCGACCTTCTTGACGATCGATGTGCCGCTGTAGCAGAAAATGAGGAAGCCAACGAGTAACACGGCCTGTGATAGTTAAGAGGTTAGCAATTAAGGATGAGTAACATGAACGGGCAACAGGCCCAGCTAGATGGATGGGGTAAGGTCGGTGATGGACGAATAGACAGATGAATGGAGGAACCCTACCAAAGTCTTATAGTGTAGCGACCCGACAACGCTGTTCAGCACGTTGGCCACCTCGAGGACGATAGTCTGTGCGGTCTTGGTGCCGTTCTCATTCTGGAGCATACATTCGTACCATTCGTCGCATAGCTGGCTTACGGCCGGCAGACGATGCTCGATGGGGTAGCACTTGTTCTGCGTGTACTTGGTTGTGCACCGCTCGATCTCGGCTACGATGCCATCCCGGGCCTTGCGGCGGGCCAGCAGGAAGTCCTCCGATAATACCGAATATATCACATAGAGAAAATAGAAGGACGCGAATACCACCACGAAGTTGAATAGCGTGCTCAGCCAGTACGACATGATGGCGGGGGCGTGCGGGTGCCGCTGGATCACGGACAGGAAGTTGCTCAACCAGCCGTCCCTCTTGTTATTGCCGCCGCCGTTGTAGTTCTTGTTCTTGGACGGCGACCGCCCCCTCGACACGTGGCGGGAGCTCGGCCGCCCGGGCTCGATCGTGCTCTCATCGGAATCGTAGTCGGTCTCGTCCCATTCGTCGTGCTGGCGGTACGGCAGGCGATAGCCGCTGATGTCCTTGTTCTCGTTGTATCGCTTCCGCTTGCGCACCTTGTCCCGGTTCGAGAAGACGGTGTGCATGAGCTCGCCCTTCCCCGATTGCTTCCTGCTGCTGACCATATTCTTGTGCCTACTCACACTCGCGGGCGTGATGGTCATGTGGTCCAGGTCGTACGAGCGGTCGTTCTCCGGGGTATCGGCCAGGTCCGAGACGTCAGTAGCGGCCGGACTGGACTCTGCGGGCGACGCTTCGGAGTAGGCGTCGGCGTCGAATGGTTTCCTCGGTGTTGTGAAAGCAGGGTTGCGAAAGGGAGCGGCGGTGACGGTTCTATTTAGATGCGAGGTGGAAAATATAGAAGCGGGTTGCGACGGTGTAGTTGGTAAACCCGACGTCTTGGAGGGAGTGCTTTGTGTGCGGTTCAAGGGATTGTGGCCGAACGCGCCGAAGCTGCTAGACGAGCCAAATACATCTGTATATGATAGAAGTCAGTTGAACGTCCTCCGGCTTCTACTTTGCATCCTGCATGTGATAAGAGACAAGAGTGCAATGCAAACCTTTCCGCTGCTGCTGCTGTTGCTGCTGTTGCTGTCGCTGTTGTTGCTGCTGCTGCTGCTGTTGTTCCTGAACACGTTTTGTCGACTGCACGAAGGGGCTCGAGGGATCCATGGGACCGTTGGTTTGATACTCCCAGTCCATGGGAGATTCGTAAGTTCGTCTATTCATCCTTGGGTGGTTTTTGTCTCTTCGATTGAAAACCGGCGAGTCGCTTTTTATTCGAACACGGCGGTCAGCGACAGGACCAGGCCACGGCCCGAGTGACCAAACCAAATTAAGCCAAAGGGAAATAGGCAATGTCGAGCGATAATCCGAAGAGAGCCACCTGCAGCTTCAAAGATGCAGGTGATTATGCGATTGTCCGTTGAGTCGCGGAAGGTGTAATGAGTAGGTACAGGTGTGTAAGTATGTATGCACTTTGTAAGTGGGTTCGTTCGATTATTCAATTGGCTTTTCCCGTTTGGTTTTATGTATTTTGCTAGGTAGGTACCTAGGTAGGTAGCGTTTGCTGTTCTGGCAACCATCAGCCCCAAGTAAACAAACTCACTCGCCACACTTGGGCCGCCCGGTGTCTGCATTCCACCAGCACTAGCCCTGTATAGCTAGAGCAGTATAGATGACAGGGTAGCTAAATGCTACTTACAGCCCGGAGAGGTAGTATAGTACCTAGTACATACAAGTATGTATTGTTTGCATTCGAGAAGGTAAGAGGTAGGAAGTCGTTTAGTTTAGCTACATACCACATACAGATATGTATAGTAAAGGTATTTCAGCCTCCGGCGATGCTTAGGTAAGGTTGGTAAGGTTAGGATGTCCAACTTCACTTGATTCATCCCCAACTCGGCTCTTTCTTCTAATAAAACATTAATCAACTTCCCATCTCCACGACAACTTGCCTATTGCAGGTTTATATCAACCGCATTAAGTAACTTAATTACAACACCAACTGGAGGCGAATATAGAAGCCTGTCGCTTTTCGACCAATCCGTATCCCTCTCGCGAATTCCGTCGCGTATTTGGATCCATCGAGAATTTCCGCCTTCCATTCTCCTTCGACTTTCCTGGTTGATTCCAACTTCAGGTGTCTTTCGTCGTCTTCCACCTATCTACTCCCGACGGCTGCGCTATAGCAACTTCCTCGTCACCGCTAAGATGTCGGATGGCGGCTCAGCCACGGGCACACCGCCCGCCGCCGCCCAAACTCTCCACGAAGAAGAAACCGACGACCAGCCCAAGGAGCTTGGCGACTACGACACCGCCGCTGCCGGCGACTCAGACAAGGACTCGGATGCGTTATCGGAGATTGACGAAGACCAATTTGACGACTTCAACCCAGAGAACGTCCACATCGATGAGCGGCCCGTCGAGATCGATGAGGATGTCGCCCGAACCCTGAAGGCGGGAAAAAGGAAAGGCACGGCCACGAAGAAGCCCAAGGAGGGAAGGCGCCAGAAGAAGCGGACGCGCGACGGGGAGGAGGATGTGCCGGATGGGGAGATCCTGAGTTCGAAACGCGTTCGGAAGGGCCCTGAAGAGAGCGCGAAGCCTTCGCCCGAGCCCGAGAATGAAGAGAACCTTACGCCTGAGGAGAGGCGGCGCAGAGCTATCGAACGCGCTGCGCGGAAAGAGGTCAAGAAGCCTGCTAAGAGGCGCAAGAAGAAGGATGAAGTGGTACGTCTGGCTTTTCCACGATGACACTGGAAGCAAACAGAATTTGTGTGCCTTCTAGTCCCATCCATCCACTCAACTTAACGAATTTCTTACTAACTACCTCGTTCTATTTCATTATCTCTAGGATCTGGAAGACGAGCTAGACGAGAAGATCGCCGACCTGAAGTTGCGCATGGAGGAAGCGTGCAAGGCCGACAACATCGCGCGCGAGGAGGGCCAGCCGGCGGTGCACAAGCTCAAGCTGCTGCCCGAGGTGATGGGGCTGCTGAACCGCAACACGAACCAAGCGGCTGTCATCGATCCGGACACCAACTTCCTGCAACACGTTAAGTTCTTCCTGGAGCCGCTCAACGACGGCTCGCTGCCAGCCTACAACATCCAGCGCGACATCCTGATGGCCCTGACGCGCCTGCCCATCGAGAAGGACACCCTACTCTCCAGCGGCATCGGCAAGGTCGTCCTATTCTACACCAAGAGCAAGCGGCCCGAGGTCGGCATCAAGCGCATCGCCGAGCGCCTGCTGGGCGAGTGGAGCCGGCCGATCCTCAAGCGCACCGACGACTACAAGAAGCGCCACGTCGAGACACGCGACTTCGACTACCAGTACGTTCCCGTTGTTCTTGTCCTTCTCCCCTTGTTTTACTTCACCGCCACGCCCAGTCTATCTCTACCTATGCTTTTATGATAAACCAACTAACCTCCCGACTATCTAGGGCCGCCAAGCTCCGCCAGGCCACGGGCGGCAGCCAGCTGCTGACGCTCACCCAGCGGCCCGCGACCCAGACGCTCCGCGACGCCGAGCGCGAGCGCATCCTGGCCCCCGCCAACACCAGCAACCGCGCACGCGTCGTCGGCCTGCCGTCCTCGTACTCCATCGCGCCTCGCAGCACCTTCGACCCCTCGCGCGGCCCCGAGCACCGCCCCATCGGCTCCAGCGGTCTCGAGGCCTTCCGCAAGATGACCCAGAGGACCAAGAAGAAGGGCTGATCCTGATCCCATTGATCTCATCACGGACTCTTTTTAGGGTTAAGGCGGCGGTCGGATGGTTCGAGAGGTTTGTGCCTGAGTAAAGGATCAAGTGGTGGGTGGACAGAGAGAGCGAGAGAAGCAGGGGTAGTGAGAGCAGTTACGCTTTGCCTTCACCTGTTGAGAGCCTGACCGGCTGATGGGCTAAGCAATTCGCGGGCTGCTCGTGTATCATATTTGACTAGGTGTCTTCGACTCTGACTAGGTAATGGGAGGCTGTGTCCAGCGGAAGGCGGTAAAGATGAAAAAGGCTGCCTCATTCGTCACGATTACCCCTCGATGAATTGGCACTAAGTGAAGAGAATGCAGGCCGCTAGATCGGGTTGCAAGTCTGGTGATGTCTAGCACCGTAACCGTATCCCCATAGATGCGAGAATGAGAATGAGAATGAACAAGCCCCTCCAATTTGGCCTTGTTAATGGGCGGTTCCTCTCCTCTCCTCATTGCCCCCCTTCCTTCTGGTACACCTGTCCATCCTGCTTAAGTGAGTTCATTTGATATATGCACATATCATATGAGAAACAACAGAGCAAGTCCTTAGATAAGCATCACAGCAACCACTCTTGCAACCTTCCCGTCCCAGCTATTATAAGTACATACTATCTATCACCTAACAGTCAGATAATTGTATGATGCAAACCAAAGGGAATCATCGAGGTCAGCCATGTGCCTTCACCTGGTTTCTCTAGCACAACATTCTATTGCCGACATGAGAGGTATCGCTAGATTGAACGTCACGCTACTCATAATTGGAGTTTTGTAGTGTAAACGGCATGTTTTTCATGTTTCTATAACAAGAATTCCCTTGACCCGAAGATTCACGTTGCCCAAATACCGCAGTAGAATTCACGAAAATCGAACGACCTTGAAAACGAAGTCCTATATCCATCCAGGCATCGTAACCGGTGTTCCTCCGACTCTTTCCTATCATCATCGCACCGCAGACTCCAATATCATGATGCTACTTCTGCTGGCAATAGCGTCTGGCAGTGTGTGGTGAACCCCTTCCAGTCGTATTCGCAGGGCACACAGTGAATAAACCGCAAGAACTCCGTTCTAATTATAGCTTCGACCTGTCTTCTCTCGTGGATCTTCTTTGGGTCAGGCGCCCGCCAACCGTCATTTTCGCCACCTTTGCCGTCATTTCTTACTGCCACACATTGGACGTTGAAGCTATCGCTGGGGAGCTCTTGTGCAATCGCTAACTTTAGTTCGTCCATTGTGGGATATTTTCTGATCCTGTTCAGCAGATCACGCAAGCTCCTTGAAGACACCGCGAAAATCGAAGCATGTGACCCCGAACACTCGCTGGCAAGTATCCCCATTGGACAGGTGACATGGCCCGCCACCATGAAGTCAGGGAAAAAGTAGAATGGTAGGCTCCAGTCGATTTCTTCCCCCTCGAATATTGAAAGATAATCGGAACAGGCAGGGTGGATTTCTGTTCTATTCATATCGGAACCCGGGTCTGAGTGTCGAATGCCGTGGTCTAAATAGCAATGGAACGGTGTCGTTACCAAAGTCAGGAACCCAATATCATATACCATGCGTGGTGAGTTCAAGGAGGCGCCGGCGCGTAGCAACCAGTTTATGGTAGGCTTAAATCTCTCCGCAGACTTGTTGATTTGTGTTTTACGACTTTGCATTTTGCCCCCTACTACTTGGATTTCGAGGCGTATCGGAGAGCAAGGCCGATCCCCCAAATCTTCGAATGGACACCACCCGTTACATATTTCGGACAAAACCATCTGTTTGTCTTCTGAAGGTAGTGCCTTGAACGCTTCGACTTCTTTTGGGGGCAATGACCCAATAACGAAACAACGGGCAGCGCATATATAGAGCTCAAAATTCGGAACCTCTTCTGGATCTCCTGGTTGTAAAGAGTCCGCGAACCCCACGAGATGCTCTGCTGCTTCTTGGGGTGTGATATACTCCGAGTTTACCAACCCGTTAATTATGATCGTATAGTTCTCAAACAACCAGCTCGAAAGATCCCCTCCTTTTCTTTCAAGGTAGTGACAAATATGCTTCATCGTCTCAGCAGTATGAAGCATTCTCTCCTTGCTCGATGTCGGGTCAAATGAGAGAATTTCAAGCCCGGCTTTGGTACCAACAAGAAATTCTTTTACGGAACGATGAATGAAGGTGACCCTATAATTTAACAAATGCGAAGAGTTCATATCGATATATTGGCGTTGTTCTATAACACCAGCCTCGCATATTTCCAGTAAGTTCGCACTCCTGGCAGAGAGCCATCTCTCATACTCCCGAAAAACTCGTTTTTCTTCAGTCAATATCGTTGTTTTGGCGGCGCAATGCAGTAAATCGGAGCGCATTTTCGTGTTAGTACCAAGAATATGCCCCAACAGAGACACTGATTGCACTTGTTCTTCTATATCTTGCGCATGAAGAGTATACCATAGCAATCTAGCCGTGACTTCCTTATCTTCCTTACAAAGCACTCGGTTGGCATTTTGCCTCTTCCACATTTGCTGGAAAAGACCATCGAGGTCAGGGTCCAATTCTTGCATTCGTTTGTATATGATATTCCAAGAGTCACCATCCCGGATACCATCGAGGACACTTCTAGTTGCCAATCTGGCCCAGAGAAACACCCCAGATGACTTTGTCAGTAGAGAGTAAGTCAAGGACCAATACTTGTCGGGATCGGATAGAGCTTGCGGTTTGTATGGGGCTAAGCATGCCCCAATATAGAACGCTATGGCAGACCTTGTGAGTGCTTCCATTCGTAGGAAAGGATGTAAGCTAAGATTCTGCTTGAAGATATTCTCGGGGCGGCTGGAAACGCAAGCCTTGACATTCGGCAGGCAATTGATTATCTTTAATAAGTTAAGGACGGAGTCGCGGTCCTCCGATCGTATGGCTATTTCGTCCAGTCCATCGATGAAGAGACAGAATGCGGAGCCTTCAGAATGCAGGGTTTCTAAAAGTACATCTCGAAGTTCTCGTACAGACCAGTCGTGCTCTGACTGCTTTGCCTCCAAGTCGGGCCTGCTTTGTAACAGCAAGGCGAGGATATGGGGATTGCGACTGAAAATTTGATATAGCAACGCCCGCAGGCAACCTCGAAGCTCCCTTTGCAAGGGATTTGCGCAGATTTCTATAAAGAAGTATCGACAGATTATCACATCGGGTCTCCATCTCCCAAGGTGATCTCGTGTACGTCGATCTTGGGCTAGGAATTTCATCAACGTGGACTTGCCGCTTCCAGGCTTGCCCGATACCCAGAAAATGGGGTCGTCTGCTTCAAGCCATTCGCAGAACTGAGTGAAACGTCCAGGACCGTTCTCTAAGCTCCAATCATCTGGTGATACGAAATCGCTTTCTGAATCTGAATTATGTTCGTCGAAGATCCACCTCACCGTTTCTTCCGGCACTTCCTGGATGTTGTTCTCGCGCGCATTCATCTCCGGAAACCAGAGGGTGGAGAGTATGCGGGTTCCCAGTGCCTCGCGTTCTTTGCGTCGAGTCTCAGACTGCAGTCCTGATTCTATGTGCCCTTGGACTTTTGATGCCTCCGCAGTGATGTGCTCCCTTGTTGCAAGGTGTTGGGCTTCTACATGTGTCTCATGAACTTGAGATGTTGTCTTCATTTGGTTCCTGAGAGCTAGGGTTTCGTCTGTGATGTGCGCTCTGGTTGCTTGCGCTTCCGTGGATATGAGCGTTAACATATCTCTGTGTCCCTGGGACCAGCGGTCGATGAACCCCTTGATTTCTTTATCCAGGCCTGTGACACAATTGAATAATTAGGTATAAACAGGCAACAAATCGAGGTAATGTGCGCAATGATTGCGTACCAGCAAAAGCCTGTTCTGACTGAGCAACAGTTGCTTCATTAGAAGTACTAATCGCGTAGTCAGCAAAGGCATGATAAAGATATGAAGTTGAAGTATTCACCATAGTCTCCCCAACAGTTCTGTGTCGAGAATGCCGTGGGCCTTCTCGATCCTTTTCTCCAAATCACCGATGGTTCCCCTATAGTGAAACCTGTACTTGACAGCCATCAGGAGTATTTTCCATTTGGAAGCGGCATCGGATATCTTTTCTATTGTCTGTTGAAGCACCGTTGTATCTTGCAGTAGGTCTGAAGCTAGCTTTTGAAGCCTTTCTTTATCCCCTGTCCCCTGCTGATTTGTACTCCGGGGTGACTGGACTGCGGAGAAGCTGTCGATTCGAATTGACAAGCTTGAGAGGAGTTCGTTGAGACGACCGGAAGACGATACGAGGGCTGGATCTGGGCTACCTGAATTCCTTTTATCAGTATCAGGGTGGTAAAGATGACCGAGGACATTATTTACCATGTTGACGTATGCTACGACACAGGCGAAAAGTCTCGCCTGTGAAGGAGAGAACCTGCATCACATTGCAGACTAGGGACAAAGTCGCTATTGCCTCCATTTTCCAGTGTCGTAGACATCTGCGTTGCGAGCACTATTTCCCAGATGTCTAAGAAGACAACCAACTACTGAGTGTATGGAAAATGCCTTGATAAACTGAGGGGAGGGGGAAGAACCTTCGAGGACTAATGTAATGAGGCTATGCTGACGTGCCAGCGGCTTACTGGGGCGGCAAAAACTTGGCATGCATCTCTCAGGTGCGACGACGCCATTGGACATTGTAATCAGCGGACCGCATAGTTCGAGGTCCGACGTTACATCGAAACAACAGGATGTCAAGTATTCAGTCAACGACCGCAGTCTACTTCGTAAAGGGTGGCTATGAAGCTGTCACCCGCAGTAAACCAGAAAAGTCGACTAGGCTACGAGAGTTTACAACAGCGTCTGTGACACAAAAGTGTCTATACCACACATAAATCACAGGCAGGAAACGTTAGGGTCTAGACTCGATAGTCCTAGATAGTCCTAGACAGCTACCATGGTCACCCCCTATAACAACGTTACCAACTTCAACGACAGGAAGCAATATCCACGTAGATCAGTGGGATGATCGCGAGTGTACATGACCACATAGCGGTCATCGACGCATGAATCTTGCCGATCTTATATATATAACTAGATTTGAGAAAGCGTGAGAAGGGAAAAAAAAAAAAAAAAAAAAAAAAAAAAAAAAAAAAAAAGCAATTCAGGGTATTTATTGTCTTAGCCGGCCCTCCCAACAAACGAGATTTTTTGCCTCGTCTACCGTAGCTCGGTAGTGTCATTCCGCCATTACGCCCTACATGGGTATCTGGTTATCCCGCTTCTCCATCTTGACCACCCGTTCGCCCGCCCCGGCGTTCTCAAGGCCAATCGAACCCGGCTTTTCTGTGCACCTGCTTCGATCCAGGTCGGCGTTTCTCTTTTGTTTTGCTTTTGGCCCCACTCCGTACGAGGTGTTAGCCGGGTCGAAAACAAAGCCCCTTACACCATCGCACGCACTCCACCCTACTTCTGCGGGTTGTACGCCGGAGCCGGTGCGGGCATCTCCATGCCGGGCTGGGATTGGTAGCCCTGCTGGATGGGCGCGGCGTTGCGCTGCCGGATCTTGACCTCGTTGTCCTGCTGGATGATGGCGCAGCACGGGCACCAGTACGAGACGCAGCAGTCACTGAAGCCGCTGCCCTGGATGTTGTAGCGCTCCCGGATCTCGCTGCGCTTGAGCATCGAGTAGCTATGCGACAGGACAGACGTTAGCACATGCGCGCACATCGCACGAAGGGGAATTAGTCGAACTTACATCCAACCACAGCCGGTGAAACACGTAATGGCGCCGTGGATCAGGCAGTCGCTGTTCAGGAGGTCCGCATTCTGCATCGACGGGTCCCGGATCCGCTCCGAAGTCTGACCAACCACTGCAGGATTAGGCGCGTCAGTATAATGAGGCTCAACCGATAACACAGTACTACCCGAACATCATTCGAATAGCACTGAGGGGCAAGCAAGCCTGAAATAGTGTAGTAACAGTAGGGTATACGTACGAATACACGGTATGCACCACGACAGCAGACATGACGAGCATGGCGAGCAATCGCACAAGCTAGCCTGCCATTCGCCGCCCTGCTGCCCGTAGGCGGTAGGGTGGAGTTGCGGTTGTTGTTGTTGCGCCATCGCGGGATACTGTTGTTGTTGCTGTTGTTGCGAGTGGTGAAGCTGCTGCTGTTGCTGCTGTGGTTGCTGGTGTTGCGGTTGCTGGTGTTGCGGTTGCTGGTGTTGCGGTTGCTGGCTCTGCGGCAATATTACCGGTATCGGTGCTGACGCCGAATCGCGCGTGATCACCGCCTGAGGTTCGGGGCTGGTGGCGACCTGGGGATACTGAAACTGGGCCTCGCTGTCGACGCCGTGGGGGTATTTGCTGGGATCGTGACTCGCAGCCTGGTACGGGAGCGGCGGGGAATAGATCTCGCTGCCGAGGGCGCTGACGCTGTCGTGCGGACCTGCTGTGTTGACCTCGCTTCCTAACACGCTGACGCTGTCGTTGCGCTGGGCGGTCTGTAGGTGGTGGTAGCCGTTGCCGTTGCTGTTGACGCTCGGGTTCCGGTTGTGAAGGCTGTAGTCCGCAGGGCTGTGGGGGTACTGGGGAGGAGGAGAGGTAGGACCGGTGTTCAGGATCTTCTCTTCATGTTCGGCGGCCGACATGGTAGCTAAATAGAGAGACTGGAATGTAGGGCTGGGGAGAGCTCGCTTGGTATTTAACGAGTGCCAACGGCCAACGCCAACGGGAGGGAGGTTCGGCTACACTGCTACAGTAATAGCTGCAGGTGGTGGCCAATTGGTCGGGTCGCACTCTTTCTAGTCTGAGTCAACACAAGACAATTGGTGAATCAACATATACATGTACGTATTGTGCTTGTGGTGGTAACAGTAGGTATACTCCTGGTGGCAGCGGTACCTATTCTGCTATTGTAGGGATGCGTGTAAGAAGAATGTGGCGGACCCGGATATGGAACGGTCAGCAAACAACACGCAGGCAAACAACCCGATAACAATGCGTCTTCGGTCTTGCTTGGGTCTTGGGCCTGGGGTGTTCGTCTTGGCTGAATAAAACCACGTTGTGTATAAAACTCGGAAGGAAGAATAAGATCAGCCTCGGAATCTTCCTTCGATGAATGTTTTTAGGCCGGGTTGAGGTCAGGAAACTTGGGGGCCTGCCGTCAGCCCCCGTACTATCCTGCTATTGGATTGCTATTGGATTGCTATTGGATTGCTATTGGATTGCTATTGGATGTACAATCATTTTATGGGCAATTAGTTATTACATAATAGAACAGACAGCTATATGCCAGGCCCACTGCGGCTGGGCCAGCAACCCGGCAGTACGAAGTAAATGCTGGAGTGAGCAGCCACGGTTTGGTGTGGTTCCAGGGCGCGTTCCAGGGGTCTGACATCGCTCCATGGCTGTACTACATACCAGGCAGCTATGTAAAGTCCTTTTGGGTCAGTGGGTTTGATGTCACCATGCGGCTAGAGGGACCCAAGCCTTCTCTTTCCCATTGGTTACTCAGGTACAGTAGCCGTGTGACCTTGCCTAGTCGCGCCTAGTCATGGGTCTGCTTTAATTCGTTTAACGGCACCAGACAATTCTGCTAACGACACCAGACATTAACCGCATTCAGCTAGTCTGACGCTAATTTAGCGCATTAGCCACCCGTGCCACACCTAAAGCCATACCTAACCTGGCACCTTCCAAGTTATTCCCTAACATCCACCATTTATTTATTTACTTATTACATTTATTTATACCTGTATTTGCGCCAGCGCCGCAGTTGCGGGTTAGGTCCCGTGCAAAAGATACGGGTTAGTTAGGGTTAGGGTTAGTTTAGGGATAGGGCAGGTCCGGGGGGTTTGGGGGGGCGGTGGGAGCCCCTTCATTTGGGTATATGTGTGTAATTGTGCTGTATAAAGGTGCAGGTATTGGCGATGTGGTGGTGAAGTAGGTATGTAGGTAAGTAGGGTGTGTTAGGTGGTGAGATGGGTGATAAGTGGATGCGTCCGAATGCGGTTAATGTCTGGTGTCGTTAGCAGAATTGTCTGGTGCCGTTAAACGGATTGGGTCTGCTTGTCTCCCAACACTGCAACATATGCCCAAAATAGAAATTCTAGGTACCTACATACAAGTAGTATGTTGTGATCGGCAGAGGTGCAGAGCTGGATATTTGCCGATCGTAAAGGGCCTTAGGTCCTGTTCGCTCGACTTTCAGGCTCGCCGCGGCGAAGCTCCATAAATACAAATTTGCTCCAATTTATTTGCACAAGCAAAATCTGGGGTCTGGCGTTGTATTCCAGCTAATGACTAAGCATTCTTTTTGTTTTGGCCCTTTCTGCCCTTCTGTGTTTTTCTGCCCATTCTGCCCCCTTTTGCCCATTCTGCCCCCTTTTGCCCATTCTGCCCATTCTGCCCATTCTGCCCCCTTCTGCCCCCTTCTGCCCCCTTCTGTCCATTTTGCCCATTCTGCCCATTCTGCCCCCTTTGGCCCTTTAGCCCTTTGGCCCATTTGGCCCATTTGGCCCATTTGGCCCATTTGGCCCATTTTGTAACAGCCAGCAGCAGCAGCAGCAACAGCCAGCAATAGCTATCGTCGAATAACCAGGCTGCTAGATCTGGATCTGGTAGATCTGGCCATGGGTGGGCCAAATCGACGGTTTTAACCAATAATATAACGTAGCCGCGGCGAAGCTCGCCGCGACTGTAGGTAGGCACCTACAGCGGCGGCGAGCCTTGCCGCCGCGAGTTTCCTTCCTTTTAAAGTTTAGATGATGGGCAGCAGGGGGTGGTACAATGCATAATTTTTCGCGGCGGCGACGACAGTTATGCATCGTTGTAGCAGTTATGCAAGTGTAAATCGCACCCAAAAGAAGGAAAGCGTTATGGAACGGTGTCGTCAAAGTGGGTTGTGTTGCTGATTAGGTACATGGCTCGCCGCGGCGAGTAGTCCAGCGAACAGGACCTTAGCCTATCCGGGGTTAGATGTGTGAGATAGGGGATTGGCTAGGCAGTAGTTAGAGGCCCCAGCAAGGCTGAGCCTCTCCACTTGGCATACTGCCTGACTGGCCTGACTGGCCTAACCAAAGGCTGATCCCCCACCAGCTGAGCTGGGCTGACCGAGAGGCTGGGCCTTGACATCATGTCCGACAGTCCTATGTAGGCAGCAAGTACTGATTGCTGGGTAGGTTATCGTATAGAATTATGTATTGAATTGTGTATTATTGTTAAGCAGTAAGTTCAAATTTAAATGAAGTTTGTTTTGCAATTTATGCATACATAGATACGTGGATAATCTCCAGTTGTCGTTCCTATACGAGAGATGCATTTCATTTCGGTTATCATGTACGTATGTATATACGAAGTACATGGTAGTCCACACATACAGGCCCGCTGGGGGGTTTTCCTAGCCCTTTATCCTAGCCCCAAAAGTGCCTACCTAAGCAGAAACCCCCGCTCGCAATCCTCCTGGGCAATTCTCCCGGGTGGGATAAGTTGATAAGTTCATCACGGCGGTCAGCCAGGTCTTGGAACTGAACTGCTGGTGGACAGATGATGAAGTTTCGTCTGACGGTGATACCGTGATCGTGATACTGGTTCATATGTAGGTCCATATGAGCTAAGCCAGTGGATTTCCTCTTACCTACCGACATGTGTCGCACTGAATGTCTGTAGGCGCAGCAGGTGAACACATTGTGCAACTCTTGTCAGCCTAAGATCGGCACATTCCGTCATTCACATCCTTCGCTCGGGACGCTGATCTAATGATGTACCGCCTAGTGCACTGCCTATTAGGCGGACAGGCTAAGTCGGTATACATTGACAGACGAGTGGGTAGCGCCCTAGGTCCGTGGCTGTAAGAACTGATATCCCCCCATTGTCGTCGATGCAGTGAATTATACTACTACGTAGTACCCAATGACTCTGTGCGATGACAGCATCCCATGTTCAATAGACAGCTCCCCTTATAGGCGGTTTGCGAGATATCGAAGTGGGTGGGTGCGACTCTGTGCGTGTTTTACTAGCCAAAGGAAAGGGGGCTCACAGGGGAGGCGGGTTCTTCCGTTTCTTGCTCTGGGATGTCTTTGCGAAGAATCAAAAAGGACTCATCAAATCTCAATAGGCGGTATCGCCCGGAGAAAGAAGACCTTCGTGAGTTTTGTATGTCAAATTGGATATTAGAATTATATATAGGTTCGTAGCTCATGAAGCCCTTCCCAAAGACCGGCTACCCGTTTACTCTTACAATCGCCCCCTCGTAGTTAATCGTCACAAGACCTTGCGGTGTAAAACCACACCAACGCCCAGATGCAACTGCATCCCCGGGGTATCCCACCCCTTCTAATATCAATCTTTGTGGGGGGTTTCTAAAGTCACAGCTTACGCAGTTCTGCTGATGAACTTGAGGCCGGCAAGGGGGAGAGATCCGGCGTATGTTCCGAACTCGAACCGGAAACACCGCTGACCCGGAGTATAAGACCCCGACTTTTTCGCTTGCTCGATGGCCCAGTCATGGATGAACACAATATCTTGGCCGGATTCTGATCACACAAAATAAGGATCAGCACTATTCATAGCGTGTAATACACTCGGGGATCCGAGCAGGAGTCTTTTCCACTCTTGGGTGCGGTCTTTCTGGGGGAAGGGGGCTTACCAGCATCCATGTTCTCGGCCATCATAGATGCCGTGTGCAGCTGGTCCGTGGCGTTCTTGTGCTTCAGGTTGTACCAGCTGATATCGAGAGAGCCGGAGGGGATGCCCCAGTACGACGAGGTGTTCTCGTTGAGGTCATCGTATGCCCAGTCAGAGAAGTCGAAGAACACTACAGCGGACTGTCGTTAGCACCCGGCTAGTTATAAGATCGGGTCTGAGGGACCCGACCCGGCCCGGGGATGGGGACGGGGACGAGGGGCTACGGCTGCCTGCTTACCGGAGTCGAACATGGATACTAGTCGTAGCATCGATTGATTACTAGGAATCTCCGCCCCGCGATGGGCCGAGAACTGGTCGATTGCCGTAATGGCATATTGCTGCCAGTCGACTGGGGCCAGGGTGAGAGTAGACATGTTTCTGAACGTTGGGTGAGAAGGGATAAGATTATTCGTGAACTAGATAACCGATTTTAGGTATGCGAGGATGCTGACAGACTGGCGATGTGAATCTTAGCTGTTCTCAATGTTCTGTGGTGGCTTTGATAGTAGATGGTTGTGATGGTAGTGACATAACATTTCATTTCGCCGATACATGTGGACGGCGCATCATGTTATATACTTGTCAATCGATCAACCAGCTCCCATGGATGTCTGCCCTGAATGCAACCAGCGAGTAAAGATCGCCAGTCCCGTCCTCCGGGCCGAAACTCGCTTGACATTGCCCACCTGCAAGATGCTCCCAATGACGCAGTCTCATGGTTTCAGTAGACCGAATTGGCAAGCAGATAGAACCCGGACATTGGCTAGAGGTAGTCGGCGGTTTCCATGCCGTGAACCTACGTTAACCTACGTCAACGCGTGTATTAGGCCCGGCACTCCAGATATGACACCTCCGACGAAAGGGGCTTTGCGGGGCGTTGCCTGCGTCTTGCAACGCCGCACGCGCGGCAAAGACTACCGCGGGATCGGCACTTACTACCTAGTACTTACTCAATTCTCGATTTGGATTTATGATTGGATCGCTGGTGGCTTTCAGGTTCATCTGCCGGACACCCTGATCCCACATATGATGGTGGACTACGAATGTCGCAGTGCTCTGCCGAGGAAAGTCTGGGGTGGTTGGTTACCAATTGCTTGTCTAGCAGTGTACAAGTGAAGATATCGGAGCGTTAGGCGCCCTGGCTGCCGACCACAGGGGCTGGGAGCGCCACAGAGCCTTATCGGCTAGGCGACCCGGCCCCGCTGAAGACGGACATGTCGGTCGCTGCATAAACGCCAGCAGCGCTGAGAATTTGGAAAGTCCGGAAAGTCCGGAAAGTCCGACGGCCTTTGGGACCCCACCGCCGCCGACTTTGTTAGGCAGCCCCTATTCCTTCATTCCAACAACAGCGGGCTAGGTACACGTCACGGTATCAACGAGAGTCTTATCCGTCACTGCATTATGTAGTTGCTGGTTTTGTAACTGATTCCATGCCAATGCATTGTGCTAACATCCTTATTATCCAACCCTATGGTTAGCGGCAATATCTTCTTCATATGCCAAAGCTGCGATTTTCCTCCTATTCCATTATCGTCTGAACAGGATCTGGAAGCAGCAGTAGTACACTGTCAGACGCAGTCAGCACACTATATAGTGGCACTTCGGATGGCATTAGTCCTTGCAATGACGTTGCCAGCAGACAGTTTTTTTTCCTTTGTCGTGTACCCGGATGACGCCCGGGGCGTTACGAAGGGGAAGTACGTCATAGGATTCCAAAGCCGAGGAGTAGACGGGGCGGCCGTTGAAGTGATGACGACAATAGAAATTGCAACCCGGGAAGTAGACATCTCGCACGAGAGAGTATACCAGATCAACATAGAAGTGTGTCTGGAGAACGACAACAACAGGAAAGAAAGTAATGAAGAGCCAACTAACCGTATCGGCAATGAAAACAAATCTACAGGAATAATGGGATGCAATCCAATGCGCCGTGCCTTGCTCCTCCAATGTAAACGCCACCAGCCTCGCTTTTCCCATGCCTGCCATACCGTGCCATTCTATATTCTATGTCGTGCGGTGCCAATGCTTTCCTCAATGATTCCGTACCCGAATGTATGACCACAAACGCCTATGCCAAAAGCAAGCCCCAGCCAAGTCTATCTATGCATGCAGTCTAGCGGGGAGAACACGACGAGAAATACCGAGGGAAAAGAAAACAAGAAAATGAAAGAGAAAAGGAAGCGACAGAGGGAGCACTGTCAGAGATACCTCCCTTCAACTGAACTCACTTCACCCCTGACGGCCGAGCAAAAGAAGCTGCTGCTCCATAACCCCCACAGCAGCAGCAAGGCGTGCTTGAACACCACCACCACCATCACCGCCACAGTCATCACCACTCTCAGCGCCGCAATAGGCCCCAGCCAATTTCCCCGCATCGAGGCCCACGCCCGGCGCGCACCCCGCCAGAAGCGCGGTAGTCTCGCACGCGAGGCGCGCCGCCCGCCGGGCGCGCGGCCGGCACACGGCCTCGAAGGCGCGGAGCGCGGCGGGGATGGCGTTGGTGGTCGAGTCCGAGCGGGGCCCGGCGGCACCGAGCAGTGTGCTCAGCACCAGGGCTTCCTCGATCGCGAGGGTGGTGGTGGTGCTAGCGGTTGAGGGGCTGGGGAACGGCGGCGTTGTGGTCGTTGCTGGGGTTAGTAGGGTCGTGCATCTCCTGGTGGCGGCGGTAGTGATGGTATTAGGAAGCTCGCCGCCGCCGCCACCGTCATTCTGCATCTCGAGCAAGCCGGGGATGTGGACTGTGTAGACGCTTCGGAAGAGCTGATGGTGGCGGGTGAAAACGGGCGTTCCTTTTGTCAGCCTGCTTGCTGCTTTGCTGGGAAGTTAAGAAAGGGGAAAAGGGGGAGGGGTTTGGATTGACATTGAACATTGATAGATAGCACGTACCTTTACAATCCCCTTACAAACCACCGGCTGGCACCCCGCGAACATCGCCTCAAACTCATCGGGCGTGAACAGCCTCACCCACGACGGGGACTCCTCGCCCCCGTTAGCGTCATCGTCATGGCCATTGTCACCACCACCGCCGAGCCGCGCGTACGCCACAACTTGGACGTCGCGTCCGCCGTTGACCAGCCCGTGCTGCATGAACGTCCCGTCGCCGACCCAGCGCACCTCCGGCTGCTGTGCCGCAACAGCCGCAGCGGCGCTGGTGGGGCGTAGTTCCGTTTCCCCCAGGAAGCTCTGCGCCCGCTCGAGAGGCACAGTCACATGCAGGCCCCAAAACCCCGTCGGTCGTGGCCTGTTCGTCGCAGTGCCGCTGCCGCCGCAACCACCGCTGGAAAGAACGTGTTTCCGCACAACGCCGCCTAGGGTCCGGTCCGCGCCGATGACGACATCGTACCGCTTCTGCGAGCCGTCTCCGAAGACCACGACGAGAGCACCACCGCCCGCATTGTCTTCGCCCCCGCCAATCTCGCGGACCGCAGTAACCCGCTTGTTGAAGTGCAGAGCGCGCGGGGGCAGACCGGCCGCGAGCTCAGCTAGTAGGGCCTGGCGACCGACGACGGTCTTGTGCGGTCCAGCTCCAGCTCCAGCGGCCGGGAACGGCACTGGTACCTGCACCCGCTGCCCGGCACGAGGACCCGACGCAAGCCGCACCTCGGTCGCGGTGAGGAGGGCGCCGGCGCGCACGAGACGAGCGTCTAGATCTAGGTTCCAGGACGGGTCGATCAGGCGCAGAGCCGTCAGGGAGGCGGCCGAGAGCTCGACGGCGGGGCCGGCCTCGTCTCGGAGCGCGGGCCCTGGTCGCGCCTCGTACAGGTCTGCTGCGATGTGCGGGTACTTCAGGAGACCCTTGAGAAGGGCCACGCCGGCGAGGCCTCCGCCTAGGATCGCGATGCGGATTGTGGAGGAGGTGGTCGGGTCGTGCATACTTGCTGGTGTGCAGAGAACCAAGGGGGCTTTATGTTTCTCCTTCTTTCTCCTGGGTCATGGATTTGCGAGTTTGAGCGATAGTAGACTTGGGTTGATTATTTAAGGGGGAGTCGAACTTGGCTCGATTACAGGTAGGAAGCCCAGGGTAGAGCATATCTGCTGCCCTTTAAGTAATAATGCTCATTGCATGTCTCTCTCCGACCTCATTGACCTCCCTTTGTCGGTAATCTCGGGGGATGCGATACGACCTTCTCACAAGAATAGCAAGAAGATTACCACCGTTGACCATCAACCATCATCGTCCCTTTTCTTGCTGCCTTCTGTGATGACAGCTCCCAACAGGGAGCTCTGTCTCTTCCCATCGAATCCTCTATGTTCCACGGAAACTGACAGACCGTGAGCCGTGGTGGCTCATTCGGGACCGGAAGGATTCGGGAGAAGAGTCCGTCATGGCTGTCATGGGCATTGGGCAGTGGGTGGTGCTAGCCCGTGCTTGGAGCGTGACTGTGAGGCTTAGAGAGCGACAGCCACACTCCTTCCCCTTCTCCCTTAGGCTGGTCAGTCTATAGGGCTGACCGGCATGCATGATATGGCGTGGAAAGGATCCAAAACGGGGTATGCTTGATGCTCCTCTTGTGTAGGCAACAACGGCTGGCGGTCCCGACCTAGGAATTGGATCTGCCAAAAAAGGATCTGTGGGGGTCGCAATTTTGTCAATCTAATACGGTGGAGAATTTGCTGTATAAGTATGTACGAACCCCAGGAGCGGCAGTGCAAGTATAGGTACCAACACTGCTCATCATGTACCTTGTCTTGCCTGTTTTCCTTGCTCCGTTCTCCTAGTTCGCTGTTTCTTCTTGTGTAGACCAAGTCAGGGGTAGGAACTCTGCTACCTCTGACATATGCTTGCTGTGCAAAAGGCCAAGACATCTTAGGTAAACTGTAGAGGAGCGAGCTGAACGAAACGTAATGTTTGATTGGGATATGTCTTGTCTGAATGGCCATTCTGCTGTATCATCATGTATGTAAGCCATGTGAGAAACAATTCGCCAGGAGCTGAAGTTTCGTTTGCTTCTTCATGCAGTAAGTCTATCGGTTCATGCATTCTGCTCACACAATTTGGGGGCCGAACCCAGCACCCCGGTTCGTTCGAGACTTCGGGACAGGGGTCATCCTCTTCAGCTGCAAGGGAGGGGAGCGGAATGCAGATGCAAATTAGGTCATCGACGGCACTAACCTCAAAAAGGTGCCCCTGGAGTCTTGGAGGCAGTGTGTATAGCCTATAGGAGTCGGCCGCTCGCCCTAGCTGAAATGAAGTTCGATGTTCCTGATCTAATCTTAGTTTCGCAGTGCCTGCCCGATCCTGCCGATGAACAGGCCCTTGAATCATGTTGAATCAGTGACATAGACGCGCCGTTGTCGCCTAATTAGCCTATGGAGTAGGAGCTTAGACGCAGACACAGACGCCGGGTAGTCAACCGAGATATCTCGCGGAAGTTTGCCTATTCAGGATTAAATCTCCCACAGCTCGTCATACGTCGGCCGACATCATCAAGGTTTGCTTATTAATAGTGTCGTTAGGCAGCCGATCAACCCTTGGGGGAGACGGACGGTTCAAGCGACATCTGATTGACCGGGTAACGAGAACTCATTCAATGGCTTCAACTTAATTACGAAGCAGAATGGTCTGAGAAGGGCCCGGAGAATCGCGATTTAGCCGCATCACTATTCTCGAATCGGTAACCAGAGATAGAAACTCAGCTGTAGGTTCACCCACTACCTAAAGTCCTGTCAATCGCGAAGTCATCTTCTTGATGATCGACCCAGGGATCCCCGGGCATGGGGCAATTTAGCTGTGGCTATCACCGTACAGCTTGTGACTCTACGTATGTCTCGTCTCCTTGACCCTATTTTCATACCCAGAAGGGCAAGCAGTATTATAGTTCATTCAGTTGCAGTCCTTGGTCAAGTTGTGTCTTACATATGTGCTGTTGTATTTCGTGTGCTTTTCCACGCGACCTCGAATTCCAACGCGCTTCGCGACAGTGAGACATGCAAATTTTGCCCAAAATTCAAACGCGACAAATTTGCAATAGAGACCCCATCATGATTTCAGATATAAACACGGATTGATTTACCAGAGAATTCATGCCTTTCATTTATTAGGTCTTCAACACTCATACATGCAAGTTAATAGCAATAAATATAGGTGGTATGTACCCTAGCCCTGACAGCGTAACGATAGCTAACCACCAGGGAAGGAAACCAAAAAGAAAGATCATGTTTTCCTCGGCTTTTACGACATTCGTTATCTTGGCAGGAAGCGGGATATCAGGGGCTATGCTTGAACGGCGAGATGGAAACAAGAATTGCGACCCTTCGCCTGCGACCAACTGGAGGGGAAGTTACGACTCTCAACGACATAAGCCAGATTTATATATAAGTTTGCCGTATTTATCAATAAAGACCCATCAGTAAGGTTCCACGATTACCCACTGGGAAGAGGCCAATGCTAACAATGTTCTTGATCTGCCAGATAGGGTGCTAGTATATAGGGGCAGGATAGATGCGGTAGCCACTCATACAATACACAAGCAGGTTCTCCTCTTTCCACAAATTAAAGGAAGCTATTAATGATGTATAACGAAATGGGTAACTATACTGTTAACCCCTGTACCAGCAATGTAGAGATGTTGATATAGACAAAAATATGATTTCCCCGTCCAGAGAAGTGTGCCCGGGAAAGTCTTTATGTTCCACTTACCATGTGCCATTACTAGGCTTTGATCAAAACCATGCAGTTGGTTTTAAGGAGTTGTTACTCGTGGGGGTGTATCAGTGAAGCTTTGGAGTATTACGTGACATACTCATAAGTACGTGGAAATAGGGGGCGTGGCGTGTATTTGTTTGGTCTTTTTTCATAGACCTCGACAAACTGTCAATTTACCCACAGCTTCATAGATCAACAAGACAGCAATCATATCAGCGCTTTGGTGTAGAGCCTGATATACCTCAAATACATTCCTGTAAGAGTGCTTGTGTGTATTGTTCTCATGCACTTGGTGCCTAACAGCCACGTTCGCTCTTTATCGACGCGTGAGGTTCACGCCGTAAGCCGTCTCAGCGTTGCTGCCAATTGACTGATCCTCGAAAGGCACTGCTGCTACCTCTGTATGTCCCCTCATGCAACACCGCGACCTCTACCTCTACCCCTGCCTCTAACACTGTGTACATTGCCACCATCATAACCACCACGGCCGCGGCCGCGACCAACGAACTCTCCTCTCCCTCTTCCTCCACGTCCAATACCCTTACTCACTCGATCCGGGAAGAAAGACTCACCCCACCACAGCGTGCGCCCGGCAAGCTGAGCATTCAACCGCATCCCCGCCGTGCAGGAAACCGTCGGCTCGCGCTCCAATCGCATAAACAAGGCCTCCGCTTGCGTGTAGGCCCACCTCGAATACCCCTTGTCCGATCCCATGCTGTCGTTAACCGTCTGGCGCAGCAGCGTCGTGAAACTCTTCGCGTTCGGCATGTCGCGAATGCCCATCTCTCGCAAGAACGACGGGAAGTCGTTGATGGTGTGGAGGCGGCGAACCTCGGCGGCTAGGCGCGCAGCGGCCCCGCGTGGTGGGGCGCCGTGTCGCTCGAAGAGCTCCTCTCGAACTATAGTGAGCGGTTTCTGCTGCTCTAGTTGTTTGTTCTGATCCTCGGCCTCGCCTCCGTGGTTCTGGGCGTTGCCTAAGGGTGAGGAAGGCCGCGCCGTGCGCCGGAACAACTCGGAGAACATGAGGAGGCGGTACGAGGTGCGCGAGGCCTGAAAGGTCTTGTCGAGCCGGTAGAACGACACGGCGTTCGACTCCATGTATGAGAGCTCCGGGAGATTGGCGCCCCGGCGGTCCAGCATCCAGACCACGTTGCGCGTGATGGCCTCGGTGATGATGGCCCTGCGCAGCTCGTCGGTTACCACGACGTCGCTTATGAGCAGCGCGATGAGCAGGTGGCCCAGGTTTGGGCAGTCTTTCTTGGATCGCTGGCCGTTGGCGAACTTCTGCAGCAGCTGGTTCGCGTCGTGCACGACTGAGGGATCCTCGGTAGCGAGGCACACGAGAAAGTGGAATAGGTGGAAGTATGACTCGATCGCCTTCTCCGACGCATGGCGCAGCGTGCTCTTTTCCCCCTCGTAGCCCCACTCCTCAGCCGCCTGGTTCAGGCGTACCACAATGTCGTTCATGAACCTGTACAGCACCTCCACGTGCGAAGGGGACGCACTCTTGGAGCGTATGTCTGCTTTCATAAGGTCCAGCGCTCCCTTGGCATCGTCCTTGGCCTGCGTCCAGTGGCGTTGCGACAGCGGCAAGGGAAGCCAGTAGTTGAAATGGATTCCGTGGACCGACTGACGGATCCCCAGCGTCACGTAGGCCGCCTCGGACAGTAAATCGAACTCGGACGCGAGTTGGCTGTTCTTGGCCACGAAGACACCAACACCCAATTTGGTCTCCCGGTAGCTCTGCTTCGTGCAAAAGCATTGCAGCTCGCGCTGGCGCACGATGTCGAAGTCGGCGATGAGCCGGCTGACACGCGGCCACACCTGCGCGAAGTGTGCAAGGTCTTGGAAATCTTCGAACTGCTCGAGCACCAGCAGCAGCACCTCGTTGGGCAACTTTCTGATGGCACAATCCGTAATCGGCCCCTTGGAGAGTGCTGCGTTGCGTCTCTTCCGCGCGCGACGGCTCTCCTTAGGACTACCGTCGCCGTTCGCGTTTCCGTACGCGTGGCCCTGGTTGTTGTCGACCGCGGCGGTGAATCCGCACTTGTCACAATTGAAAGTGTCGATGCCATCCGCCTTCCGGTATTTTTTCAGGGATATTGCTGATCCTCCGTCCTGATCGACCTTGTCGCTGCTGAAGAAGCTCAACAGCTGGATTGCAATGCCCTTCAGCGTGTAGGCTGACGTGTACCCGTCGCCGTCCCTGAGGATATCGGCGCATATGTAGCCACCAAAGATGTTCGGATGGGAAACCTTCGTAGAATCCATGCGGACCGTTGGGGAACGGACGGGATAGCCTTTCTCGAAGGACATGGTTAGATGCAGGGGCTTGTACCCTTCTGGGGTGAGCACCAGACACACAGATGTGAAGTTATCATCGTGAACATGTAAGGAGATTCTGGGGTATGGATTCTTAGTAAGCTCTTTGATATCTAAGAGAAGTCGTTGTCGGCGGAGGTCTGGGGCGGAAGTAGAGGAGTGGGAAGACATGACGACAGATTGGATGTAGGGCTTGTGTGACTCCAAGCCTTTTATTCAGAGTATTTGTGAAAAGCCACCAATTTTGGCCGCTTGTGGTGCAAGGGTGAGAAGTTGTTACCACAGATATGGAGTTTGAGGAAGGGCAGGAAGTGATACAAGGAATGGTAAGTGGTGTTCCTTCCTTTTTGTATTATAGGTGAGGCCTGTTAGATCCTGATATTGAAACCTGTCAGCCACCCAGTCGTTTGATTATGATGCCTGGACGAAGTTTTCGGGTATTCCTTTGAGTCACTGCCGTAGTTCAGACCGCAACTTTGAGGCTGACGCCTGGAGCCATGCCATGCCGTTTGTGTCTCGCCGAAGACAAAAAGTGGGTTAAGGCATCGTGGTGACACCAGCTTATGGTAATTCACTTGCATACCATTCCAGGTACGAAGCAATAACCAATCAAAGATTTGGTCTTTGTAAATTTCCGGAGGTTGCAGTATTGCAGCACTTACAAACTTCTAGGCACTTAGTGCTAAGGGGTCTTTGTTCTGTTTCTGGTGGTTGTGGCATCTGTGTTTCAAGTTTGCTTGGGTCAGACGCAAGTCATTGTCAATGACGAAAGCTCGGAGGAACCACCAAAGCAGGGGCATCAAACCAGTTGTTGAAAGGGCTCGAACCAGTCAGGCAATCACCCTGCCTGAGACTATTGAAAGTGCCCGATAAGACAATCATGTACCGCCCGAGCTGCGTGTACCCAACCAATGAAATCTTCGGGATCTTCCAGGCACACTATGCGATGGTTAAGCAGCGTTACACTCGCCCTTCGTCTGATGTTATGGCTCTCCATTCACATTATTGGAATAATTCAGTACAATGATTGCGAGTCATAGCTAGGGCGAGGTATTGAGTAAATTTCTAAGCATGGCCTTAGTCCATCCGGCCTCGAAGTGTAGCACTGCATGATCTGTAGAATGACGACTTAGAGAACCGGTCCAGCATCATAGCTAGAACCCCCATGGTAACAACGGTAGTTAGTTCCCAGGAGTTATCCCAGGAGTTGCTCATATGGACATCAGTGTGGAAATAAACTTAACCAAATTCTGAGGATTATTTTCGTATCACCACTCAGCACTAGCCTGTATATTAATCAGACTCTGTTTGGCTTTCAGTATTGGGGTAAGTCTGATATAGTATTATTTATTGTGTACTGATACTGCCTCAGGATGCGGTTGTTGGATCCAGGACTACAGTGACTCCCAGATTCAAGATCTCAGTATACGTGGAGAAGATAGAAGTTCGGACAACTCGTGGTAGCATAAACCCATACTTCAAAAGACAATCGGTCCTGTATGAGGGAGACTTGGCTTCGCAAGCGAGGTTTTACGCCCTAGAGAATATGGCTAAGTCATCCAAGGTTACTCACGGGATGAAGTCCAGTAGCACAGAATGGTGATTGCGGGAAGCATGGTAGAAGTGACGAGTATCGGGGAGTCAAGCCGAATCAATCCATAAGACTTGATCTTTGTATATAAATTTCTGGTAAACTGCTTGTTTAGCTCTTGAAATACGAAAATTATCACAATCACCACAGAAGAATTTCCCAACCCTGGCCCAATCGAACTACTTGGAGACTAAGGCAATGCCGGTAAATAGTAGCCGGTACCAATGTCACAGCCAGTTAACATTTGGCGTAGAGTACGAATTCTTCCTCCATGCCAATGCCACAATGTCCCAGGACTCACAGGCGTCTTTGGGGAGTCGCCCAGAAGACCCCATCCCATTTTCGGAAATGGTATCCGCCGCCGGCTTTGTCAAAAGCTTGCTAGACCACGAGCTCAGCTTAAGCAGTTCAGTAGAAGTGTCGAGAACGCTTGACCCCCCCTATAACGCTACCAACAATGAGCGTCGATACAGGGCTTGGGTCGTTACGACCGACGACTCTTTAACACCACTGTTTCATGGCAACTGTATACCCTGGATAGCGTTGGAGGTCGTATCCCCTATTTTGAGAAACACTCAAGCTCTGTGGCTGCAGGCCGCTCAGGTTGGCAGAACGATCAAAGAGTCTCAATACGTGAAATTTAGCGAAAGATGTGGCTTCCACGTACATGTTGGTAACAGAAACCATGGTTTCACTCTCAACACCTGCAAAAGACTCTACTCCCTGCTTCTCTTAGGCGCCGAGTCCATCCTAGATGTACTCTTCCGCGATGATCGGAGGGAAAATGAACACTGTCACGACGTTCGATATTCGACCACGGTGATTCGGAAACCAAACGACGAATATAACCTCACAGGTGAGGTGCCGAGGGCTTTTTACGACAGCTGCTTTCCCGATAGCGGCCCGGAAATAAGTGAGCCGATACGGACTGCCCTATGGAAGATTTGGAAGACAGGAAACATCGAGGAATTCCTGGCAGTCACGTCTAACGAATACCGTAGAAGTGCTATCAATTTTCGAAATCTGAGGCCAGGAAGCACGGGCACAATTGAATTCAGGAAGGCCGAGGGAGATCTAAGCAAGGAATTGAACGTCGAGTTCGTGGCTTCCTGGCCCCAGATTTGTATTGGCCTCGTAGCCTTTGCGCTAGAAGCCGATCGGAGGGAGTTTGCGAGAGTTATGAGGGAAACTCGTGCTGCCCTGTTACTTCCTAAGGTAGAGGGACTTCGCTTGTTTCTTACTACCCTGGGGTTCCACGAGCAGATAATAGAGAGTCTAGTAATAAGGGCGAGGAGGTTACTCACAGTACCTGTGGGCGCGCTAATTCCGGTATAACTAGGGAACATGACAAAGTGTGAGGACCCAGGCTACATCGATATACGAAGGAGGTATCGGAATCTTAGTCAAGCACTCTTTCCAGAAAGGGGAGATGCGGATAGAGTAGTGGAGGGCGGACAACCTGTTGATATTTCGATGCAACCAGTCATAGCTTTGATATAGCACTCAAAGTTTGGCCGCCTACCAATCAACTAGCACTTAAAACTACCATCTAGCAACTGGGACATACCAGGTCACTGCAGAGTAAACGAAATAATCCATGCAGATATACCAAAAACCTAGGCAAACCTTTTACTGTAATTTCGCTGGTATATAGTATAGGGACTTTTAGGGGTTCGAGATCCAGATACCTAATAGCACAACACCCCCTTGAATATAGTGTTGTGAGTGTTTGTAGCCATGCCACTTGAATATGTATTGATTATCTTAAAACGAAATCTACCCACACGTCTACTGCGATGCACGAAATGTTGTGCTAACCCGCCGGATAACTAGTAGAAGGGATATGGTTTCGATGGAGAACGGGTGTCGTAGGGGACACAAGATCCGATGAAGCGTCTCCTGCATCATCATGCCATCCCGCAGTCCCCATTGTCGACACATAGGGGGAAGGAGGTTCGTCTCCTGCCCTTGTCTCTCCTCTATCGCTGGAAGGCAGAACTCCCACGGTGGAAACTCGGTCCGACTCGGGTTTCTTCCTGACTTCGTTACCACCTAGCTCGTGATACACAGGGGCCTCCTCGGCTTTTGGTGGCGGCGGTCTGGACTCCCCGTGTAACTGATATATCTGTTGCGAATCTCCATCGAGTTCCGGGCCCGACGGGTTCGACGTCGTGTGGGTGTCTCGTCCAGTTGAGCCCTGGCTATTTGAATTGACGGGTATTCCGCCATTGCTGCTCCCCCCATTGCTCTCGCCGTAGCTCGCAGCGGCGGTGGTGTTCCCAATGCTATCTGGTGAGTGGTACTTGGCTCCTGGCGAGAGCGGGGCGTTATGCACTGGGCCTGTGATGACGGAGTCATCCGGCGATGGTTTGGACATTCTATACGATGACTTTTTCCGTTGACGGCGAATGATCAGGACGAGGACGGCGGCAACAATAAGGGCGAATACAACCGCCCCGATCACGACGCCGGCGATGGCGCCGCTGCTCAGGGGCGACGAACCTCCTGGGTCAGATGAAGGAGAGTCATCAGAGTCCTTCGATGTGATGGTTACTATGTTCTCGTCGGCACCTTCAACCCAGGTACATGCCGACACGTTGAAAGTCTCCCGCTCGTAATCGGCCGACAGATAACTATACCCAGTGTCAATATTGGATCATGGAGCGTGGCTATGCCTTGGGTGCTGGGTCTTCTCACGCTTCTTGTAAGAAAACGCGGCCTAACGTGTACTGTGTTGAGTTGGCAGCACGCTTGAGCGGAAAATAATAACTAGTATTTTTGACTAGAGGATACTCTACCGTGAGGTCGAATGCACTGTAAGGGAGAACGATCGTCACAGCTTCGCCACCTTCAGTGACATCGGACAGCCGAAAGGTCACCTCGGCATCCGAGTTCTGCAGTATAGTATGCTGCGTATCGTTCACCAGGTACAAACCGGTGGCGTCGTCGACGGCAAGCCCAAATGCGTCCTCGAAGGCGTCGCATACGCTGTCCGGAAGCCAAAGATTCGGATCGGTCGAGTCGATAAAGATGGGGATGGGATCGGAGAGGAGAACGGCCGAAGTCGACCCGCTGTAGCTTATGGACTGGAGAACAACTACCAAATCACGTGTGACATCGTCTGCCATGGTGAAGGAGACTGAGTTCTCCGTATTGAAGCGGGACGTGTCGTACCCAGAGAGGATCAACTGGCCGTACACTTGCTTGAGACCTATGTTATACGCAACATACACTTAGACATGGAAACATCACTCTTTCACGCTGCTGCAATGCACTCACGATATCGGGCACCAGCTGTGTAACTCCAGCTTAAGCTTGGGATCACTTGCTGATCCTTGAGTGTCGTGAGAAATGATGGCGAAGAGTAGTTTCCCAACGAGGTGAAATTCACTGGTTGGTTGTTTAGTCCAAATATTCCACTATGAGTATTTTGCATTAGATATAGTCTACGAGCAGTGAGTAGTACGGTGATTTCATACAGATAGAATGGATCGGCAGTCGCGATCCCGGCGACAGTCTGATTGTCCAGGCTAGGTCCTGTGAGGCCAAGACCAACAGTTTCGAGGCCGAAATCAGATCGCTGAGAATAGCCGAGATTTGCCTCAAGTCCAACCCCATCACCGTTGATCCCAAAGAGGCCCAGTTCGTGCCATGTCGAAGAGTCATTAGGGGTGAATAGGACACCCCGAGAAACGGCGCAATTCGTCGGTATTGTCTCGAATACAGATGTTGAACAGCCATATTCGGATAGTACGACCATTGACTCTGGGGATGCTGTAGATATGAAGACTCTAACATCTTGTTCTGGGGTTCCGACTCTAATGAAAAAGCTACTCCAGGGCCCATCGTTACCATCGCTTGATGCCATGTTAGCCGAGGACAGTCACATATAGTTAGGAAACGATTCAAGGTGGATTTACAAGTATTCACTAGGTGGGATTACGATAGCCTCATCGCCGGATGCCCAGCATCCCAATACCCAGATGAAACCAACTGCCAGCGCTGTCCTGGTAGAATGCATCTCAGTGAGACAACAAAGGGTGCAACTAGAAGAAGCATTTGCGCAGCGGCATCAAGGATAGTTAGTGCCAGCAGCGGACGCAGGGGGTCGCGGTGAGAGATTTCGTTGAGATATGTCAACAAGAGAATAACAAAACAGCGCCAAACGACTGGCAACATCATATCATTCTATAGTATCCCGGTTATGGCAATTTCACGATCTAGACCCATCGAACCTATCACGCCTGGTATATGCCCCTGTCGCTCCCGCCGCTAAAACTCCACATCACGGTAGTATCCTGGGTGGAGGCTTGGGGGATCGATAGACGTCATGACATTCAGCCCCTGTCCAGCATCGCGCATCGCGACCAATGACATAACCGCCCGGCATTCCTTGGTATGCACAACAAACCGGGCCTATGCCTATATTTCAAGATGCTATTCCTATTTCCCGTCTTTGCCTGCCTTTCATTCCCCTTTCTGGCTGCCGCACTCCCATCACCATGACCGCATCGACACGTAGGTACCAGCAAAGGTACCAGCAAAGATCCGAGCCGGGCGTGGCAATCGAGACTAGCAGGGAAATCTCCGTCGCCACGGCTGCTCTCACTATCGCCTCAAAATAAAAGTATGGGCCGTTGCCTTCTTAGTGTTTGTTGCTCGGTAGCTCAGGGCTGCACTCGTTTCCGCTATTCAGTCGCTTAGTTATTGTTTGAGGCTCATCCTCGTAGTCATTGCACTCGTTGCAGCACCTTCGTTCAAGTTCAAGTTGTTACCAAGTGATTGCGACGATAGTCAGTTGCAGCTATAGCTATGTTGCTCACTTCGGGGTCATGGACGTCGTTCGGCTTGGTGATGTTGAGCGCAAAAGGGGTGTTCGGCGGTGGTATGTTTTCAACCTCGACTCGGCATTTTCTTGCTATGGTAACTAACACATCATGAAGCTGTACATCAGCATTACCCATTCCATAACGTGTCGTCTATCAGTACGACTGTTACTGAACTACCGCCAATCACCGTTTCATCCACATCAACAATCACTGAGACAACTTGCACGACTAGCAACACTACCACAAGCATCGTGCTACCGACTATTAGTACCACCAGCATTGTATCACCAAATATCACTACTACGACCATTATTCCATCGAGTACTATCACCACTAGCACCGTGCGATTTAACACCACTTCGACAACTACTTACACACCAACTATCACCACTACAAGCAGTATACCCACGACGATCACTACATCTGTGACTTTCACCACTTATACTACCACACCTGTCTCACTGCCCAACCCATGTCCGACGACATGCAGCATGTAGGTCTACCATCGACCTCAAACCTAACCCCTTTATTATAGTTGCTAACTCTCTTCCTAAAGTTCCGCTGGAACCGTGAATTTGTTCTACTGGCCCACCGACAATGACTACTTGTACCCTTCCACATACGTGGATACGGCGCTCGACTACACCTTGTACGTGCACCAGTTCCCCCTTTCCCCCACTTATATTAACAAGAAGCCTAGCACGTCGCCGTCGGTATACATGGTCATCAACACCATATATGGCTACAACTCCCTCGGAAGAGCAGGTCCCGCCGCTTCCAGTCCAATATTCGCTCTGGACCTAGACGAGGTGTCGACCATCGTGCCCGGCGGGCAGGGGGCGACGCGGCAGCTTTCCCTGAGCGACCTGGGGACCGACTGCCCGCGCTCGTTGGACCCCTCGGTGATCGCGACGAAGTTGCCTGACGCGCGGTGCGATCCCAGTCTTGTAGCTCCGGACGCAGTCAAGTCGTGGGCCCTGCCGTGCAATGCATGTGGAAAGTTCGGGCTCTTCGATCCGCCGTACGCCGTGCCGACTCTGGGCGGAGGCCTCATAGAGACGACGACTACAATCACGCCCACGGAGACTACGGCCTTGCCGATCTCGACTACTACTCCGGCGGCTACGGGGGCAACTTCTACTGCGGTGGCGTCGAGTACAAGAGCCCCTATCCCAGTTCCTATCACTACGGTATCTTCGGCTGTCGCTACTAGTGACTTGACCACGATAGTCCCCAGTAGCACGACCACGATAGTCCCCAGTGACTCGGACACGGCTGTCCCTAGCGATTCAACTGTAATAGTCCCTAGCGATTCAACGGCAATAGTTCCTAGTGACTCGACTACGATTATCCCCAGCGACTCAAGTGCGATTATTTCCAGTGGTTCAACCACGATCCTTCCCAGCGATTCGACGACCACACTTGAAAGTGGCTCGACAACCGTTGTTCCCAGCGCCTCGACGACAGTCGTCCCTAGCGAGTCGACAACAGCAGTGACTAGCGACTCAACAAGTATTGTCTCACCATCAGCGACCTCCGCTCCGACCACGATAGCAACGGGGTCGGCAACAATAGTAACGAGTGGACTCACGTGCCTGGTGTTAAGCTTTTTGGCATCCATGAGCTTGATATGAAGGAACAGTGGGTTCAATGAGTACAGGGTATTACAACCCCTCGAACTATATCAGCCCTACAACGCAGCCCACGAAGCTCATCGTAACCTGTCAGATCATGGATGGATCCCCTGAGCGCCACTTCGCAGCCCACGCGCAGTATATACCAGCCTCACCCGCTATGCATGTTAATCATGGGACCTATTCTTAATATTCAATATTCTTGCCGCAAAAGCATGTCACCGACGCCATCATACACGAAACAGGAAGGCCTTGGATAATATGGTGATATTCCAATGATGATATGAAAGGGTTTTTTGGAGGGTATAAAACATTGAGCATAATTAAAGAGGGAAACATAAATGGAACATTCTCAGGAGCTTCCTAGTCGCATTAGGAGGATGAACATATGTAATCAATTATGTTAAAATAACTATAGAATCTGAACTGTAGTGTCAGCCCACCCGAAGGTACATGACGCTTCAAGCCCACTGAGATGTGTAGCTGTTGATCAACATTACTTGAAAACGTCTATCAATACCTAGCTAAATGATATCTCCGAAAGTATACTAAGACCGTCCGATGACCGGCCCGGCTAAGCAGATGGTTAGCACAACCCCGCAGTGAGATAGATAACTCTCCGGCCCTAATGAACATAATTAGCAACTCCTATCGGCCAGGGGATTGACTGTAATCTCACGGCTATTACAAGGAGAATCATGAGGAAACGTAATTGAAGGAGCCAACTGAAGTGGATCGTCTACGAAACGATGTTGGACCATTGTACATAACTAAATACCGAGTACCTCACTTCTGCCCCCATCCACAGATTTTGGCATCAAGACAACATATTGAAAAAAAAAAAGAAAAAAAAAATCATTGGGCTCAAGTTCATAATATAATCCTGTTTTACCAGCCCCTTTCACTGCAAGGTCTTGCCATTGATAAGCCACGGAGTCGTCATGTCGGAGCTTCTCGTGAATCTAGTCGCCCCTAATGGAGTCAAGTACGCTCAGCCAACCGGACTGTTCATCAACAATGAGTTTGTGAAGGCGGCGAAGGGCGAGACGATAGACTCTATTGACCCAGCGTGAGTTTCGAGCCTTGGTGACGCATATGATGTATGGGCGCTAACGTGAAACCATAGGACAGAAAAAGTGATCGCGTCTGTGCAAGCCGCGGGGGAAGAGGACGTTGACGCTGCCGTCAGGGCTGCCCACGCCGCCCTCAAGCACGACTCTTGGAAGCTCCTGCCTTCGTCTGATCGCGGCGCCCTCATGTACAAGCTGGCGGACTTGATAGAGCAGAACAGCGAAACCTTCGCCACCATCGATGCTTGGGATAATGGTGGGTCTAGCGAACACTAACTTCAGTTTCCCCGCAATGGTATGGGGAGATGTTGACATATCGTACCAGGAAAATCATACAAGGAAGCACTCGAGATCGACCTGGTTGAGTCGGTTCACACAATCCGCTATTACGCCGGCTGGGCCGACAAGAGGTACGGCCAGACCATCGACACCAGCTCGAAGAAGTTCGCCTATACGCTCCGCCAACCCATCGGGGTAGTAGGCCAAATCATCCCATGGAATTATCCCTTGTCCATGGCGACGTGGAAGCTGGGCCCAGCTCTAGCGTGCGGCAACACCGTCGTGCTGAAGGCGGCGGAGCAGACGCCCCTGAGCATCCTGGTTCTCGGCAAATTGATCAAAGAGGCGGGCTTCCCGCCGGGCGTGGTGAACTTCGTTAACGGGCTGGGCCGGGTCGCGGGGGCCGCGCTGGTCAGCCACCCGCTGGTGGACAAGATCGCGTTCACGGGCAGCACGGCGACGGCGAAGGCTATTATGGGAGTGGCGGCCAAGACGCTGAAGAACGTAACGTTCGAGACGGGCGGCAAGTCGCCCCTGCTCGTGTTCGACGACGCCGAGCTCGACCAGGCCGCCAAGTGGGCGCATCTCGGCATCATGTCGAACCAGGGCCAGATCTGCACGGCGACGTCGCGGATCCTGGTGCAGGCGGGCGTTTACGACGCCTTCGTGACCCAGTTTCTCGCCACCGTCAAGGAGGTCAGCAAGGTCGGCCACCAGTGGGACGAGGATACCTACCAGGGCCCGCAGGTCTCCAAGCTGCAGTACGAGCGCATCCTGGAGCACATCGACAGCGGGAAGGAGGAGGGCGCGACGCTCGCGGCGGGCGGGCAGGCGCTCCGCGACGCGGGCGGGCAGGAGGGCAAGGGGTTCTTCATCGCGCCGACGGTCTTCACCGACGTGGCGCCGACGACGCGCATCTGGCGCGAGGAGATCTTCGGTCCCGTCGTGGTGATCGCCAGCTTCAAGGACGAGGACGAGGCGGTGGCGCTGGCGAACGATACGACGTACGGCCTCGGCGCCGCCGTGTTCACGACGAACCTCGAGCGCGCGCACCGCGTCGCCGCCGAGGTCGAGGCCGGCATGGTGTGGGTCAACAGCAGCAACGACTGCGACCCGCGGGTGCCGTTCGGGGGCGTGAAGCAGAGCGGTATCGGGAGGGAGCTGGGCGAGGCGGGCTTGGAGGCGTACTCGCAGATTAAGGCTGTGCATGTTAACATGGGTACAAGGCTATGAAGTGTACTTGGGTATGTATCGTCAGTCCGACTAGGGGGTCGATGCTGTTACTTGTTATTATTGGTTGCCTCTTTATTAACGACTCGGGAGTAGCGGAATAAGCAGTTGGCCTGTTTGCTTGGACCTGGAACATTTTCGGGGGCTTTCAACTTTGCCCTGGGCTTCGAAGATCACAGGGGACCAGGGAAGTTCGGCAATAGCCAGCCTTATACTTCTTTGAGCATACTCATGATGTTGTAGAATATGTATAAATGGACCACGACGAGAGCGAATAGGTACAGCTCATGGGTATCTTAAAACCGAAGGAGGTCATAATTTCAAGGCAACCCAGTTGGTATTTGTCATGGGCTTGGGTCCGGGGTGGTTGGAAAGATGCTTGGTGGGGGGAAGGAAGTAACAGGATAATTCGCCTATGTAAGCTATAGGGAGGAAACGGCTGTTACATAGCCGTAGAAGGCCTCATTCCATGGACTGATAGCATGTGGCTGTACGCCAGCGATGGGTAGGAAGATCTGGAACCACCAACTTCAAGCCCTTCCCGGTCAGAAAGAATTCACTGGAAGTTTCGTGTATGGACTATACGGCATCCCTATGTGGAATCCACTCAATAAGACCTCTTGTTTTCGGCGTAGCCCCACGACTCGAGAGTTTGCCATGTCCGCTCCGTAGCGAGAAAGACCGCCAAGAAGGTCTCTCTCGTATGATCGCCCTACGAACGGAGGGAAAGGCAAAAAGGCAAAAAGATTGTCCTCGGCCAGGATCGAACTGGCGATCTCCGGATTGCCCAATCTTGAGATTGGATCATAGGAATCATGAAATGCTATGAGACCGGCGCTCTAACCAACTGAGCCACGAAGACTGGAGAAGTTGAAGTTGTTAGTAGGAAACGGTTTCCCATCTCCTACTGGCTGGTCACGGAGAGGCTTGAACTCTCGGCTTTCGCATTACTGAATGTATTCCCAAGGATGGCAATATTAGTACGACACTCTAACCAACTGAGTTACGCGACCGTTCTTCTCTGGTTGTTGAGAAATTTTGTTTTATTTGGCTTCATATGGCGCGGGGTAAGAGTGCGGCAATTCTTCCACGGTTCTCTGCAAAACCCCCGCTATGCTAACCGTAAGCGGAATCGTGCAAATCGAAGAAGAAATCCGCCCAATCACAGGAAAGATTCCGTCCTAAATAGAGTAGTAAATTTTCGGTGCGTCATTAGTTCAGACTATTACATACAGTAGGTACGGTAATAGGGGCTTCCGGCTCACTCACTACCTGGAACATACTAGGATAGGAACTTGGCAAGCATGCAAGAAAAACACAGTTGTGATAGTGACGATGGTAAGAAGTGAAACTCATCATTCCTAATCAGCAGGTAATGGTAAGATATAACTATTAATCTGTGCTGAAGGCATTTTATGGGCAGGATTGGCCAGACGAAGATGCAGCATTTGTAAGTCAAACCCAATGTTAACTCCGTGGAAGGTATAGTCACAGGTCTCCGATACATGATCGCAAAGCATCTCCTGCTGCCAACAGCAACTCAACCGCGGGGCCAGTTCAGATGTCATAATACGTTGAAATAGTTGCGGTTACTATGGATGTGTGATTCAACGAATCATTAATCTGACTAGATCTGACAAGTCTTATGACCCCTTTGTTTTGGCTTGGGCATCCCTTCAAGTAGGAGTAATATTGCTTCGCAGTTAACTGTAGTAGTTTGATTCTAGTTTCCCCCGAACTCACAGCTGTTGCATCTTATCCTACTAAGACGTTCAAATGAGGAAGGGGGAAGAGATGTCATATAGTCCAAGATTGATGGCTCTGTCGCAGAATATTGTTTCGTGAGTAGCTTTTGTGCCTAACCGGTTAGATCATCAGCATAGAGCCCCAACACACTACGCAGATGAACTGTGTCCTTCACGAATCCATACACAGGTTCATAGGTATCTCAGAACTCAGGTAACCGTGCCGTCCCATATACCCGAAGGTATATTACGAACATTACGCCACTTGCTAGTGACCCGAGGTAGTTCCCCCTGCGCGTAAGTTAACCCCCCCCCCCCCGCGCCTCTTACCCCTATTTGGATATATGCCTTCCATTACACAAATCCTATTGACCATGACCGCAACGCGTGACACTCACCGCGATCCAGCCACGCACTAGTTCAATAATCCGTCATCTTCGATACTCCTACGATCTAATTAAGTACAATCTCGCCCGCCTGTCTGTCTTGGGACAGCAAGTAGCTCCCGAATCTCTAGGCTCACTTACTCTACTCAACGGACGCACTCACCAACCAGACGCGAAGCAACGGATATTACGTGGGATAACTGGTACCTACCCTGTTAATCATCACGAAGGGACACATATGGGCAAGGGGGCTATGTGTATATGAGCAACGCTTCAGTCATTCAATCAGTTAGTCAATCTCAGCAAGAAAGCCTACAAGTACATACATGATCTGACCAACTGGTAGGTAGGTAGATAGACAGATAACTAGTTGAGCGGCGGGCAGCAGAAGCAGCGTCAATAACACAAAAACACAAACTGCACACACATAGTCTTGACACACATACACATACACATACACGTGCCGGTAGGTATCTGCCTGTCTGTTCCGTCCGTTTCCCACCAACCAAATCTAATATGCGGGCGCCCACGCCTTTCCAGCCTGCCTGCGTTGCCTGAGTTGCCTTGCCTCCTTGCCTGCCTGTTTTTGCCAACGTGTCTTATTAACTATCGTTTCTTTCTTTTCTCTCGTGCCCCCCCCTCCTTGTCTTTGTTCATCTCGTAAACCTCGCATGGTTGAAACATGCAAGTTTTCCATATACACCCCGTCTCCCCTCCCCTTTCCCCGGAAGCTGTGAATTATGGCCTAGACACAGTCTCCCCCCGTCAAATATCTAACATAAACCCACGTACCGTTTCTGGAACGAAGCCGCTACGTTACGCAGCAAGCAACAGCGGCCCTTTTGCCTCATGTATTGTCTTTTGAATTTCGCCCCTTCCTCTCATCATGTAATTATGCATGGTGAACCGGCTAGTTATCTATACCTTGAGCATCTTGGCGGCGTATTCCTCAATCAGCTTCTCAGTGGGGAAGCTCAGCTCCTCGAGCTTCTGAGCATACGGCGTGGGGACCTCGGAGCCGGTGATACGCTGGGCGGGAGTGTCAAGAAAGTCGAAAGCGTACTCCATAGTCAGGGCAAGGACCTCGGCACCGACACCGAAGGCGGGGAAGCCGGACTCGACGGACAGGAGGCGGCCAGTCTTCTTGACGGACCGGACGATGGACTCGACGTCGAGGGGCTTGACGGATCGCAGGTTGATGACCTCCGCGTCTACGCCGTAGTTCTTCTTCAGGTTCTCGGCGGCGACCAAGCACTGGCCGACGGTCCGGGAGAGCGAGACGATGGTCAGGTCCTTGCCTTGGCGCTCGATCTTGGCCTTGCCGAAGGGTAGGACGAAGTCGTCCTTCTGGGCGGCCTCGGACATGGGGAAAGTGACACCGTACATCAGCTCGTTCTCGAGGACGACAACAGGGTTGGGGTCGCGGATAGCAGCCTTCAGCAGGCCCTTGGCGTCCTCAGCGGAATAGGGGGAGACGACCTTAAGACCGGGAATGGAACCGTACCACGAGCTGTAGTCCTGGGAGTGCTGGGCACCGACACCAGCGGCGAAACCGTTGGGGCCGCGGAAAGTGATGTTGCAGGGTTGGATACCACCGGACATGTAAAGGGTCTTGGCGGCGCTGTTGACGATCTGGTCGATGGCTTGCATAGCAAAGTTGAAGGTCATGAACTCGCACTAGAGTGTCGCGTAAATCTAGTCAGCCAGGATGCTTCCGTCTCGGAGTTTATGCAATCTCTCCCAATGCGACTGCCTCCAGCATCTAGTCCTCCACCATTGCGCAAATCTCTCCCTAGTCGCGCGGAATTTTTCCACGCATGGATATAGAATGTCTCTACTTACGATGGGGTGGAGTCCACTTAACGCGGCACCAACAGCCAGACCGGTGAAACCGCTCTCCGTGATGGGGGTATCGATCACTCTCCGCTCGCCGAACCGATCCAACAGACCCTTGGTGACCTTGTAGGCGCCGTTGTACTGGGCAACCTCCTCTCCGATGACAAAGACCTTATCGTTGGCCTCGAGCTCCTCAGCCATGGCCTCGTTCAGCGCATCTCGAACGGTGTAATCCTTAGTGCCCTTGGCGTCGGCGTACGTCCTCCTCTGCGAGACGGCCAGCGAGGCGGAGGCGAATCTGGGGAAGGCGCGGGGGGCGACGGGAGCGGCGACGGAGCGCGCGGAGACAGCTAGTCGAGCTGCCGGACGGAGGTATCTCGACATGGCTGCGGTGTGGTGAGGGCGAGGCAAGGTGCGGTGAGGTGACTGCTGGATTTACGGGATGTGAGCAATATCCTCAACTGGATTCGGGGGAGATCAGATAAGGAAAACGAAGGCGAGTTCGGACAGTCAATTGAGTTAACGGTCGGCTGGCATGAGAGGGCAGAAGGGTGAACAGGCCAACCGGCGATAGCTTCACGGGGTTTCTGGGTTTGGTTCAAGGAATTGACTGCGTACCTGTCTCTATCTCTCTGCTCTACGGGTATGGAAATCTGCTGGGAGGGAAGGGGAATTGGAAAAAAGAGGCTCACAAGGTTGAGAGGGAATTTTTAGCTGCCGTAAGCTTTTTTGGGAGTTGCAGGCCAATGGAATCAATAAGGGCCAATCAGATGGCCAGTGACAGCTGCTGCTAGCGCTAAGAGCCTAAAACCCGCCCGTTGGCCTTGTCTTCCCGTGCGTCTTTCCTTCCAAGGTTGCTGGGCTGCTGGGCTGCTGGGTTGTCAGCCCAGCGCCCTGGTCCCTTCCCAACTTTTTTTCTCGGGCGGATTAGGAACCAGCAGCACCCACATCTTTGGAAGCGGCGGGCTTGTTGGGTTACAGATATGACGCTAGACTTGACTCGGATTACTAGAGCCAGTGCCCCGTTCCGAAGCTCCTCCGATCTCACCAGGCACTCACCAATCGCTCGCCAGCGTGAGGTCAGAGGGCCTGTTGGGTGTGTGACATTGAGGCAGGAGCTGAGGAACGATTCACTTATCTTAGAGGCAATGCCCAGGTGACCACGCGATGGAAAAAAGTCAATTTCAAAATAATTAACCAACTACGTTAACATATGGTACTTGCGTCATCCGAGTCGCGACATTTTCCTTTTACGCCTGTATTTCCGCACTTCCGCATACATCGCCGGTGGTAGTTAGCCTCTGTTTATTTGCGTACCTGCCTACGGGGCTTATCTCGGCGAGAACCGGAGTATCTTTTGACTGCAATGGGTGAGCACCTGCTCAAGACCTGGATCGGACCCTTTGAATTTATATGTAGCAACATTCGGGCCATTACCCACCGGAAGGACCGGCTGGCCTTAGTACGGCGCAGCAAAAGGGATTTCGGCTGACATAACTGAGAGAGATCGATCAAGTAGGTAACAACTCAGTCAATTAACCGCGTACACCATCCCCGGACAGTCTCTCCAATGCAGTAAGCCAATACTGATGAGCTTGCGACTTTCTCGTCCCTTGGATCGTCTACTTCTCGCATATCTCCAATGGAGAGGTTCTGTGATACCTATGTGGCATGTCACGCGGGGATATCTGGCTGCTTTCTGCCTCTGTGAGGATGCACTGCATTCCTCTTATAAGACGCCGGGACTCCCACCGCCATTATCATCACCACCACCACCACCGGCGTTCGGGCGTAGGCACGAGAGGCTGCAAGGAAGAGTACACCGACAGCCCAAGAAGCCACGATGAGCGCCTGGCGAGAGTGCTGTATAACGTTCCCCTGAACCGAAGATGTGAGTGGCTGGTGACTATCACGCCGACTCCGGGACTCCCTAGAAGATTTCAGGGGTATAACTGTGTACCAGTCTTGGTAGGCAAAGTCTTCGTGTTCTAAGATGGCCAACACGATCTTACTGTGGTTGTTGACATAGCGCACCGTAGAGATCCTTAAACCACAAACCTAATGTTCCGGGCTTGTCGCTAGACGTATGTGTCGTGATTCAATCTTCAATTATACTTGTATTCCATGTTTAAGGGGTATATATACATGTCAAGGCCTAGCTAGGTACATAGGTAGCAAATGTAGGTATATGTATACAAGAGCCCAATAGAGAGCAGAAAGGATACCGATACCGACACTTCAACTCGGCCGAGGAACTCGACATGATTCGCAGACTATATAGGGATTCATTGGCTGATTCAGGGGCTGACTCCACCAAGCTTATCAGCTCTATAGTGGTCATCGGGTCTGACTCTAGGGGTCGCCAAGAACCCTTATCATCGACAAGTAGGCACCTATAGCGGCACTACGCCGTTGAGCTTGGGATATCGCTCCGTCCATCTATCTGGGTCATGCGTGGGGGGTAGTTAGTGATCGCCCGGTTCCCTCTCCTTTTATATTTCGTTTTCGAAGCATCTAATAGCCCAGTTGCCCCAGCCAAGTCAATATACCTATCTGTACACACTTCTTGGTAGGTCGTTGGGAATGCCTTCCCAATGCTGAGGCTCGACAAAGGATCCATGATGCATTCCGCCCACGCCGACCAGGCGAAGCCTCCCGATGCGACGAGGCGGGCGGCGGCGGCGGCTGCCGTTTATTATGGATTTCAGCAGTCGCAAGAGCTCGACAGGCGGGAACAGCAGCACGGACGGGGAAGGAGACAGAGAACTCGGTTTTTCGTCTTATTGTCTCTGGGCGCCGCCCTGCTATTCGGGGGAACCTTCGTCAACGCCGATAGCTGGCGCGCCTTCCTCGCCCCTGCTGCGTTCCGAGAACACTTACCTGCTACTACTACTATCACTACCGGGGCAGGCAACACCACCCACGAGTGGAGCTGGTCCTCCATCAAGCCGAGCCGGACGCTCCGCTGGCACGCCTGCTACGACGGGGCGTACGAGTGCGCGCGCCTCGACGTGCCACTGGACTGGCAGGACCCCCGCGACGACGCCCGCGTCGTACTCGCCATCAGCAAGCTGCGCGCCACCGCCGCCGGCACCGACTACCGGGGCGCCGTGTTCTTCAACCCCGGCGGGCCGGGCGGCTCGGGAATCTGGGCCCTGCAGGACCGCGGCGCTCAGCTACAGGCCATCATCGGCCGGAACCACGACGTCATCTCGTGGGACCCGCGCGGGGTCGGCGCGTCGACCCCTCGCGTCGACTGCTGGAGCACTGACGCTCTTCCTCGGAAGGAGGGGGAGGGAGGTGGTGATGGTGGTGGTAGAAGTGGTATCAGTAGCGAGAGCCGCCGGCGGCTTTGGGCGCTCCAGGACCCCGGCGTGATCGACGCGCACCCGGGCATGCTGAGCGACGTGTACGCGCGCGCCGCGGCGTTCTCGCGCATGTGCGAGGAGCGCGTCGGGGCGGCGGCGCCGGGCCTGCTGCGGCACGTCAGCACGGCATCGCACGCGCGCGACCTGCTCGAGATCCTGGACCAGAATGGCGGCAGCAGCGGCGATGACCCGAAGCTCCGGTACTGGGGGTTCAGCTACGGGACCGTGCTCGGCGGCGTCTTCGCCTCGATGTATCCCGAAAGGGTGGAGCGGCTGGTGAGCGATGGTGAGTACTTGCGTGCTTGCTGTGCGTTTGATAAGAGAAGAGATATACATGCCAGGAGCAAACTCTTCTCTGGGCTCGGATGACAATGGCGTGCTTGGTATTTGCTGTCGGCTGGACTGACTGATCCGGATGTCTGGTAATAACAACCTTTCGTACATAGGCAACGTCGACTACCGCGAGTGGAACCTAGGCACGCACATCAACTTCCTGCGGGACACCGACCGCGTAATGGAGGCCTTCTACGCGTACTGCCACGCAGCGGGGCCCGAGACCTGCGCGTTCCACGCGGAGACGCCGGACGCGATCCGGCGCCGGCACGCGGCGCTGCTGGAGCAGATCCGCAAGAACCCCGTCATTATCCCATCATCGTCGATCCACGGCCCGGACATGCCGCAGCTGGTGACGTGGTCGGACATCAAGCGGCTGACGTCCACGACGCTGTACCAGCCGCTGTACATGTTCAAGAACTTCGCGGAGGTCCTGCGGGGACTGGAGGCGCGCGACGGCACGCCGTTCTACCGGCTCGTGCGGCGGGCAGGGGACGGGTCGGCGGACGCGCCGATCTGCGGCGGCGCCGAGGAGGCCGATCCGCCGCCGGCGGAGCTGACCGAGGGCACCGACGACGCGTTCCCCGCCATCATGTGCGCGGACCGGGGCGAGTCGCGCGGCGAGGAGACCGTGGAGGAGTTCGAGGGCTACACGAAGCAGCTGATGGAGATCAGCGCCGCGGCGGGCGACGTCCTGGCTCTGTTCCGGCTCGCTTGTGTCGGTAGGACTGTGAAGCCGAAGTGGAGATATGATGGTATGATAAGATATGCTATCTAGCTGCCTCTATATGCCCTGATGTTGATTTTCTTACCTAAGTTATGTCAAGTCAAGTCAAGTCATGCTCACTTCCCCTATAATAGGTCCATTTGAGGCAAACACGAGCCATCCTATCCTGTACGTGGCAAACATGGCAGATAACATATCGCCGCTTGTCAGCGCCAGAAACAACTCCCAGGGGTTTCCAGGGTCCGTGGTTCTCGTGCAGAATTCCTACGGTGTAAGTGATGTACCCTCCCTCGCCCACTCCCCTCCCCACATGCACATACAGACGCAAGCGTGTGAATATCACTATAGTCCAAAGATGTCCTTCTGCATTAGAGCTAACACTGCGATCTCTCTGTCTCTCTCTCACGCAGCATACGACGCTTTCAGCACCGTCGGCCTGCACAGCAGGGTACATACACGCGTACTTCCAGAACGGCACGCTGCCGCCACCGGGAACGACGTGTGAGCCCGACTACTTCCCGTTTCAGGAAGTGACACCTCTAGTCGGACGGGATGATGATCTAGCCGCGGCATCATATGAATTGTCGATGCTAAATGCGAAGAACTGGGCATCAAAGCGAGCAGGCGCGTTTCCTTGAACAACTAAAGCAAGCAGGCGAATCTGGGTTTGATGATTTGATGATATATAGCATGCGACGACGACACCACGATGGAATGTACATAGATGATCATAATTACGTTTTTTTATTCTATGATGGATGTATTTACGATCTTGATGGGGGATGTGATGAAAGTTAGAAAGGAATCTCGTGGCATGTGAACGGTTTGTGATCCGTTACGCCACGAACGTTACTTCCGGCGAGCGAAGCTGTCGCGGAAGATCATATTCCCCACCCCCTGAATGCCCCTGAGAGGTAACGGAATCCCAGGCAAATGTTCGCCATACATAGTAACACCACAGACTGCTGACAACCGGCTGAATTACATATGCCAGGACCCCGAGGAGCAAATTTGGAAATATGTCAAGTCAGCATTCGCAGACGTCCCGAACTTTCAGTCATTCTCAGTACTTATCATACTAGCGTCACATCAACTTCAAGGCACATCTCACCCGAGAGAGCCTGTTAGGTAGTTATTCATTATAGCGTAACCACATCTATCTCGTCTCGCCGCGCATCGACTCCAACCTGATCTAACTAGGCAGGTAGGTAAGTACCTATCAAGACAGGTAGACGGGACTACCCATCCGTCCATATGTCTTGACCCGTATGCCAACGCCTCGAGTTACCTGACAGCCCAGAATGCCTTGCAATGCCCAACCTAGCCTAGTCTATGCAGAATGTATGTATGCACCGTACCGCATCTTGCGTGACACAGATCCATCCATCCACCCACCCATCTATGTATGATGTATCTACTCACCTACGCCACCAGCGACTTGGCCTCGCCATCCTTGAGCTTGCCAGCCCCGACCAGGCGCTTGACCTCGTCGCTCCAGACGGCCTTGATCTCGTCGGCGACCTTGAGGCCGCCGAGTTTAGCAGCGAGGGCGGCCATCTCGTCAGCGTCGATCTTGCCCTGGACAAGCTCGACGTCGCCGAGCACGGCATTGACCTGGTCGGCGGGCGCATCGCCGCCCGCGGCGGCGAAGTAGTTGGCGTCCTTGACGGAGCCCTTGAGGACGCGCTTGTTCTTCTTGACGGCGTTCTTGGCGGCCTCCTTGGCCTTCTTGGAGGACTCGCGGTCGGCCTTGGCCTTCTCCTCGGCCTCGCGAGCAGCCTTCTCCTCGGCCTCCTTCTTGAGGCGGGCGTCCTCCTTGGCGCGGCGCTCGGCCTCCTCGCGCTCAAACTTCTTCTTGTTCTTGGCGGCGTTGGCCTGCTGGCGGAACTTCTTGATGCGCTCGTCGCCGGCGCTGGCGTCGTCGAGCATCTTGCGCAGGCGCGCGTTGTCCTCGGCCTTCTTCTTCTTGCGCGAGTTGGTGTTCTTGCGCTCCATGTGTCGCTTCTGGTCGCGGTTCTCGTTGTCGTCGGGCACGTCCTCGTCTAGGTATTCGAACGAGCGCCACGAGTCGAAGTTGTACCAGAAGTTGTAGAACGCCTCGACCTCCTCCTTGGTCGCGTTCTCGTCGCCGAACTGCGGTACCGGCTGCTGCTTGCTGAAACGCGACTCCGCCTTGAAGGCCCGGCTCCAGAGCTTGTAGTAGTTGCCCTTGGCCGCCTCCTTCTTGCTGGGCGGGTCGACGTCGGCCTTCTCGTCGACCGAGTCGAACTGCCGACGCTTGACCGGGTCTAGCAGCACCTCGGTTGCTTTCTGGATGCACTTGAAGAAGTTGTCGTCCTCGACGCCGCCCTTGGCCGCCTTCTTGTCGGGATGGTGCTTGAGGACCTTCTTACGATGGGCACGCTTGATCTGGTCTTCCGTGGCCCTCCATCGGTACTTGGACAGACCCAGGACCTGGTAGTGATCTTGCGACTGACAACCATATAGTTAGTACCCAAGTCATCTATGCCCAAGATTCGGCGTGTGTATATCTGTTTACGCATTGCATTTGCACTGCGGGGCTGGGGTATTGCTTCCATACCTTCCAATCCTTGGCCTCACGCTGCAGCATCAGAGGATCCTCGGGCTCGCTAACATCGCTGTCATAATCCTTCTCGACATTCTTGGCGCTCTCCTGGGCCTGGATGCGATCATCCTCGGAGAAGGTGCGCTTATGTCTGGCACGGCGGGCATGGGCGAGGAAGTGAGGGCCGACGGGCTCGATGGTGCGCTGGGACGAAGCAGTGATGGATCCAAGGGCCTTGAAGTCCTTCTCGGCCGACCATCCCTCGGGGAGGGAGGGAAGCGGCCTCGTTACTACCGTAGCCGAAGCCATATTGGTGGATAATAAGACTTGCGGTTGTAGTTATGGTGTTTGTTGTGGTTGTGGTTGTGGTTGAAGTTCTATTATGATCTTAGGGTGAAGATAAAAAGAAAGAACGTGGGGCAGATTCGTTGATTAGGGAATTTTTCGAATTCTCGAGAAAAGAAAAGTTCCTGATTGCAGGGGTCTGTTCAGTGGACTACAGTACGTACCTTCCGAGCTTTAGTGCAGGTGGGACTTACACACATACATGTATGTATATACATAGCGCCCTCATAAGTCGGGTCTACCTTAAGCTTGATTTCACCAGCCACATCCGAGATCTTTAACCCAAAGCACAAGCCACATCCTTTTTGCGACATGCAGATCCAACCTTAAGAGATTCAATTGACTGGTGGAATTATCACGAGTGCCTTTTGCACATGAGGTAGGAAGTAATAATTGTATACCTATATTCAGTACCTACCTACAATACTCACCTACCTACAATACTCACCTTCCTACATAATCGCAACATTATCCACCACCTCCACGAGCTCCCTATTCCACGTAGGGACGTATTGCGAAAGAGCGCGCGTCCGGCGACCCTACCTACTACCTAGTATATCCATATCAACAGCCATGGCTGCCATCCCGGCCTACAGAAACCTCCTCCGCGCAGCACGGGTGGCCTTCGAAGGTGGTACACGCTTACTCACAAACTCACATATACAAATATCTGTCTCTAGCAAGACCGCAAGAACGTTCGCTAACCAATCGACGGGCGGGAACAATAGGAGACAAGAGGGTACTCCAAGCAGCGAAGGACTCGATACGGGGCGGCTTCCGCGAGAAGCTTTCTCTAAAACCCAACACCCCGGCGACGGCAGAGGCTATCAAGAACGCCGAGGATGTGGCCGTCATACTGCGGGAGAACGTAGTGCAGGGCAAGAAGGTCGGGAACACATACAGTACGTGACACCCTCTCCCTTCTACTCGCCACGCAACTCCAGGATGGGAAGAATGCGAGAAGCTAACGCGGCATGCATCGGTTAGAATTGCGGATACACCGAGACACCGAGCGGGGCGACAATGATACGGTCAAGTTGCCCAACGGGAAGAAGGTCAAGATGCCCGAGGGGAAGTATGTCAAGATGCCCAACGGGAAGAATGTCAAGACGCCCGACGGGAAGAAGGTCAAGATCCAACATCCTAAGAGATGCCCGGATATCAATTGACGACGGACGGTAATAAAACAAGCAAAGAAATGTTTAAGGAGAATGTGAGAAACGGTCCCATCCCAACCCCAACGGTTGGCGTTGTATTGTATTATATCATGACATCCTGTGCCGACTGTGTACCAGTAGTAGACGATTGCATGAGCCCATGACCTCACCCTCAGTCCCTCCCTGAATCTGAAGAAAAAAATATACCGGATAGGAATAATCACTTCGGTGCAAAACCAGTTTTCGTGAACCCTTTTGTCCTGAACGCCCCATCGATGCTACAGTTATAAATGAAAAGCTCTTCCTTTCCTCCTCCCCCCTTTCCTCCCTTAGTCACCCGCCAAGCTGGCATAGTTGACATCGCCCGTGCCCGGAGGAGGTGCAATAGCCGCCAAGTTATCGGAATCCGCCGCCGCACCCTCCGCGCCTTGTTCTAACGCCCGCCTCCCACCACCACCGCCGCCGCCTTGCTGGTTCTGCCTCTGGGCACGCCTCTGCACATCCGAAAAGGCGGACCGGCCATCGCGGCCCATGGCGACGCGCTCGTCCTTGTTCATCATGCCGACGGCGCGGGGCTGGGACCAGCGGACGCGGAGGGGGCAGCCGGCGATGACGGCGCGGCCCTTGCAGGCGAGGGCGGCGCGCTCGGCCGCCTCGCGCGTCTCGTAGTTGACGAAGGCGCAGTGCGACATGTGGCTGCACACCAGGCTCTTGATGCGCCCGTGCTCCTTGAAGAAGTCCCGCACCTTGTACTCCGGCAGGTCGTCCTCCACCCCCGTCACGAACAGGCTCGTGATGCTCGCGTCCGCGGGCGGCTCGTAGTCCTTCGGCCCCGGCGGGAGTTGTGCTGCACTGGGGAATGGTCGCCCTTTGTTGTTGTTGTTGCCGCCTCGGCCGCCGCCGCCGCCACCTCGACCATTATTACCGCCAAACCCACCCCGAGGTCCTGCACCCGCTGCTGTGGCTGCTCGCGAATCGCGCGTTCGTATCGGACCTGGCCCGCCGACTCCGGCTCCTACCGCCGCATTGCCGCCCGTCGCGCTGCCGCTGCCGCTTCCGCTACCGCTCCCACTTGCCTCGGCGTTGACGCTTCCGTCCTCGATGGCTCTCCCTTTCCGGAAGTACGGCTTGCTCGTAGCGAGGCGGCGGAGCAGCTCACGGGCCTTCTCGTCGGTCTTCTCGTATTCCTCGATACCGGCGAGGCCGTCCTCGATGGCGCGCTCGTTGTTCTGGGCGAAGTACTCGCGGTTGATCTCGCTGGAGGGGCCGGGGGCGACCATCTTGAGGGCGGCGTCGCGGATGGTGATGGGCAGGCCGAACGACAGGTCCAGCATGCAGGTCTGGCAGCAGTTCTTGAGGCGCGCGCACGTCAGGCAGATGGCAGTGCGCTTCTTGCGGCCGTGGGCGGCGCGGTCCGCCGCCCAGCTGAACACGGTGAACGGCCGCGTGCAGATCTTGCACTCCGCCCCGTAGTCCTCCTTCAGCATCTTCACGTACGGGTTCGCAGGCAGGCAGCTCTCGCACACCGATGGGAAGTCGGTCGTCTCCCAGCCCGACCGGTTCAGGTCTTGTTTTATCTGGGGCGGCATCGTAGTAGGTACGCAGGTAGAGAGGTCGGTATAGAGGTAGGTAGGCACGCAGACAAGCAGGTGGGTAATCTTGGTATGAGGATCACCCTCTCGCTGGCCGTCTCCTCGGTTTCGGTCCTAAGTTTCTAGCGGGGTATCGCGACGGCTTGATTGATGGAGTGACGGAATGGAATGAATGACTTGATTGCGGTACTGGAGATGGCGAATTTTAGAGGTTGCAACTGCTGAGCCGTCCAGTCAGGTTAGGACTTTAGGTACCTACGCTTGGTCTCCGTAAAAACAATGTGGCGCAAGGTTCCAAGCTTGCTTGCAGGTGATAAGATTGTGTACGAAGTACTTTGTACCTGCCATGGTACTTCGCGCTTCGATAAGTGAATCTGTATTTTTAGAATAATAACAGCGGGTTTTACTCTTTACAGGATATATCGTATATCGTATACTTGCAATCAGACATTCCCCCTATTACGAACCCTGGATGATGCAGGCATCTTCACTTACGGTTCCTGCCGATAGCATTCCGATGGTTTTTGGCCATCCCCCTGTACCTAATCATCATACTATCTTCCGCTTCTCCCTTTGACTGTGATAGTTCTGGGAATCTGGGCCACAACGACCAGATGCGATGAACAGTACCTCAAGGCTGATATCTTCTTGTATCATCTAGATATACAATAGACATGGTGGTATATATTCGCCATGCCTTCATGAACTGTCCGTCACATACTTCAATTCACGTAGTATATTGAGTCCACACACGTTCGACGCGCCTCCTGTTCCGGCCAGGCAAACCACCTGCAGTGTTAATAACCGCTTGAAACCCCATCTACACTGTCGTTTCATGCGTTATCCCAAGCATGCAGATGCTCTCACGCACCTCCCACTTAGGGTAATAAGCTGTGCTTGGCGGGATGAGGTCAAAACTACGACCTTGGAAGCGCAAGAACCTCCCGCAGACAATAGCCTATACGACGTATCTCAAATATGTAATAGGCGTATAATGTAACATCGATGGCGCAAGCCCGATGCCCAGCACGCGATACCGGCAACGTGCTCGAAGGCTTATACGTTCACGGCGTGTATATTGCCCCTCTTCCACGTCGAGAATGCCAGGCGCTATCATTTTGGGCGACCATTCCGCGCGGGATGACCGGCTCTATAGCTATAAGATTCCAACACTCTACTCGTTCACCGTGCTTCCCCATGTTATGGTTAGTTGTTTGTTATCTGCGCATACGCCGAATCGCCTGTTACAATGCAAGCCCTCGTGTATCTTGCTCTTCTCATGCTGCCTAAGCCCGCAGTTCCGACCGCTCTACCGTCCTCTCTCTATGACGATCCTGTTTCTCTTGGGGAGAAGGTGAGCTACGATGGCTATCGCGTCTACCGCATCGATCTTGCTAGGAATGCGCCGGTGGTGGCCTCGGCGCTCGAAGAAACGCTGAAGGGGTTTCACACTATCCACACGCGCAACTATGTCGAGGTTGCAGTTCCGCCCTCACAAGCCGTGACTTTCGAAGGCCTGGGTCTAACAGGGGTCGAGCTGATCAACGACGACCTAGGACGTGATATTGCTGCTGGGGCTATGAGTATCTCTTCTTCCTCTTATGACTCCCTGCACTCGAGGATACCAGGCGAGCTACCGGACCTCAGCTGGTTCGATACGTATCATTCCTACGACGACCACTTACAATACTGGGCGGATCTGCAGGCCTCGTTTCCCGAGAACTCGGAACTTTTTGACGCAGGGCCGTCTTACGAAGGCCGCCGGATCTTCGGATTGCGGCTCTGGGATGACGGGGCCGATGGTAATAACACTTCGAAGCCTATAATTCTCTGGCATGCGACAGTCCATGCGCGGGAGTGGATCTCCACCGCGGTGAGTATCCTCTCGGGCTCGGCTGGGTAGATACCCAGGTCCCGATGCTCCCAGATACTGTACTAATGGAGATGGGTTTCAAGGTTGTGGAATACCTAACATACCAGCTGATCGCGGGCTATCAGTCCGGCGACGAGGAGGTCAAGTCGCTGCTGGACTACTACGACTTCTACATCGTGCCCTTTCACAACCCAGACGGTAAGCGTTCTCTGCTTTCTTCAACCTATTCCAAGCCAACTATAAGCTAGGCACATTTCATGCTTTAAAAAAGCCCCGGTTCATCTGAACTACCCACTCACCCCCAGTACCTAGGCTTCGTATACACGCAAACCACCGACCGCCTCTGGCGCAAAAACCGACAGCCCCGCGATGGAACGGACTGCATCGGGACGGACGGAAACCGCAACTGGGGATACAAGTGGGACCACCCGATCAACGGCAGCGTGCTAACCGACCCCTGCGGGCAGACGTACCACGGGGAGGCGGCGGGCGACACGCCGGAGAATATCGCCCTATCCGCCCTATCGGCAAAGCTCGCAGCCGGTGGTAGTGGGATCCGGTCGTTCATCGACTGGCACAGCTACGGGCAGCTGATCACGCTGCCGTGGGGGTGGTCGTGCGAGCCCGAGGACCTGCCGGCCAACCTGGAGGAGCAGCGCGCCGTCGGCGCGGGCTATGCCGCCGCGATCTTCAACGCGACGGGCGCCGGGGATGGGGATGGTACGGTCTACGATGTCGGCCCCGCCTGCGAGATCCTGTACTATGGGACTGGCTCGGCGAGGGACTACCATCAGGGCGCGCTGGATGCGCCGTTCTCGTGGACGGTCGAGTTGAGGCCGCGGGAGGCGTCGGGCGGCGGGTTCGTGCTCCCGGCTGAGTTTATCTGGCCTACGGTTAAGGAGCAGTGGGCGGGGTTGCGGTATGTGCTTCATGCTGTGAAATAACTGAATGTGTTATTTCTCGTTCAAGTCTTGAGTAATCTAAGGTCCATCGTTGCAGTTCCTTCGTAGGATACCGATTGGAGCCATCATCTGAATTATGATTCTTTTCGCGTCGTGTGTAATTTGTTCCTGGCCCTTATATGTTAGTCGCCCCTTTATTGAAGATACCCGCCGAACGACACTTACATAGTGAATAACGAGATTATACACTCAAGAGGATAGCGAGTTGGATAGAAAAGTAAGGTACAGGTAATCGTATCATCATTTCGGGTGTAATGGCATGCTCACTTGGCGGTTTCCTGTTACCGTGATAATATTTACGTTCACGATGTTCTTGATCGAAATTATCACAAAAGGCTCTGGTCCCATGGGGCTGTAACGTGATACCCTTAAGTCTACAAAGCGAAGAATTCAACAGGGGGCGTATGACTATCACACCGCCCGGAAGAGTCGTAGAGCCTTGCTTCTCTTGATAATCCGAATCACTCACACTTCCAGGAGGGTATGTGATTACCAAACAAACGGATTGATCAGCAAATAGACAGACAAGCCAGTTCCCGTCTGCTCTTGTAATATCCAACCTATAAAGGAGGTTCAAACCATGTCATCAGAGACGTCTATGTAATATGCGCCTTTATCTCTTCATCAGGGTATTTTACCTCGTATATCCAGGCTTATATACAACTCAAGCTTGACACCTATACAAGAGACACTATGTCATTCATATAGACTGGTCCAGAGCAATCCATTGTCGTCAGAACATAATGTTGTATAAAGGGAGACAGGGGCGGAATAAGGGCCTGTCTAGGCGAATGGTCACATGCATACCACGTATAATATGAACCAACTTATGCTGACATTAGACCAATTGATTTACAGCGCCAGAAGAATCATTCGGCAAAGACCAACATCATATGGATCAATACGGCGATGGCTAGGTCAGCCATAGAGAGCCTTACTGTCCTTGTTCCGCCGCGATTCCGCCGCCACCACCAGCAGCACACCGGGAGGGCTGGCAGGCTGATTCCCCCACGCCCAATCTTGTGGGGGTGGGTATGCGGCTGGACCAGTACGTAGGGTCTATTGCCACCTATTTCGGCTCGACATAATGCAGTATAAAAGATAAGAACGGGTTTACGACGGCTGTAAACGAAATACCCAGCCGCTGATGCCATGAGCACTAATCACAGATCTCACCTTCTTCGCTACGTTCTAATTCAAAAGAATGCTACCTTTCCTACCCTTTCGCCTCTCATCAGACATATCTGCTGATTAGTCCAACTGATGTTAGTACATGCAGAACGGGGATAGCTACAAAGTGATCTAGAGTATGTGCAAGCACTGAGATCGACTTGATCGAGATTGATCTTGGGGCGGTTTATAAGTGAGATCAATACCCCACTAAGATCACCATAGGTCACCATATTATGAGGAGGGGGGGTTTCCAGAACCTGTATTGCATGCTAATCCGTCAGAAATGTATGACAATGTCCATGACACTTTCGGGAAACAACGTGTGGTGTTGGCAGGATAGAACTAGACAATGCGGTATATCCAACAACGTCCGATTATTCCCGACTTAATGTCGCCCAAAAGTGGAAAAATGACGAGGGCTGTATAAGTTCCATCCCTTAGTACACGAGATGCCGAACAGGCGTTGTTTTCCCTACACCGGTTTGCATTTGAGCTCTACATATGTATCCTGGCGAAACAACTCCTCTTAGACAATGCTCGAGAACCAAGGCTAGGGATGCTCCATTCTCTTATAGACCACATGCAAGCCAGTCGTCACTACTATTTGAAATACTTGCTACGAGTATCCTTCTACAGTTAGCGTGGTTGATTGGAGTTCGTAGGCCATTGTTGGTATACACCTGCATATACGGCACGGAACATGCCCCATTAGCCTACCGAAGGCGTGGGATGTTAGCTGCCTCCTACGTAGAGAAACCCAATCGGAAATAGGCAGGCCATCGGCCCCTACTATGGTCCAGCTATCATGTCTCAAGCGCCAATGGGGTGATGCCGTGATTCTTCTAGCCTTCTATTTTCCTTCTGTACTTTCAAGTCCCTTCGTGCTTGACCTGGAATTCAAGATCACCCGTGGGCGAATTGATGGGTTGCGCTGCATTGAATCGTTGATCTCATAATAACCCCTGTCTTACTCATAGCTATCCCCTGCAGCTTCTGTACAAGGAGCTCATTACCTAATGTCGAGAAGTGAAATTGCCCGCTCCTCTTAAGAATAGGGGGTATTCAAGAGATATTGTTTACATTGAACCAAGGATTCTGCCTGATCACCAACATTGAAACATATCAAAACTAGGGTTTTCGACACAAGCCAACGCGACACAATGCGGCAAAATCCTAGTTGGTAGCCCCCCATGTCGTAGGTACATAGTTACTAGTTACGTAGTGGCGTACTGGGGCCTCTTGTTTATACCTAACCCATTCTAGAAAGACGGGATCGGGTTCGTCTTGGGTTTTCAGGCACGGGCCTTTCCAACTGAGCCTCGGCTCAGCTTGGCAGACGAGCTTGGCAGAGGCTTGTTGTTGCTTGTTGATCTTTAGAGTGCTTAGCCAAGTAACGCTCATCTCCGCCGAACTTACCGAATCCCAATCGTCGCCCGGCGCATCCACAATTCACGGGCGCGAGTGTTGGATGTTTGGGAAAAAAAGCTTCTCTTGCAGGCCTTGGCAAGCTTGGCCAGACCGCATGCGCCCGAACGATAGATCCTCTAGATAACCGGCGTGTATTGCGTGCTTTTTTAGTGGTTTGATAAGGTTTCTGATTCGCTTATATTGGCACAAGGCGCAAACAACAAGAAAACCTTGCGGACGGGACGGGACTTCCAAGAGTCCCAACATCACCGACAAATCCTTCCGGTAGTCTAATAACTAGGTATTATGATGTACCCCATGCAGCCACAGTACCAACACCGAGGTCGAGAGTGGCAGCGGCTCCCCGATCTCTCTTGATCACCTTCCTATTCGAGCAAACATGTTCGTCAGGAGCAGGGTATACAACGACGCATCTTGGTTTTAGGGATGCCGATTACCATTAGAAGCCCTCTGATTCGCGCTTGTAGATATCCCTGGGGATCTGAGGATGCAGGTTGCAGGTAACCCTGCCAGATATGACCACTTAACGTCCAGAAACGAACTGTATCCCCGAGTCATTATTCCACGAGAGATAACAGAAATGATCGACCGTGAGTGGTCGCCACAGGCTGCGACGTAGCTCCAGTGTCATGCGCTATTATACGATGTAGCACCACCATCCGGATCCCGGCAGCCCCGATGATGTGGAATCCGGCTAGCCATATGGCGTGCTACATAGTAGTAAAGATCATAGACATCTTCGTACATTCCGTATCAGTCATGGTCTTATCACCGAGGGGCCCATACTATGGGAGCTACGGTAGCTAGCATACAATGGTAACAATCTCATACAATACGTAGCGCCGGAGGGCGCCGTTTAACCGTGAAACTAGCCGCATCTCAATGTAACCTTACCTTCGCTCGTAGGATATACAAAGGGCGATGTCACCCGCGCGCTCTTCCCCTCTTGGCTCGCTCTTCTGGCTGTCCCCTCTACCACGAATCAAACTCTCGTGACTTGCGAACGGCTACTGCGACTCAGTAGCCTCAGGAACACGAAGATGGGTACGTTGTTGCAAACCAATTCAAGGTTCAGCTGACAGCTGAACCTTCAATCCATCTCACGATGGACAATTAAAAACTAAATGGGGACTTACGCGATGAATGTGAACTTCTAGCCGACGATAAAAGTATGGATCGCGTAACCACCGGCGATGAGAAGATGGCCCATACGCCGCCGGGCGATCGCCACGGTGCCATCCTCGAACCCTCTATCATCGAGGGCGACTACGAGGGCAAGCCCACCAACGAGGAGCTGAAGACGCTCCGCCGAATCCCCGGCAGTCTCCCCGCTGTCGCCTACATGATCTGCATCGTGGAGTTCTGCGAGCGCGCTTCCTTCTATGGCGTGCAGCCGTTGATCGGAAACTACGTCAACCGTCCTTGTATGTGCTTTAATCTCCCTTCTCTTCCCGTGTCGTGTGTAATCTCACCTCGCTGCATCTGGGGGAATCCTTGGACCCCTCACCCCCCTCCCCCCTTTTTGGTCAACCATCAACTGACTGTTGCGCACTCCAGTACCCGAAGGAGGAAATGGTTATGGAGCTCCTCCGCGAGGAACCCAGCAGACGGCCGGTGCGCTGAATATGGGAACCATCACCGCCAACGCGGTCACGCAGTCGTTCAGTCTGCTCGCGTACGCCCTCCCGCTGGTGTTCGGATATCTTGCCGACACGATGACCGGTCGCTTCCGTCTGATTTGCTGGGGTGTCGTTGTTTTCGGTGTCGCCCACGTATTGATGGTTGGTGCCGGTGCTCCGACCCTGCTCGCGAACGGAACTGCCAAGATTCCGTACTTCATCTCCGTATACGTCCTCTCAGTCGGTGCCGGTAAGTCAAGCGTGGATCTTCCTGAGAATTTTTATCAGCTTGATTTGGCTCGGTTCTAACCCGGTGATGCAGCTATGTTCAAGCCTAATGTCTCGCCTTTGTTGCTGGACCAGATGGCCGATACGGTACCCAAGGTCATAACCCTAGCGGACGGCGAGCGTGTTATCCAGGACCCCGAGTCGACCACGGAGAGAGCGATGCTGTGGTTCTACCTTCTCATCAACATCGGTGGCTTCATGGGCGTTGCCACGTCCTACGCCGAGAAGTACGTCGGCTGGTGGCTGGCGTTCCTGATCCCGCTTCTCCTTTACCTTCCTCTCCCGCTCCTGCTGTGGTTCCTCTACAAGCGCCTCATCCTCCACCCCCCTGGCGGAAGCGATCTCTTCAACGTCTTCCGAGTCCTCGGTGTCTGCTTGCGGAGAGGCGGTTTCAAGAAGCTCGGCCGCCACGGCTTCTGGGACTTGGCGAAGCCGTCTCACATTGCCGCCTCCGGATTGAGCATTGAGACTCGGTGGAACGACCAGTTCGTGGACGATGTCCGACGCACTTTCCAGGCCACCGGAATCTTCTGCTTCTTCCCCATCCAGTACATCAACGACAACGGCCTCGGCTCGGCCGCCAACTTCCTGTCGACGATGCTAACCACGGACGGCGTGCCCAACGACGTCATCCAGAACTTCAACTCGCTCAGCATCATCTTCTTCGCGCCCATCCTCAACTACGGCCTGTATCCGCTCCTCCGAAAAATGAACATCCACTATGGTCCCATCGCCCGCATCACGACCGGCTTGTTCCTGTCCTCGATTGGCGGCGCCGGCTACACCATCCTCAACTACTTCGCGTACAAGAAGTCGCCCTGCGGCGATCACGGCTCAAGCGACTGCGATATCGGCACGGGCGTGGCCGACATCAGCATTTGGTGGATGGCGATCCCGTTCGCTCTGGGCGGTATCTCGGAGCTGTTCGTCAACGTGCCGGCGTACGGCATTGCGTACTCGCGGGCGCCGGTCAACATGCGGGGTCTGGTGTCGGCTATCAACCTGTTCAACACGGCCATCGCGTACCTGATCGGTCTGGCCTGCTCGTCCGTCATCACGGACCCGTACCTGACGTGGGACTTTGGCGGCCCCGCTATCGCCGGCGGCGTCATGACCGTCATCTTTTATTTCACCTTCCGCCACATCGACTCCGAGGAGTACGTCCTTAGCCAGGAGAACAACTTCCAGCTCGACTCCACCGGCACCCCGGGCGTCCTGGGCGAGAACGAGCTGAACAAGAGCTCCAACCGCCCGGCCCCCATCGCCGACAACGAGGAGATGATGATCTCGCAGAAGCAGTAGCTATCTGACTAGTGGCATTTTCCTGCATTGCTTTGCATGCCTGCTTGATCTATGCTCACCTTGGTTGGTTGTTGGTTGGCTTCACCCGATGTTGACCAATACGCGAAGTTGATGACATTATTACATCGCGTTTAGTCTTTACCGAGGAGTTTTAGATACACTTGAGATAGTCACTCTCCATATATATACCCAATACAATACATTATGACTTTCTAACTACGTTTCATGTGCTTGTGCAGGATGACATGATGCCGTGCAGGATGACATGATGCCGATGCTTGATGTCTAGTTTATACTTGTTAAGGATGTAGAAGCGTTTAGGGGGATGGCAAACGGAATTGAGAGGTCAATGCTGTGCCGTAATCCTTCAACCGATGGTTTACATCATCGAACCCCGCCTGTGCCGCTGTTCATTGATTAGATATTAGCTGGATCTCATCTCAGGTCGATCCATCACTATCTATCGAGTGATCGAGATTCATGACGCGCATGAAGGACGTGCAAGCATACATGGGTACGAAGATAAGATACACTCGACCAATCACAGGTCTATCTTCCTTCTCCACGACTTATTGACATAATCATGATCTACAAATCACTTTCGGATCAACGGCAACGAGCGGTATTGTGGAAGAACGTAGTATTGGGTGGAGCGTAAGCCCCCGCCTAGCTAAGTAACAGCGGCCCAGCAGCAGCGAAGCTGCTGTTGCCCGTTTGTAACGATATGCCCGGACGACGGTATGCCCGGAAGGCGGTATGCCCGGGATATGCCAAAGGGGCAGTAACGAAGCTGCTGCTGCCGGGCAGAACGGAACGGCACCGGCAGCGCTGCTGCCAGCCTGGTGCCCGGAAGCGGGACGGCGTCGGCAGCGCTGTTGCCAGCGGCTTACGTACGTACGACGAAGGTTAGCTAGGGGCAGCCCACGTCGGTATATATAAAGCAAAACCTGTAGATAACCCCCCTAGTGATATCCCGGTTTTGTGCCTCCATCCTCTGTTGCTTGAGTGGGACGGCGGGCGGGCGAACGAAAGCAGCTGACGAGCCGGAAGTTGTTGCGTTGTTGTTGTTGTAGAAGGAAGGGTTTGGAAGGTGGATCCTTCTGGACCTGTAGACTATTTATAGGTATTGTCATAGTAAGCCGGGCTCCCGAAGGCAAAAAGTCAGACCATTATACCCAGGTACGAACGTAAGAAGGAAATTTCTCTTGAACTCTTGTGCGATACACCGACAACATGGTCTATATACCTAGTAACTAGTGCATCGCTATTTGCAGCAATTCATCACCAGGTAGGTCTGTAACCTTCTAGGACGAGAACAGGCTGCCCTTGATAAGCTTTGCTGCGTGCTCCGCCACGCCGTATACCGTGGCCTGCGGGTTAGCACGTGGCATCAGGGGGATCACGCTGGCGTCGCACACGCGGAGGTTCGCGGTCCCGTACACACGTAGCTGCGGGTCGACCACGCCGCCCATCTCGCGCGGGAGCATAGAGCAGGACCCCGTGAAGTGGTGCGCCCCGACGGCCCGGTCCTTGAGGAATCTAGTAGGCAGTGGTAGCCACGATATCAGTATTCTGGAATTTTTGGACGCTTGATCGAAGAGGAGATAATGGAAAGGTGAAGGTAGGTGGCACGGGTAGTAAGGGGACGGAACTTGGAAGTGCGGGACTTACTTCTTGGCTACTTCGAGGTCCTCCAGAGCCCCAGCCTCCGGCGTCCCAACCGACCTCTTGCCGTTGGGCTTCAGCCACTTGGCCAGTGGTTCCGCGGCAGCTAATCCCTGCTCGATGAACTGGACGTGGCGGGCCATGACCTCAAGGTCGTACGGGTGGTTGAAGTAGCCCGGGTCGATGGCCAACGTCTGGTCAGTCCCAGCACCGACAACATGCACAGAGCCCCGCGAGAGGGGATGCGCGAGCATGACAAGGACTGTGATATAGCTATCCTCGGAGCCGTCCATGGGCGGCAGCGCGTTCGTTCCGTCCGGGTTGAACGCGGCGTACGCAGACCCGAAGATGTAGGACCCTGATGCCTCAGACCGCGACGACAGGATAGCCCGGACGAATTTCTCGTGTGCCACGGCGAAGGCTCCGCTGGAGCCGGACCCGGCTGTACTGAAAAGGCCCTCGAGCTCTTTTGTGCTCTCGGGTGTGCCTAGCCCAGGTAGCGGCAGCTGCGCGGCCGACGTCACACCGCTGCTCGCAAATACGCCTGTGTGGTTTTCCATGTATTCCTTCATGGCATCGCCCAAGACTTTCTCGTCCTGCTGCAGGGCGGCGCGTAGGAAGGCATCCTTGGTGGGCGGCGCGGTGTCGGTCACCTCGAACGACATGGCGATGAGGGGGTGGTTCTGGAGGTTCTCGCCGACACCCGGAGCGTCGACGACGACGTGATCCACGCCGAGTCGTCGGGCGTCGCCGATACCCGAGTTCTCGAGAAGCTTGGGGGAGCCAAAGGTTCCGGCCGCTACGATGACCTCGCGGCGCGCGGTGACTGTCGTGGTCGCGCCGGTCGCAAGATCTGTGAACACGACGCCCGTGGCGACGGCATTCCCGTCAGGTTCACCACGACCGGGCTTCTCGAGGAGCACCTTCTTAACATCGACATTCGTACGCACCGTCAGGTTGGCGCGCCCGCGGACCACTGGGGAAAGATAGGCGTTAGCGGCATAGCTTCGGATGCCCATGGCCGGGTCGACGGTATCCGGGACCACCAGCCCGCCGGGAGCGTGGCCGGTCAGCGTATCCTGGGCGCCGGGGAATCCAAGCGATTCGATCGTATTCGCCCAGATTATAGCCCAATCGTCCATGCAGCTGTCAGCATAGGCGACCTGTAAAGGGCCCTGGCTGCTAACGGGCTTCGCAAAAGGTGGTGGCACCTTGGCCACGGTGTAAGCTTTGGCTAAAGACTGCGAGAAGGCGGGCCATTCCCAGCCGGGGTTGCCCAACTCCGCCCAGCCGTCAACGACGGCTTTGGCACTGGATGTAAAGGAGAGCCCGTTCATACCGCTGGAGCCGCCCAGCATCTTGCCCTGGGGGACGGCAAGCTCTCGGCCACCTAGATTTTCCTTTCCTCCCCCGCCCAAGTGTCAGCGTGCTGCTGTGCGTACGGTTCTCAAGATATGATGAGAGGGTCGTCTCACCTGAGGAATAGTCTTGAGGGCCCAATCAACGGGTGTCTTGTGGAGTTGGTTATGTGCGGCTGGAGTCAAGACAGTTTGCATCAACTTCTCTGGCATCTGCGGTAGATCCAACCCGACCTCAAGGACAAGAACCTGAAGAGACGGGTCTTCGGACAGCCGTGAGGCCAACACGAGCCCGGCAGGTCCGCCACCCACGATGACGACGTCAAAGGCACTAGTCTCTGCGGCCATCGCGTCTGTACGAGACTGATTTCTTATCAAATATTAGTTTAGGTTCGAAATTGTAGGCAGGCTCTCGGTGTTCATATATTTCTTGCACGCATTCATCTCGGCCTTCAACACACCGCAGGTACTGCGATCCATCTCACACCCCGCTTATGCATTCGGTTAGTTGGTAAGCCCTACGAGATCCTGCAGGCGGCTAAGTCCCTTGCATCTAACAACGGGTTCAGATCATGACCACCATTTTATGCGGTTAGTGGTGATGAGTAAGGGGCAGGGTCAGCAAAGATGTTGGCTACGTTCTAGGATTGTACTCACCCCTAGTCCCTTATGCGCTTATCGCCGGCGGTGCCTCCAACACCGAGAGTATTGCCCACTACCGGGCGACCTTGACGTCCGCATCGGCACGCAACCTTCGCCTCCGGGTCACGACTACTTTGGTAAGTCTACTGGGCCTGGTCCTGGGGCACTCGCCCTCCGGACGCATCACCTGGAGGAGGACGTGGTTGACTATGAGTCGTCGTACTATGCTGGGAAGGCTAGCCCTGGATCCTGTTGCCAATGTAATATGTTATTTAGATGATCAGAGTTGTTATGAAGTAACCCTGAAAGCCATTTCACGTGAATAAAACACCCGGATAATTTCCTAACCCAACTGTTTCATCCCATAAATACCCCTGCTTCTGAATTTTGGTTCAAACGATCCCTTTTTGCACCCTTGTATATACATCTTTTGGTAAAACATCAACAACGCTGTTACCTGTGACTGTGCCGCACCCCGCTTCTTCAATCTCTCCTCTCTCAAGAGCCAACCCGCGAACTACCTGACCACCCTGCCGCAGCTAGCTAGAGAGGAGACATGTCTTCAATGAAGTCGATCCTGATCACGGGCTGCTCGGCCGAGGGCATCGGCGCCGCTCTGGCGCTCGCACTGGCCCGGCGCGGCCACCACGTCTTCGCAACGGCGCGCAATCCCGCCAAGATCCCCGAGACCCTCAGCAGCCTCTCTAACGTCACTGTCCTGTCGCTCGACGTCACCGACACGGCCTCGGTCGCGGCGGCAGCCCGGACTGTGGCTGATACTGGGCGCGGCCTGGACGTGCTCGTCAACAACGCTGGCATCGAGTACGTGCAGCCCGTGCTCGACGTCGACATCGCCGTGGCACAGCGGATGGTCGACATCGACCTATGGGGACCCCTGCGGATGATCCAGGCCTTCGCCGATCTCCTGATTGCTAGCCGCGGCCGCATCGTCAACGTGAGCTCATCAGCCTCCGTCGTCTATTCGCCGTGGGTTTGTAAGTTCACCAGTTTCCGCCTGCGTGGCCTCCTTCTTTTCCCCTCTTCGTGTGCCACCTAGGTAGCCCCATGACCGTCGGGCTGATACTTAGGGGTGTAACAAAGCGACGTACGCCGCGGCCAAGGCTGCCTTGAATACGCTATCCGAGACACTGCGCCTAGAGCTCGCACCGTTCGGCGTGAGCGTCGTTACCATCCTACCCGGGGTTATTGTCAGCAAGCTCCACGTCACCAACGGGGCAAACTTCGACTTACCTCCGACCTCGCGCTACACCGCAATCAAAGAGTTCATCGCTGGCTGGGCTAAAGGTACGGCCCAACCCAAGGACAATCTCTCGGCCGAAAAGTTCGCCGAGTTGGTGGTGGGCGATGTCATTGGCACGGACAAAGGAGGGCTGGTCAGCAGAGGACCTTATGCTTCCGTGTTGAGATGGATCGGGCAATGGGCACCGAGCTGGGCCGCGGTAAGTGTTACATTCCAGACCCTCCTCGATTTGGTCGCACCCCAGGCTACAATGGCCCTGAAACAAACAAGGTCTTTGCCTCTGACAAGTTTCCGATAGGATTACCTCCTAAGTCAAAATCAGGGGCTCGGGGAGTTATCGAAAGCACTCGCAAAGGACAAGAGTACATGAGTAATCGCAGATAACTGGCTATGGTGGACAGGGGCTGAATATCTATGAGTAGCGGACTTGTGACGTTTGGAGTATGTTCTGTTGACATCAGACTTGCTAATCCTTATACCCCAATATGCTATCACATGCCTTCCATCTTATACTCGTGCTGAAATATTGCTACTCCACTACGATATCCATGATGGAACTAATAACTCCCAGGATGATCGTGGTTCCTAACATGAAGTTGGAATGTACAGCACTAGTTACTAATGATGTCGCATTTCAGGCGACATGTATATTGCTATATAATTCTCTGTAAGACTCTTCGTCGTCATCATTATGCTGTGTATATGTATCACAGCGTTATCATAGACGACCTGTGGTTCCTCTGATAGCTAGAAATTGCTTGTCTCCGAACGAATGGATTTGAAATAATGAGTGACTTCACCACTGCGCGAAGAACAGATGAAGAACAGACCCAATCAGCAGATATAAAGTTATCTTGCTACAGCACATGCCAGCTTGGCATATGAACCGTAGATGCGGGTTCTATCCATGGCGACGAGCGTTGCTGACCTGTAAGATCCAAGACCATTTCTCGGCAACAAGCAGTAGCTTCATGTAAGTTTTATTACCCATAGGTTGCACAGAGATCCCTTCGCTCCTCGACAAACCCAGTCTCGACTGCCAGTCCATCTAGGCCTCATACGTCAGCCAATGGGAATGTATATCTGGGGTTACTCTGTATAAGGAGTCCATTCTAACTCATGTTTCTCTGATAAGCGAATCACCACCAAGGCTTTAGCGAACGATTTGGAATTTCAGCCAACCATCCGGGTATGGATAGATCCTGCATGTTACCAAGAGGCTCATCGGCTGAATACCAGGCTTGGCTCGGGGCTGGTGCGAACCAATTGTACCCCCTCTCGCAGATGGCCGGCCCCCTTCCGCAGACTTGGCAACTCAATAGCTACCCCCTCAGTGGAGAGCTGACCCAGGTCTCCCCAACGTTTTCCCCAACTTGCCTAAGACTTGGCTCTCTGGGGTTACATTGCGGCAAGGGCAACGGTATTTCCATTTGATATCTACCTATTTGGATAGGCAAAGTGAAGTGTCCCTTCCATGTGACTACCTTTCAATAATAGGAGTTCTGACGTAACTGCCATCATGAATGACGTTCCATTGAAAGTCACATGAGATCAACGATTGATCGTTATGCATGATATCCCGAGTTCAGAACACTGTTACTCCATCACGACTTTCCAGTAGAGACTTGGGCAGGAGTCCATGACCGGAGGAGTATCTCTGGCAGATATAACCCTAGTCGCCCGCACAGGAAAACGTTGTCTTTAGCGCGGCGCCCCGTGGCTGCGCCGAGACCAGCGGGGTGGTATCGCCTTGACAAATCCCAGTGCCTAGCGTTTCTCCGCACCAGGTCAAGACAACAATCCCTGTCGCCTCGTCGAGGTAAGTAGGGGTCTTTGGTCTGGTATTCAGGGTCTGATTAGGTCGCGCGGAGAAAACCTCGACTTTCCTTTACTCCTATTTGTCGTTGTATGCAGGAGTATTCCACATGCCCGGGTCTCTAGCCTCGACTGTTTGCTCGGCCCGGGTGGGATGTTGGCCGTGGATCGGTATTTCATGCCAGACTTTCTTCTCTTTATTAGCCTTGGTCTAGTGTTCTATGTTTCGTCTTGAGCGTGTTTCTCCCCGAGGGATTTCTTGTACTTTTTATATTTTTATATATTTCCCAAGGCCTCTTGTCAACCGCATCACCACGAGGTGCTAGATTAGGCCCGGAACCAGCACGATGTTAGAAAAGGGAGACCCCGAGAAAACCAGCAATGGCTCCTTAAAGGAATTCAACGCCGAGTACCAGAGAGACCAGGCCCTTGGCCTGTTGCCCGACCCTGATATAGACAAGAGCGAGGAGGAGAAGGCAAAGATTGTTCGTGACCCTCTGGGGCTCCGTGAACTTCACCTACTCGGCATATACTAACTGATTATTTACAGGACAAGAAGTTGATGTGGAAGGTGGATCGCTGGATCGTACCATGGCTTTCTCTGCTGTCAGTTCTCCACCCCTATGAGAGAGAGTTAAGAAGCCACTGACCAGTTTTATAGCTACTTGCTTTCTTTCCTGGACCGAACCAACATCGGCAACGCCCGGCTTGCTGGTATGGAGGAAGATCTCGGGATGCAGGGGAATGATTACAACAATTCTCTGACCATATTCTTCGTCTCCTACGCGCTTGTCGAACCCATTACGAATGCCATGCTCAAGCGATTGTCGCCCCGAGTCTTCTTTACCGGGATCATCGTCATCTGGTAAGCTATGTCGATTGGCGTTATGCCCCTTACCCAGCATGCTACACATGATTTGCGTAGCAATTTTTTGCTGACTTGACTTTCTTCTCTCAGGGGCTTGATTCAGACCTTCATGGGGCTCGTGACGTCGTATGGTGGTCTTCTCGCAGCTAGGTTCTTCCTTGGGGCCGCTGAGGCTGGTCTATTTCCAGGTGAGTTGAGCATATAGCATAGCTTGCGTCACCTTGAGGTTTTGTACTGACTTGGGCACAGGGGTCAACTACTATCTCTCATGCTGGTATAAGGGCTCGGAGATTGGAGTTAGAAGCGCCGTGTTCTTCTCGGCTGCGGCGCTTGCTGGTTCATTCGGTGGGCTGCTGGCGGCAGCCATTGCGCTAATGGACGGCATTGGTGGTAGACCAGGATGGGCCTGGATTTTCATTCTCGAAGGCATCGCAACTACTCTGGTTGGTGTCGTCTGTTGGTGGATGGTCTTTGATTGGCCCGATACCGCCCGCTTCTTGACACCACAGGAGCGTATCCGCGTCCAGCGACGTCTCATTCTGGACCGACAGGGGTACTCCGCCCAGGACAACGATAGACGTCACATGTACGAGGCTGCCAAGGATTGGAAGACTTATGGCTACATGGTTGTCTATAGTAAGTTGTTTCTAGTCGCATTTCAGTTTTCTTTTGCAAGCCAATGCTAATGTGCTGGTGACTAGTGGGCTGCCTCACGCCTCTATACGCCTTTAGTCTTTTCCTACCCACAATCATAGCCGCCATGGGCTACGTAGGTACCAAGGCTCAGCTGCTATCCGTACCCCCTTACGCCGCAGCCGCCGCAGTCACTGTTGCAGTGGGTTTTCTAGCCGATAAGACGCGGTGCAGGGGCTACTGCAATATTGGAACCGTCCTTATCGGCATGGCCGGCTTCGTCATGCTGCTAGCGTCCGCAGAGCCTAACGTGCAGTACGGCGGGGTGTTCCTCGGCGCCATTGGCATCTACCCGACCATCTCCAATACGCTCTCGTGGGTGGCGAACAACACCGAGGGCGCGTTGAAGCGCGCCGTCGTGCTCGGTATGGTCGTCGGCTGGGGCAACCTGAACGGCGTTGTATCTTCCAACATCTACATCTCGCACGAGAAGCCGCGGTACTGGTCGGGTCATGGCGTCGTGCTCGGATACCAGACCCTCTTCCTGCTCGGGGGGTCCGTATTCATGCATCTCGCGCTCCGCGCCGAGAACCGCAAGAGGGCGGCCGGGAAGCGGGACAACATGCTCGACGGCCTCACCGAGGAGGAGAAGATGATAAAGGGCGACATGCGGCCGGATTTCATGTACACGCTGTAGATCCTGTTGATCCCGCGTTATGTACAATACCTATAGCGCGTGGGGATTGGTGAGTTATATATGGGGCAGATGACAGATAGGGGGCCCCTATCGGAGATAGGAGATAGGAGCCAGACACCAAACTGGCATAAAATTGAAACAACATGATCCACAGCAGCTTGCATAAATGTTAGCCACATCTTTAACCCTTAGCGAACGACCAATGGACATATGCACTTGTGATCAGCGGTCGAAAGTGCCCATCAGAACGATAGTTCCAATACATGTTCTGGAGCTATGCAATGTAACCCACGTCAATGTAGCATGGCCTCTAAGGCAAGGCTCTCTGGGATCCCTAGGTACATGTTGTACAGGTTGAAACCACCGGGCCTGCATGACTCAACAAAGTGACCTGATCAACGTGGGAAGAAACTGGCCTCAACAGCAGGTTGAGCACCGCCACTACGTTTGATGTGAGTGGTTAGATTCAGGAGGTCACATGAAAACACATCGGTTTCAACACAGCCTCGGAGCAGGCAACAAATCCGCGTAAATCAGGTTTCCAGCAGGTCGTCGTCTAGGGATCTGCTTGACTACTATATTAGTGCGACTGATTGCTGCCTGCAGCCTTACGTTTTTTGAGCTGATGAATCGACTCCTAGGTCGGACTATATTGAAGGCTGTGCCTACGACCTCTCATCCACACGATGATCTTAGCGTATAGCCACTCTCACCTTGGGTATGCATGCATGTGATGCATTGATTGCCCAGTCACGGCAACAGTACCCGCCCAATTGAAGCAGGAAGAAGTTGTATGCTGGCTGCCATAATGCAACACCTAGGTACACTGTCCAATACCCCCTAACTCGCCAAGCATGCTACTACTGACATCCTGGGTTTGGGATGCCTCTTTCTTTGAGCAACGCATTATACATTGCGAAGGGTTCATATTCCCTATAGATTTTGCCTTTCTTGCCGACATACGTTTCCACAAGACCCTCTTCCGCAGATCTTGAACCGCTAAGATGCCTACTGAATGGAAGCTCAATGTTAATACAGCGCACACACTCTCCAACCACCCATTTCCCGAATCATTTACCACATCACTCCATGATGGCGACAGTTTTCTATTCATGCCTGGTGATCAAGATGAGGGTGATCAACCACGTCGACCGGATGAAGAGAAATTGAAAGCTACTTTGCCTCTCTCTATCGAAGCATTGGTGGAAGCGCGTGATGAGACTGATAGCTTCTGTATGCTTTGTGCCGGAGTCACCCGCGACCTAGCAGTCTTTTCCCTAGAAACCTTGTACTGGGATGATAGGCAATACATAGAATGGAAGTTCTTATTGAGCGAGTTAGCTGAAGCTACAGAGAGGGGTTGCCAGTTCTGTGGACTTATCGCGGTCATTTTCTTTTCGAGGGAGAATACCGTGAGGATTCTGAAAAAGGATAGTGATCGAACCAACATACTGGGCGGCTGTTGCAGAAAAGCAAGTAGTGGTGGCGAATCAGTTGTTCAGGTTGTGGAGAGACTGAAGCATTATGACGAGACATTCCCTGGTGCTTGGTTTTCCCTAGCAGCACGTCCAAAAGATCAACATGTCATTACGCGGAAGTATGGACGCATTAAGATCGAAATCTTGGATACCAATGTCGACGACAAGATCAGTTTTCTCGGGGGGAGAAAAGACTTAGTGCTGGAAGTATATGCAAGAGCTGGTGAGTCTCTGATCCACATTTCACCTTTTTGTTTGAAGATATCACTAATAGTTGATCCAGGGGAACTTGCAGAAAAGTGTCTCAAGTATCGACCAGTAGATACCACACCCAGTTCGGATGAAAGCATTGCAGAAGTTCGAGGCTGGCTTCAGTATTGTGTCGATAACCACAAACGATGCCCGAAACCTGAATTTGGTGTGCTGCCCACGAGGGTAATCGAGATCCAGGATGAGGAAAACCTCAAGCTCATGACCGGAGTACGGGAGGGTACCTACGCTGCTTTGAGCTACTGTTGGGGCGGGCCCCAATTGTTCGCCCTTAACAAGAAAAACAAAGGCAGCATGATGGAAGGATTTAAATTGTCCGACTTGCCCCTCACCCTACAGCATGGAATTATCCTGACACGAAAACTTGGACTAAGATACATCTGGATCGACTCGCTCTGTATCGTACAAGATGACGAGGAAGACAAATTCAAAGAGCTGCCCAAGATGATTTCCGTCTACCGCAATGCCTATATAACCGTGGCCAGTGGCTCCGCATCGTGTTATGATGGGTTTTTCGATCGCGATCAGAGATGCGAAACCCACGGAGACGATGGTTTACCTCGGGATCTACTCGAAATGAGAATGCTCTGTCCGGTCAAGGATGGAGAGGAGCAGGATAACATGGGGGCAAAATTCGTGGCGCAGCTTCCCTCTGGCCGACATTGCACCCTGAAGGAAAGCACGATCATGTTCCGTGAAGAGTTTCCCTATAGGATGTCGAGTGAGCCCATCTCGACTCGCGGGTGGACCTTTCAAGAGAGGGTTCTTTCCCCTAGGCTTGTTCTGTATGGCCAACGCACAGTCTGGACCTGCAAGACTGACCAACGGAGTGCTGGTGGTGTTGAAGATTGGGAAGTAGATACGCGAAGCATGAACTATGCCTCCCTACCACTCGAGCTTGGAGGACAACCTGGGAAGTGTCGTTCGTCCAGCGGGGCAAACACTGTCGAGACCGGAAGGTACGATAACAAAGAACGGATGAGCCGTCTGCTTAAGCTCGCGGCCGAGAAATATGATTCACCACAGCTATCTGAGCAACGAGCCAGGTTACCAGCTAACCCAAATCTCGAAGCATTCATTAGACGGGCCTTCCGGCAACTCACCTCAACTGATTTTCTTGATGATTACTATGATAAGAACACAGTGAAGGCGAGGAAAAGAGATTCGTTATTTCTAGATACATGGCATCGCGCAGTGGAGGAGTATTCACATCGCCGGCTCTCCGAGCCACAAGACAAGCTACCGGCGATCTCCGGCGTCGCCGCTGCGGTCCAGGAGCTTACATCGGCTACCTACTTTGCTGGGCTGTGGAAGGAGAATCTACTGCGAGACCTCCTATGGTCTACTCTCCCATGTGTCGTTACGAAACGCCCAGGAGCATGGCGAGCACCCACCTGGAGCTGGGCTAGCTGTGACCGTGCAGTTAAGTTCAAGAAGGTGCCCAGCCCGCCTAACCAACCAACTGCGATGGTCCAGAGCTGCAGTGCGCAGCCGATGTCAAACTTGGCACCGCTGGGCCGGGTAGTCGAAAAGGGAACAGAGCTCGTCTTGGACGTGGCATTACTGCCGGAAGTATCTCCTGAGATAGTCAGAGAGATTATGGCAGAAGAAGACAAGGAGGAACCAAAGCAAATGGGCATAGACTGTGCTACCTACGATATGTTGTTGGAGAGGGTTCGAGGTTATGCCGACGGTTTAGAAGCAGAAAAGGGTGGTCAATTGCCCGAGGGTTGTCAACTGGCAGTGTTGTTTGTTAGCGTCATTAACCCAGATGACGACCTACACACGGAGCAATCTCCAAACCAATCCGCAACGGAGTCGTCCGATGACGGTCTCAAAGTAGTGGTTGCTGCCATACCGACAAATGGGGGCAGTTCGCCGGATATGTTGACGATCCAAGAATCCACGGGGAGGCCACGGGAGAATGAGCCTGTGATTGACTATCCACTGGCTAGGAAACCTGATAATAAGGCATGGGTGGTGAAACGAGATATTGTCATGAACGGACTATTCATTGCACCAACGACCGACGGGCAATATGAAAGAATCGGGGCATTCACTCACACTATCAAAGGTCGGGATCGAGCAATGTGGTTACCTTGGAAGCGTATCTCTCTTGTTTAAAACGATAGGGGGTTAGTAGGTACTTATTTTGGGACGTTTTACCCCGTGTAACGTCTCATATATTTCGTGATGTCTAGAAAAAACAAATTGTATACTGTTGATCAAGCACATCTTAATTCTGACAGAGATTATGTATTCCCATCCTATGGTAGGAAGCTACATCACCTCACTTATAGCTCAGCCGCTTCTTGAACCAGTTCTTTGCTTTCCGGGCTCCTCACGATGAGTAGCTTCTCCTGCCTTCCATATACCCACTCCCAACTCTGGGAGTCATTATCCCAGTATACATCCTCTTCCTGGGGAAACTTGAGGGTCTGGTTAAGCTCGGGCACGAAGTGCTCAGCGTAGAGCTCGATACTGTAATACGTGTCCTTGAGCAAGGGTAGTTCCCCGAGAAAGGGGACGCCATCCTGGAGGTTCGTCATACCTAATAAGAGTAAGCATACCATACAACAGACGATGCTTACGCATTGCACTGCCTCGATTCGGGATGGGGAAGTGATTACGTAAAGCGAAGCTCTAATATAAATAGTTTACAGGTCCAGAAGGATCCACCTTCCAAACCCTTCCTTTTATAATAACAACAACGCAATATAACAATTTCCGGTTCGTCAGCTGCTTTCGTTCGTTTATCAAATTCCCACGGAATTTATCAGATAATTCGAAACAGCTACAGCCTTTATTCGTTTCTTATTGTTGTTTTTTCGATTACGCGTTTCCAACGCGCTTTCGTCGCGGTTCCGTTGCGCTTTAGGCTATAATAATACGCAAGCCTAGCCAAGCCGGTACGTTCCATTAACGCGTTCCATTAACGCATTCCCTTCGGAATTTCTCGCATCGCGAAATTTCGGGCTACGATGGCACGCGAACCTAGCCAAACCGCTGCGTTCCATTAACGCTTTTTTCCTTTCGGGATTTTTCGCATCGCGAAATTCGAGGCTTCGATGGCACGCAAGCCTAGCCAAGCCGGTACGTTCCAGCAACGTCCCTCCGGGATTTTTCGCATCGCGAAATTTCGGGCTACGATGGCACGCAAGCCTAGCCAAGCCATTGCGTTTCAGCAACGCATCCCTTCGGAACTTTTCGCATCGCGAGATTATTAGCGACGCGTTTTCGAAACGGTTGCGTTACGGCTTAGGTCAAAACGACGGCACGGAAGCCAAATCTTCTTTCCGTCCTTTTCCCTTCCAAGTTCCGACCGACCTACCCGACCGACCTACCCGACCGACTTATTCGAATTCGAACCGTTGCAATAATTACATAATACATTCGACGTTTTTTAAAAGCACCGTATTAGTTTTCCTGCTTACTGAAAGATTTTTCCAATACGTGTTTCGAAAGAACAGCCGCCTATAACGCGGCGGCCTTTCCGAATAGCCGGAATAATTACATAATACATTCGACGTTTTTTAAAAGTACCGTATTGGTTTTCCTATTTACTGAAAGGTTTTTCTTAATACGTAATAAGGGCGTTTACTGGCAAATGCGTGTTTTAAAAGAATAGCCGTCCATAATGCGGCGGCTCCAACCGGGGGCCCGGTTACTTATATATCATATACCTGCCCTTATTTAAAAAATAAACAAAGTTTGGAGCGAGAATTGGGCTGTCCCTAGCTAACCTTCGTCGTACGTACGTAAGCCGCTGGCAATAGCGCTGCCGATGCCGTCCCGCTTTCGGGTACCAGGCTGGCAATAGCGCTGTCGGTACCGTTCCGTTCCGTTTTGTCCGGCAGTAGCAGCTTCGCTATTACCCCTTTGGCATATCGCTTTCCGGGCATATCGTTATATGCGGGCAATAGTAGCTTCGCTGCTATTGGGCCGTTATTACTTAATTAAGCGGAAACTTACGTTCCACTTAATACTACGTTTTTCCATAATACCGTTCGTTGCCGTTGATTTAAAGTGATTTGTAAATATAAATAATTTATAGATCCAAAAGGATCCACCTTTTAAACCTTTTCTTTTATAACAATAACAACGCAATACAATAACTTCCGGTTCGTTAATTGCTTTCGTTCGCCCGCTTGCCGTCCTATTTAAGCAACAAAGAATGGAGGCACAAAACCGGGATATTACGAGGGAGGTTATTTACAGGTTTTGCTTTATATACCGACGTAGGTTGCCCCTAGCTAATCTTCGTCGTACGTACGTAAGCCGCTGGCAACAGCGCTACCGATACCGTCCCGCTTCCGGGCACCAGGCTGGTAGCAACGCTGCCGATACCGTTCCGTTCCGTTCTGCCCGGCAGCAACAGCTTCGCTACTACCCCTTTGGCATATCGCCCCCCGGGCATATCGTCACACGCGGGCAACAGCAGCTTCGCTGCTATTGGGCCGCTGCTACTTAGCTAGGCGGGGGCTTACGCTCCACCCAATACTACGTTCTTCCACAATACCGCTCGTTGCCGTTGATCTGAAGTGATTTGTAGACTAGCATTGTAACTCACCGATCACCGCGCCTGCCGAGTGTCCCCATTCCCCGGTTGCATGGCAGTAGATCTTTCCCTCAATACCCTCGGCGCGCATCTGCTTCCGAGACGCCTTCAGGATCTCGTCGCCCGTCAGTCCGATCTTCATGTTGTCCTTGACGATGTCCTGCAGTCGGTTGACCTTCTTCAGCCCCTCTAGCATGCCAGCAGGGACATCCGCTTCGGTCTCCCCAGGGCGGAGGACGTAGCCCAGGTGCTGAGTATCGGTGTTGAGCCTTAGGGCCGAGACACCGAAGTCGGTGTGGAGCAGGTCGCCGTAGTTGATGGGGCGGTCCGGCGCGTGCGGGTCATCGACGGTGGTGGTGTCCGCAATTTGACCGGGGAATTCGTCGTTGGACACGATGAACACGCTCGGCTGGAACCAGGTGGTGTAATTGAGGGCCTGAATTTTCTCACGCATCCACCATTCGACATCCTGGATGTGAGGCCAGAACTATTAATATGGTCGGAACTCAAAAGAGACGCGATGTTTGCAGGTAAAGAAAGGGGGCGGAGCGACGTACACTGGACCTCGTCACACCAGGGACGATGACCCTCTCGCTAAACGCTTCCTCGATGATAGCCCAAGCCGTCTCCATCATCTTACGATACCAAGCCAAGCGACCGGGGACCATGTGGGCAACGACCTCTATGGGCAGCATGGGCTCAACGACGAAGCGGGCGGCCCACTCGGGGCCGAGCGCCGCTGTATCCGCAGCGGCGTCAAGCTCGCCCGCGTGCAATCCCGAAGCGAAGGCGAGCTCGCGGTGCGCGTTGACGGCGATGCGGGCGGGCTGCTGGGCGTCGAGGATCTGCCGCAGCTCGCGCCACACCACGTCCGTGTTCTCAACCCACGAGTATTGCGCGGGCGATCCCGGCGGCGAAGGGTCCGCCAGGAACAGCTGCGTTGTGCGCCGCCGCGCCGAGAACGCCGTGCTCGACTTCAGCGCCCAGAAGACCGTGTCCTCGGCGTACTCACGCTGGCTCATCTGAGGGGGGCGCGCATAAGTAAGAAGGATACATGCATCAGAGGATTGACTGGATTGGTACTGGGGAGGGGGGGACGGACCAGCCAAGCATCAACGCCGTATTTCCGCAGCAGGCCCGGGATGAGGGCTTTGCGCTCATCGGTCCATGCATCGACAATCTCGGCCTGTTCGCGCAGAGATGGCAGAAGCTGATATTGTGGCGTCTTAGTCGTCGCCTGTTCGCCGGCGCAGAAGTGTCCGTGGAGCGCTGCCAGGGTGGCGACGGTGCCGAGAATGCCGGAGAATGAACCCCGCATTTTGATGCGCGCAATTGCAATTCGTTGATATCGAAGGACTATAAGATGTTGTAAAAATTGGTTCTCAAATGGAAGAGGGGCTATGATAGCGTTCACCACTTCGATGTCGAAATGACGAAGTCAATTGAATCTACAAGGGTTGGAATAATTACGGAGATATCCCTCGAATGGGGGTTCGGAGACCCCTGTCCTTCCCGGAATCGACCCCGACCCCGAGGGAAAGCGGGTCTTCCCGGAGAATTCCATATTCAAGTGACGTCCAGCCCCAAAGCGTATTTCTATCATGGTGCTTATCCATGCGCCACATTGGTTCTCATTCCATTACCCTTGAGTCGAGTCCTCAGAAGTCGATTGAAAGAAGGGGAACCCCTTTCTTAGCGTTCCACCCCTAGTACCCCAAAGAAGGTGATTCAGTCCGTATGGCTACACGATAAGGGGTCACAGAGCAAGGCTCACCGTCGCATAGGTGTATACCACTAACCGGTATTATGTGCATTGCAATCGAATGCTCGCCCTCGGCATCTGCCGGACCTTGGTCTATGTCTGCTCCTAAGGTAACCAAAAACCAAAAAGGGGGAGGAGTAGGGGGCGGTCAATGCATATCACATAAACAGAAGTATCGTAGCTAATTATCAATTGGAAGTCATTCATTAACAAAGGAGACAAGATCTATTACTTGGGCGATGACAATAGCATAAAAACGTATCTAAACTCATGTCCTCCTACATAGCTCTGGCGCGTATATTTCCCCCCCTTTACCCCTTTTCCGGCCCGGAAATATAATACCTAAATCACATGACATGGCGATCACTGCCCATACTATTATTACCTACGGCAGCAGGAACCGATGCGATAGAGAATGATTGAAACAGTTCCCCAGTTGAACAAAAAGAAGAAAATGATATACTGAATCGTATTTTGTCCGTCTGACAGACACCAAAACTCCCCTCCTTTTCCCCATGCCACGATCAAGGCAGCGAAGTTGAAGCCTCCCTTTGATTAGATCAGCCGACGAACGTAGTTATTCCACGCGCTCCAGTTTGCGCCAGATAGCTTGTAGCGGAAGTTACGGAAGCTGGTAGCATCTGAGTTTTGGCTGCTGTTGCTGCTACTACTGTTATGACCTGTACTGTTGGCTAGTGTCCCAGGGCGGTGGTAATGATGTTGGTCCTTATTGTTGTTGAACATCCGCTCGTGCAGCTGTGCCGGCGGAGAAGAGGAGCTTGTGGATGACGGGTAGTCTTGAGACGACGAGCTGCTGCTGGTCGTGGTGTTAGAGACAGATCCGCTCGTCGTCGAGGTGCTGAATGTGGTACGGGGCCCGAAGTCCAACGTTGTGGAGTTTTCTATAGTAATCAGATGAGTCAGTCAATCAAATATTTCTATTGGATACAGCGCTACGCTGTGGTGCTAGTCATTCGAGGAGAGGAGTAAGAACCCAAACGGGAACCGTACTTACCACGAGACAGGGTAAGCGTGCTCGTCAGACCTGACTCGGAGATGGTGGTCAGGGTACAGCTGGTCGTGTTCCACGACGAGGGCACCGAAGATGCATTGAGCGGCGGCGTGGTCGTGAGCGGTGCGGTCCCCGTCCCCGTCCCCGTCGCCGCAGTCACGTTGTACGTCGTGGAGCAGGTGTCGGTCGGCGTGATCCACTCATCGGTGCAGGTCGAATTGGACGGGTACGGCGGGGCCGTGACGAAAGGGGTGCCGCTAGCGTTGCCGCTCGGGGCCGGGAGACCGCCGCTAGGCGAGCTCGTGATGGGAGGAGACCCGGAGCCGGAACTGGACAGTGTCGAGTTCGGGAACGGCCACAGTGTGGTAACAGAGGCTGATTCTTCGGACGTGCCGGTGGGCGCTGTCACGCTGCCACCGCTCGGGATAGAGCTGGGGGACGTGGCGGGGACCGTGGTGGAGTTGAGACTGGGAAACGGCGGAATGCTGCTGCCAGAGGGGAGCGGCAACACCGTCCCGATCGTGACTCCGGTCCCGCTTGGTGTTGGGATTATTCCTGTCCCTGTGCCATTGGATGAGGTGGTGGGGATCGAAGTCGGAGCTGTGGGGGACGGCACACTATTCGCGCTCGCGCTCGAGTTTGATGTCGGGAAGGGCGCCGGTGCCGATGCTATAGAGCCGGTAAACGACGACGTGTGGATCGTGATCAAACCAGAGGGCCCGCTTGATAGGAGGAACGTCGTAGTGCCGGTAGTGGTCAGGGTGGTTGGGAAGACACCAGTTGGTGAGGTTATCGGACCAGTCTCGCTCGCCTCTGTCGATGATGGCGATGATGATACGCTGCTGCTGGTACTCAAAGAACCTGTCTGAGGCGTCGTCGGCAGGGCGCCAGAGGGCGTGGAGGCTCCACTCCCGGTTCCCTGTGCGAAGGTTGAATTAGGCAGAGGGAACGGGGCCGTAGATATCGAGCTCGGGGGTGTTGAGACACCCGCCGGGAAACCCGAGCTCCCAGCGCCCGAAAGAGACCCGGTCGGCACGCTCGTCGCATTGGTAGGGAACGGGGGTGCTGTGCCACTCCCAGGCGGACTAGGGACAATGCCCGTTGTCATGGGTGGTGCTGTGCCAATAGTTCCCGACCCAAAGCTCGGTTGCGTTGAGTTGGAGATCGGGAAGGGAGCTGGTGTCGCAGACGTTGCTGAGATATTTCCGGAAGTGACCGACATGCTAGCTGTGCTCGGTATCGTTATACCGCCAGGTATTCTTGACGTGTTGAAAGTACCGGTGCCGGAAGGAGAAGGCAGAATTGTCGAGAGTACTGTTTGAGAGCCAGAAACCACAGTCGAAAGGATCGGTGGTGCTGTTGAGTTGGGTAGTGGGAATGGGGCCGTCACAGATTGGGATGGGGGACCGCCGAGAGGACTTCCAGTCAGCAGCCCACTCGACGAAGAGGAAGGGGGATAGCTAGTTCCCGAGGATGAGCTCGGCGTGAGACTAGAGTTTGCCGGCGTGGTTATGGACGGGAACCCCGTCCCGGAGATCGTGAAGCCGGTAGAGGCGATGGCTGGCTGTGTTGTTGAGTTCAATGGCAACGGGAAAGGAGCTGAGCTAGTACTGCTATATGAGTAGACCGTGAATGTGAATACCGAGCCTCCAGCGGTGGAAGTGACCGTGGTGACCGCATTCGGAACGCCCGTGCCCGAGACTGTACCGCTGCCGAATCCAGTTGGTCCGGCGCTTGAAACCGTCGAGTTAGGTAGCGGAAACGGTACCGTTGCAGATCCAACAGAGAATGAGCTACTATTTCCACCCGCCGTCAAGGGGCTCGATGTTGGTATGCCGGTACCAAGTGAGGGGGTAGCCTGGCCGCTTATGGTGGGCCCAACAGTCGAGTTCGACAATGTGAAAGGGGGTGTGGGGATGGGTAAACTAGAAACTGGAGGCAAGCCACCCGAGCCAATGGTGGCAGAAGTGCCGCCTGTCGAAAGAGCGAAAGGGCTTGTGGTATTAGATGTAGGGAACGGTGGGGGCAGGGTAGGCCCTGACTGGGTCGTTGCTCCGGTGCCTCCGGTAACTGGGGGTGCCGTACCGAATGATGCGACACTCCCACTCGATGACAGGGGGCCGGTGCCGACCGGGACTGACGACGGCGATATCCCGGTTCCAGTACCGGTGCTACCAAGTGGTACTGATGAATTCGCCGTAGGAAGTGGGAAAGAGGCAGTTATCGACGGAATAGACGATGTACCGACTCCACTTGTAGGGAAAGGACCGACTGTCGAGTTCCCCCCTGGAAATGGTGGGGCAGACGCGGTCCCAGAGGAAGCGATTGTGACAGAGATGCTACTTGAAAAGGGTACAGAACTTATAACAAGACTGGAAGAACTTGGCCCAAGACTTGAGGCGACAGGGGCGGTACCAGTTCCCACAATACTACTAGAGTTACCCAAAGGGAATGACGGCGACGGAGACGGCAGTGCCGTACTCGATGAGAAGCTTGGAACCGAGGCCGCAGTGCCACTGGGAGCCGAAGGGACAATAGACACTGTCAATACTGTTTGCGAGCCGGAGACAGTAGTTGTTATGGTTCTAAGTCCGGTTGTGCCGGTCGGGATTGAGCTGTTCGTTAGTGGGAACGGGATTGATCCGGAAGGAGACGAAGAAGAACCAGTATATGAACCCGTGCTTGGAGTGGGTACAATTGATACACCAGTAGAATTTGCTGGTGTGATCGTGCCCCCGGATATACTCGTCACTGTCGTACTATTATTAGCACTGCTGATTGTTTGGGGTGCTGCCGACGTCGTGGAACCCGACGTTGTCCTTGTGCGAGTGAGGCTCCCAGACGCGGGGACGCTGCTTATTACCAAGTTCGAAGAGGAAGACGAAGACGCGGAAACCACAGTCGCATTGGAAAATGCGGAACTAGGAGACGAGGAGACACTATTGCTAGAGGACCCGCCATACGAAGATGACGTCGACGTCGATGGTGTTGATGATGACGACCGTGTCAATATACTTCCAGTGGCTGCAGCTGTCTGAGAGGACCCGGATATCACGCTGGTCGTGGTGGTGACCGTCTCTGTGACCGAGACGCCCGACGACACGGTGACGATGGTGACGGTTTCTGTTGTGCTGCTTCCCGGTGCGACTGTAGCCGCGGAGCCCGACGCTGGGAGAAGGGGTTAATAGTTGCGGGGCGACATCAAAATAGCAAGTAAGTGGGAGGATAAGGGGCATACCGGGAGCGGGGCCAGAAGAACTTTCACTCGAGCTCGGGCTCGACGAGGTTAGCGATGACGGAGACGTCGACGGAATAATGGTGATCGTGACAGGCGGCGGCGGTGGCGGAGGCTGGCCGTAGCCGTAGGTCGTGTAGTATTGGTAGGCCTTATTTTCGGGGGCGGGACCGCCATAGCCGTCGTAGTCGACGTCTCCCGTCGTGGCGGCGGCCGTGCCACCGTCACCATCGACACCCGCACCAGCGATATCGCGTCGCTGAAACAGGTGATCTGGGAACCCGAAGCGCGCTGTAGTTCTCGTGATGCACCACCCCAGAAGGAGGAAGACCGACGCCAGGCCTATTGGGAACACCGAAGAGGGCTTCATGACGTAATGGGACACCGGAAGGTAGGGAGCGAGAGATTTACAGGTCCGTTTGTGAAGGGAGTGTGTGGAAATAGAGGCTAATGACTTGAGCTCGACAGGTGGTAGTGAGGAAGTAAAGGAGAACGAGTGTTATCATAGAGCGAGAGTGAGAAAGCGAATGGGTTACTTGGTTTGGAGTCCTTTCGGGCTAACACGAATGAATGATGTGAAGATTAAGGGGGAAAGCTTAGTTGGGATGAGAACTGGTCATATAGGACGAAGGTAGCCCGCTAAGGGTGATGAAGACCGGTGCCCAGTAAGTGAGCGATGCGAGGAAAAGCGAGAGGAGTGCCGAAGGAAGAACCTATCGCTACCTCGGTCGAGGTGAGAAGGGACAACGAGTAGATAACTAAGTCACTCGCTCACCAGCCGGTCTACTGATACAGTCCAGTCTAAAAGAAAGGCGAGACCTTCAGAGAAAGCCACTGGGAGAGGCCGACGAAGTAACAGGATGTCTCGTTACGCCAGTCGCAGATGGGTTTCTCACCTAACTTATAAGTGCGTAAGAAAGGGGGGGTGGGGTCTGGTGTGGTCACTCGTGAAAGCCCAACCTGTCTGTCTGCTCTCCCTGGTAGTCGGCTTGCCTGCTGTCTCTCCGCGGGCTATGGGAAGCGAAAGTCCCGTCGATGATAGGAGAAAAGCACGGGGACCGCGTCACAGATTTCGTCCCGGTGCGCAAAATCTCCCTAGTATTAGACACTCTGTGCAGCAGGCTCATTTTGGGAGGTGGAAGAGGCGGAAAGGATCACAGTGCCCCCCACTTTTCCCGTCAAGAGATGGAGGGGAAGAAGAGGGAGAAAGACATAGAGCTTTTTGCTGTTGCTGATCGACCTGGATCAGATGTACCGGTCGGTTGAAGGACTACCGCGGATCTGTATGTCTGTCTGTCCATCCATCTTGTCCATTGTGGATTTCGTGTGACCGGTGAGTTGAGTTTAACCTCCGCTAGCGGTAGGTCATACTTTCCTTTAATCCAAATAATATCGGATGAAGAGATCTCAGGTAACCAGCCGTCGGTATGGACAGGATAGCGGCGTCGTTTGCGTCGTAGATATAAGACCAAAGCAGGCTTCCAGCTATGATTCTCATCATATAATACCGGTAGAGCCGTTTTTTTTTGTAATCTATCATCTCAAGAACCAGCACTAATAAAAACGCTGCTGGAAAGCCACATATCGGTTATCGTCCCATCTCATCAAAGCGGCACGCCGCTTGGAGCACGATACCGTTAGATCGCGTAGGTGCTCTGCTAGCTTGTCCAACGTGGGCGTGTTTTCCTGTGAATCCCAGGCTTGGCCTAGAACTCATACTCATACACCGTTCTGCATTGTGGCTTCTTGACAGGGGAGAGCCCCTTTCCCATGATTTCCTCATCCTAGAAAGGAGTGGGTTAGCGGTGTTGGCTATTTCCCCAGTTGATGTGTGTCTGGTTACCATTATTACAGCAGCATGACGCAACCAGATCACACTCGCTGTTCACATGTTTCCAACTAACACATACCTGTTCCCCTGATAGGGCAATTGGTGCCATGCTGCAATAACCTGTCTCGTTTGGTGGAGTGTTACCCGCACAGCTGATTGGGTGCGCGGTGCGATCTCCTGGCTGATCTTAGAAGGACAAATGCGCCCTCCACCAACACGATGAACATTGAGGCTAGTAACCTCTGAATCGGACCTAACTGCGGCGAACAGCCGTTGGATGGATCTCGAACGAAGGGGTTGACCGTCCGTGTCTTGTCGGCTCAGCGTCACATGAATAGGTTGTACAATGCCAGGGGGGCTTATGAGGCTGTATGCAGTGAGCTGCAGGAAGCCTCATCGAGTGGACAACATCAGATGCAGGAAGCCGCTTGACAAGTTTTTTTCCTGTACTAAGTTTCGTGAAACGGCAAGGTTCAGGTACGACAATAAAACCCATAAACGAGGACCGTACCTGCATATCCTAGCTCTCGAGACCAGGCCATCATTTTACTCCACGCACATTTGGCAGGTGGATGTCTTGTTCAACAGGAATCAGCCGAAGACTACCTACCACAATGGCGTGAGACAGGAGATTCAGCGGTGGTAAGGACTTACCGAGGGAATCGAGAGACTCTGGTCGAGGGGACCGGTGCGACGTGAGAGCCTAACTGCATCGGTTACTGTGTTGCCTGGGCGGGCCCATGGGAATTTGGTAGGGGCAAACATATCATGCAGGTTGATCAAGTTTGGTTACACTTCTCTAGAGCCTTTTTTAAGATGAATCACGCTCTGGGATTTTATGTTTTGAAGGTCTTAGTCTAATCGGCGAACGGTAACGATAGTGGGTGTTCTGAAACGGGATGGAAAGACTTTGTTCTCTGAGACAGCAGCTGAGAACAAGACAGGCCAGGCCCACTTGAGGGGATGGGAAATGTAAGGTGAGCTTGAAGATATACTAAGTAGCCAAAATAAAATATTTCCATATCAAGTTAAGACAATTACTGGAGGAAATTGGTCACGTTGTTACGCGGATCGACACCACACCTTGAATTCAGAAACCATATGATTATCTGTGTATATCAATAGTAGGAAGGATGGTCAGCTAACTAATCTGGGCAAAGAAGAAGCCCAGTGAGAAAATAACAGGGGGTTGTTCTCATAAGCTGTCTCCGAATCCTGACAGAATTGACCAAAGTCTTGTAATGCAAGACCTCGGTCATAGAGCTTCAGCAAGCACGAAAGTGCATGCGTCTTGCCTGACTGCAAGAAGCTCAAAGTAACACGGCGTTCATTCTCCTGCAGACTTCTGCGGGATCTCGATTTGATTAATCCTGTTAGACGTCGGCAGCTTGCATCGCTTGTGTACCTCTACTCGGCCTTCTTGGCAGACTCCCGCAAGGTAGGAGCTGTTCCCTGGCTCATAGTGGTGTTCTTCTTCTCGATGTCAGCTGCCCATAAAGCAGCTCCAACTATCAAGAATCCATCAGCATTTTGTTCCCATAAAATCAAGAGCAGCAACAAGTGTAGTAGTACATACCTGTGTTGGTAAAGGCAAAGAACATTGATACCACAGGTATCATTTCGAGCAGAGTGGCGATTGTTCCGAAGCTAGGAGACATGGTTAGTACAGGCGAAGAAAAAAGCAAGAAGGAATAATTCTCACGTCGCGTATGGGGCCGTGTGACGCTTCAACCATTCTTGCTGCTGCGATTGTGACCAGCTTTTCAATTGAAAGTACTACTGTAGAGTTAGCCTCTGATAGCCCGAAAGGTCGACCTGGGGTTACGCACTCGGCCGTGGACAGCTTGGCCTCTACCTCGTCCTGAAAAATGTCAGCTAGCTGCGGATATAAAACAATCACTAGGTCCTTACCTTGGATGATAATGAAAATGATGGTTCCAACCACTAGTACAAGTGTACAGTCTTGTTAGTACGATCCAGATATAAATATACGGTGAATGTGAGTCCCACCTGGAATGAAGTTGAGCGGAAGATACATGACGTATCGAATGATCGCCGTCGGCGTGAACTTGGAGAAGGGGTTCTTCAAGACCTTTCCGAGTCTAGAGATTGGGTCGCTTCCCGACTTGAGCTGCCGTCCCTCGCTAACGATACTAGTAGCGTTGCAGGCAACAAGGGTGCCGTCGAACGTGTCCAGAAGGGCATCCTGCAGCAAGAAGTTGCGCGAGAGGAGGTTGACAATAGTGGAGCTCTCATTCAAGATCAGCAGCATCGTGGTGAAAACGGCAAGCGGGCCGTTCACGAAGACCAGGATGGCAAGCTGGGGCACATAGGTGAAGAAGACCATGGAGCCGAACACGCCGATGGTGAGACCCAGCGTAGGAAGAATACGCGAGGTGAATGGCTTCCACAGGGCGCGATGAGTGAGGAAATAGACAATTCCCCTATGTCTATCAGTTAGCTGCAGTTCTTAAGTTTGTAGCATGTCATCGACCATGGATGGGACGTACTTGAAGGGATACATGTAAGATCCGCTTTTGGCAGCTTCGGAGAGAAGCTCCTTCGCCTTGTCGAAATCTTCCTTCCTGCAGAGTCGTCAGTCCATGTAGGTTAAGCGACCAAGGTCATATTGCTGAAATAGGGTCCTTACGCGACCTCCTGGGCCTTGGTTTGGACATTAGCCACGAACCCGGACGACATCGTGAATATTTGGGGGATGGAGGTAACGGTTGAGATGCGTTCGTTGCAACGTTGCGGAGCTGGTTAGTCGGTCTTAGGCAGGCAAGTAAGGTGTTCTCGAGGATCAAGAAATAAAACAATGCGCGCTTAGAGATGAAGATGGACGTTTCGATGAATTCTCTGTTTCTTCATCAGAAGGCAGAAGGTATGGCTTGGGTCGTTATGTTTAGGTCGTCAAGGTATGAAAAGCTGCAAGGGCAATGAAATCATGTCGTCATGACGTTGGTGGGTTCAGCGCCCTTGGCAGCTCTTAGGAGCTAAAGGAACCCCACTTGCCTGTTTAGGGAAGATTTGTGGCTCAATCTGTATGGTTGCCGAATGATTGGCACAAGGATGAGCAACAAGGTACCTAAGTACCTACATTTTGTCCCTAAAACCTACATACATACATACATGCGTGTCCAGGCATTTAATCTGAGACTTGCCTGTGCAAAGGCATTATAGATTGATACTATTGCTATGGGTGTTGGGGTGGAGGTAGCTTTTGCTCGTTCCCATTCCATTCAGATCAACAGGATATGACTTCGCATTATTGAAATCGATTCTCAATGTTCAGCATCAATGTGGTTCATAAGCTCGGTTCTTGGACTGCATAACCATTCATTGCTGTTAGGAATCCCTTAAGAAGCACTATTTAGGAAGAACGTAACTACGTATGTAGGTAAACATACAGTCTGCAACTTTACACCAAGATATAGATATTGTGGTTTGAATGATTGCGTTTACCGTAAGATCGATCCCAATCCGGTAGGATTTGCCAGTCTCATCGCTTTAAGCTTTCGCTAAACGATAAACCTCTAGTAGCAACTTCTGGTAGCAACTTCTTGTGATGCCAACTTGCCGAACCCATGGATAAGGTATTTTGATACAAACGTGCTTGGATGAAGAAAGTGATTACTTAATATCCGTCAGGGACATGTGGGGCAACATTCAGTTGAGATTTCAGGGGCTTCTCCAGGGGCTTGATCAGCTGGATACCAGGGTGGTATGTACATACATACAGGTCCCTATGCAGCCATAGCCGCCTTACGCACGCACGTAGTCAGTGTGGCACCCCACAATAATGGGATGCCTCCCGCTCTCAGGCCGCTGAATCCCCGCCTGCCTTACACAGCCACGATTACTATAGTCCTACTCCAATAAGAGTCAAAGGACCATTTAAACGTGGTCTTGGCCCAGTCCTGAGTCCCTTTGTTCCCTTACCTCTCTTCCTACTTTCAGCCGCATCGCACCGCACCTCACTGCACAAAGCATCATTACCTACATACCCTAAAGTCGGCCAGTTCGACTACGACCACGACCACGACCACGACGCGGGCGACTCATTCACCGCATCATAAAAAGTCCCGGCTACCCAAACTACTAGAACCTCATACCCCTCATGTCTAACCAGGAGTACTACGGCAGCGGCGGCGGCGGTGGCGCATACGGAGGAGGTGGTGGTGGAGGATACCCGCCTGCCGGGCAGCCGCCCTACCCGACGGGGGAGCACTACCCCCAGCCGCAGAACGCGTACAACCACCAAGGCCAATACCCGCCGCCCCAGGGACAGCACCACTCGCAGCCGCCGCCTTACAGCGGGCCCAGCGGACCGTCGCCTTCCTACCCGGACCAGAAGCCCTACTACAACGCGCCTCCGCCCGCGGGACAGCACAATCCGTACGGAGGGGGCGCCCCGCCCGCTCAGGGCTACCAGGCGTACAACCCGTCGTACGGCCACGACAGCCGCCAGGGGCCGTCGCCGCAGCACGGCCAATCCTACCCGCCGCCGCAGGGATACGGCGGTGGTGGTTACGGCCAGCCCGGCGGCAGTCCGTACCCGGCGCAATACGACCACCAGCGCGGCGACGGGCAGCACCACCAGCAGCAATACCCCGCGGCGGGTGCGGCCCCACATGGCGCGTACGACCATGGTGGCCCGAGTGGAGACAGGGGTCTCGGTTCCGGGCTGATGGGGGCCGCGGTCGGCGCCCTAGCGACCCACGCGATGAGCGGGGGTGGCCACGGCGGCGGGATTCTGGGCGGTGGGAAAAAGCATAAGAAGGACAAGAAGCACAAGAAGAAGGATAAGAAGCATCGCAAGCGCAGCGGCAGTTCGAGTAGCAGCAGTAGCGATAGCAGCAAGAGCAGTAACAGTAGCTGATTAGGTGGGGCTGAAGGTGATGGGCGATTCGCGCATGCTCTGCGAGTATGAGGGAATGGCCGCGACCCGTAGCTACATCAACCTACTTATCACTCAATGAAATTATGTCTGTTATACCAAAGTTTGAACTATTGTCTTTGTTGTACCCCATTAAATAGGTATCTACCACCACGTCTCTACAGCCTACACCTAGATACCTGTTGTAAGACCTGCCTGCATATTTCACCGTGAGCACTGTTACCTAATTACCTACAGACCCAGCTACATACAACACCTAAGAGGGCAATCTTTATCGTTAAGACATAAGGATGTAGAATCTTCGTGTGCTTGTTTGCTCTATGTTGATGAATTGAAAGGGTTCGAGGAGTCGGTTCCACCCATGCACCTGTCTGATTGGCTGCTGGTCTTCTCCTAGACAGCTGCCGATTGCCAATGAATTTGGTTTGCTCAACACCATCCCTGTCTTATCAATCGACAAGATTTCAATCGACAAGATTGATTTCTGCTGCTCTTTCCCCCCTCCTCGTATTCCTGCCTGCTGCATACCACGGACGCCATGGCCGAGCAAAATACCAGCATACTCGGATCCGCATCCGCTGAAGAGCCTCGGGCTTCCTCGTCGATTAGTACTACTGATACGGCAACGACGCCAGCGCCGAATGCACATCCAACGACGGACAAAGTCAAACAGCCGTCACAAACTCCGGATCAGGAGATAGTTTGCAAGCAGGCCTTGATGTTGAAGCAGACGATCGAGTTGACTACCGTTGACCCAAATGGAGATCTATATCTACGAGTGGGGCAGGTCACATGCCAGTCCAGTCTATGGTGGCACCCAGGCGAAGAAGGTCCCCATGACCACACGAGAACTCAAGAGTATCGCGTCGACTCAAGAGCGTTGTCTAGAACATCTCCAGTCTTCATGAAGATGCTTTATGGGCCATTTTCTGAATCCAATAAGTCGAGCGAGGATGAAAAGTGGCGCGTTGCATTGCCAGACGACAATGTCAAGGCGATGGGCACGTTGCTTGACATCATGCACTGTCGATTCGTAAAGCTCCCTGCAATTACTAATGCGATTAATCTCGAGCATATATATGAAATCGCTGTCCTAACGGACAAATACGACTGCACCTCCCTCGTTCGACCATGGTCCAGTTCTTGGCTTGGTGCCGCCAGTGCTCTTGTGCCCAAGGCAAATATCAGCGACCTCGAAATGATTTCATGGGTTGCATGGGAGTACGGTGACCAAAAGCTTTTTGAGAAGGTGACAAAGCATATGATCATCCATCTGGGCGGTTTCTCGTCTTACTGTTTCTTCAAACATACACTTGAGCCCAATGGCCTAAGCGGTATGTACCACATGTTGGCGGGTCAGGAGTATGAAGCTAACTGGGGGTTGAAGCAGTCATACAATCCCGACGCCGTGCGGTGATTGATAAATTACTAGAGCCAGTTCGTTCGTTGTTGGCTTTGCTGCTACAACCGAATCTCAATATCGTTAGCCCTCCACTAAGAGCTTGCAAGGCAGCCAAATTTGAGAGCGGAACCGAATGTGAGGCAATGATGCTTGGAAGCTTGTTGCAAAGCCTCGTGGACCAGGGCCTTTGGCCTATTCCATTGTCAACAAAACTCACAGACTCTGTGTTGATCATACAAACGAAACTCAACGCTGTCTCCGCCAGGGGCCATAGTCACAGGTCAGTCCATGGTGACATAAAGTGCCGGCCTCTTAAAGACCGCGCAGCTTATATTTCCACTATCATTGGTGATATCAACACTTCTCCTACCGACAATCAGTTGCGCCACCTTGAAGTGCAGGAGAAGAAATTGGGGATCAACGCATGATCCATGGATGCAACATGTGCAGTCGTCATGTGCTTTGGGGACTGGGATGATAGGACAGCTTCTACATAGGTAATTAGGAGGGGGGCAGGGTTATTCTCGAGCTTATGGAAGCGATGGGGGGAGGCAATGGCTCTTAGGTACCTCCCTTCAAGGTTTAACTGCGCACACTTCTTGAGCTACAGACCGCTATGCAGCAGAATCCAATCCAGTATATTCTGCTTTTCTTTCAGTTACTGTTATACCGAGGTAGAATCCAAGCAGGTGATGTGCTTAGTGTGGTATCGTATGTCCAGATGGCGGCGCCTACTAACCTGAGAGACTCGTGTCCGGACTATGCGATGTAAATAGAGGCAGGTACGTGTAACGTGGTTTCCACTCGTTTGAATCAGTATCAACATGTAGATGTGACCTGATTGCGAAAGTACCTACAGCATACGGATACTGGGACACCGAATCGCCTAAGCACCTCCTAATAATACTGATCCCAACTACTTCCCTACATACGTCCATACCTACCTAAGTATTTACCTACATAGTACCTACTCTGACCGGTAATAAACAAGAGCTCAACCTACAACTAAAGAACACGTTCTGCAGTTGCACAGAACAAAACCTAGAGTCTACTCCTGTTATTTAGAAGCAGTTCCTCTTCTTCACTCATACTTCGCATCTTCCTAGGTTCGCGCCTTCTTAACCCCTCCGACCTCCATTGCCACTAGAAAGACTCTACACCATGTCGAGCGCACCGTCGTCGAAACCGGGAGCACCATCCAACCGAGAACCCTTGGCAGCATGGGTGACTGCTAACACAAAAGCGGCCGTCCAAACGAGTCAGTCCTCCCAACTGGCGGATCGAGAAGGCTCTCCTCCCAGTGCGAAGAAGCGGAGGCTGGATAAGCCACAGACAGTGATCGTGGACCCGAACGGCGATTTGCATCTTCGCGTCTGTTTTAGCGAATTAAAGTCTAATTTGACGACCAAGAATAACTCAACGGAGTTCCTAGTCGACTCAAAGGCTTTATGCAGAGTTTCCCCAGTCCAGGCTATGATACTTTCTGCATCACCGGCCCCAGCAGATCTAACTACCAAGGGAGAGGGAATTGCGTTACCTGTCAACACTGAAACGTCCATGAGTTTGCTGTTTTACATTATGCATTGCCGATTCGAAGAAGTCTTCCAAATAAGTCTCCAAATCGACATTGACGATCTTCACGAGCTTGCGATCTTGACAAATCGATTTGACTGCATTGCCGTCATCCGTCCATAGGTAAAATCATGGCGCAATGCTATGGCCAAACCTGTACCCAATGCCAGCCGTCAGCAACTGGAGCGTATTTGTTGGGTGGCTTGGGAATTCGGCGACCGGGATATATTCGAAACGGTCTTGAAAAGAATCGTTGTCTCTATCACCAGTTCTGACCTCATCGAATTTCGACCCATCTTCGATGACATGCGTGAGCCTCATGGACCATTTGGTATGTATGGACAGAATATCGCGGGCAAAATTCTGAGGGACTAACAGGTTTTTCCAGGTATGGTGATGTCACAGCGCAATGCAACAATCCGCAAGTTACTGCACCCTATCCGCGAGGCTCTGTCGGCTTTGCGTACACCGGCGAGAGATAGAAGCCGAGTTTCCCTATGCCGTAGTTTGGCACATTCCCATGACGATGAAGGATGCGATTGCGAAGCACTTATGCTGGGAAGATTGATACGATGTCTTTCTAGTAATGGCCTCTACGATGCGATTCAACATGCCCCTTCCGAATATTAAGGAACTGTAGCTCGGTTGGAAAGAAATCTCAGAGCTATTTCGGTCAAGGGGCATTCTGGGAATGATCACGTTAACTGCGTTCTTATCCCCCATCACGCGGCTTCAATTGACGCTACCATGAACGATCTTAACTCCATGGCTACCGACAGCCAGCTGCGCCATCTTGCAGCACAAGCAAGTAAAACGGGTATCGGACATGATACATCCAATGGCAACTAAGTCTTTGCAAGAGGCGCCATCAACTAAGCAAACAAGAGAAGACATGGTACTTTGATCAGTGTTCTCTGTTAATGAAGAGTTTGCCAGGCATCAAGGGGTGAGGGAGCTACACGGAGGACAGGGTATCACATTGAACTAGAGATCGATGCTAGCAATTGCATGTGCTTTGAATCAAGATAGTTACAGGATGGAGATACACATATAGGTAGCTAGCTACCCTAACTCGACACGTAGGGTGCATTGCAGTAATCATGCTAACACTAACGGAGTAGTTTCACCATAATGTGCTATGGAATGAGAAAATGTACCCACTGCTCAAGTGTTTTGCAACGACGAGAGACAACATGAATGAACTCGAGAGGTACTTCACGGTGCTTACTGTGGGCCCCTTGCGGGTTATTCTAGATAATGAAGTACCAAGTACAAGAGTGTAAGTGGCACGGAGGGGGTGGGGTACCTAGAAGATGTCAACAAAACAAAGCTCAAACGGCACTGGGGGTATGGGGATAGTGGTTAGAGAGTTAGTATCTAAACCTTAGCAGAACTGCTTGTCGAGACGGAAGGCGAACGGCGAGGACGGCGAGGGAGGATTGTCGAGTCGGTACGGAGGACGGGGAGGACGGCGAGGGAGGAGTGTCGAGTCGGTCGGGGAGGACGGCGAGGGAGGACGGGGAGGACGGGGAGGACGGCGAGGGAGGAGTGTCGAGTCGGTATGAGAACGGGTGAGCGGGCGGAGGGCTCTGGTATATTCTTTTGGATCGTAGGGTCCCCCCCACGGGCAGAGTGTTCCGCGTGCACTGCCAATTATCACCGTCGGTTTTCCGTCTCGCGCTACCGTATAGGTTAGAAGTGGCAGCGCGACTACTGGTCCGATCACCAGCGGCATGCTCTGACGCGGCAGCGGCGGGGTTTTGTTGTCACGGGACCTCCCCGCGCCTCACTGTGTCGTTCGTACCCCGGTGAGAGCAGGGCCCGGAGTTATTTGATCATCAGGACTGTTTCGGGAATCACTTCAGCCACTCGTAAATCGGTCACCGCGCTTTCTTTTACACCCGGCGGGCCCTTTTTGTCGCATGGGAGTTGGGTGGCACACTGTTACGTAGTTGCGATCACGATCAGGTTTTAACGCGGCAGCCCAGCAGTAGGGAACTCAGACACCTCGGCACTGTCTTATTTGGTATCGCTTCAGGCTTGGCGAGTTTTGGTTTTGTTATCGCTGAACTCCGTAACAGCGCGCCGGTACTTGTGCAGACGCGACAATGCTAGCATGTTTAACCCCGCCACGGGGGGCTAGTTTTACCCCGGCCGAGGGGAAAAAGGACTAAGTGATGGTGATGGTGATGGTGATGGTGATGGTGATGGTTGTAGAGGTGGAGAGATGGAGAGATGGAGAGATGGAGAGATGGAGAGATGGAGAGATGGAGAGATGGAGAGATGGAGAGATGGAGAGATGGAGAGATGGAGAGATGGAGAGATGGAGAGATGGAGAGATGGGATGGAAAAGGGGTTGATAGAGGAAGATGTTGATGAAAGGATGGAGAGCTAGGCAAATAAAAATATGGGAGGACGGAAAACAAGGTGAAGGGGGGGTATTGATGGAGAGGTGGGAAATGAAGGGGGCAGTGATGAAGAAGTGTTGATGGAAAGGTGGAAAGACAGCGAGGGGTAAAGGGGATAGAAGAATGCTGATGGAGATGCTGAAGATGGAGAAGTGGAAGGATGGAGATAGAGGTGATCAAGGAATGATGATAAAGAAGTGGAAAGATGATATAGAAGTGTTGATGAAGAAAGGTATGAAAAGGCAGATGAGGGTGATGGGAAGTAGAAAGGATTGGACAGTGTAAAGATGCCCTCAAGGTACTAGGGTATGTAGGTATGGAAAGAGAAATCAGTCAATTGGATTGATGATTGGGAATTAGATAGAGTACGTATTCCGAGTGTAGAATTTTGATGGAATAAATCTGTGTGCGGTGCCTAAAGGGTACTTGCTAGCAGACAGTGAGGGTTTAAGGGAGTCGAAGGTACCTAGTGGGTACATCTTCTCCTGTTTCTGGACGCCAGGTACCTGAGTGAATGGTCATTTGAAAACTTAGGATTAGGTGTTTGATGGTGATGGATGCATGCTAGAGAATGCCCAGTCGTAGAAGGGGGGTGGTTGAAAATAGGAATACTGGTGGTTTGGGCAAGTGATGGATGGGAAGAGTGATGGATTGGAAGAGTGATGATGGGTAGGGAGAATGATAGGTTGGGAAAGTGATGGACTTGAACAGTGACCGGCTGTAGAAATCATGGGTTGATGGAAGACTGATGGGGGGAGTGGGTGACTGCGAAGGTGATGTTTACATCGAGGGAAGCGGTAGGAAGCTAAGGGACGCGTACTTATATAAGGCAAAACAATGCAGGTTGTTTACTGATAGGGGATACCAAGTACCAAGTCACGAATGTATATCAGAGACCCAAACATGGAATCGTAAGTGAGCTGCCTAACGTAAGTAGAACTTGGCCCTCCGTCTGGCAAACCACTTGTATTCAACATGTACTATCTGATGGTGTCATGGTAGGATTAGTATGAAGTAAATTTATTAATATCGTGGATTAGTACCTGAGAACTACCGTCTCAAATAAGAACCCCCTTGCCCCTATACTTCTTCACCCCTCTCCTGGAGTACCTAGTTACATGTAGTTCTTCCAACATCAGAGCCTGATACCCCACAACGTGGGCAAGTATTCGAGACTGCGTTGAGGCCGAGACGAGGCTAAAAGTTCCCACCGGTCGTAGAAGATAGGGTTCACCAAGTAATGAAGATATGGGCCTTGAAAACAATTTGGTGTAGAAGGGATCATCGATGCCAAATTGGTGCCATCAACTGTATCTCAGAAATCAATACATGCTAAGTCTAAGGTTTTCCCAGTTTCTTTCTATCGCTAATCTCTTTTCTCAAGTACCACAGTCGTTGAACCCCTTCAGATGATACCAAAATAACATCGACACGACCGTGAAAGACGCCTATCCCAGCCGCCAGTCACCAAGATCATCGACCAACCATGACGAAAGCGTCCTCAATGCAACCCCATCCGCTTGCTCTATCACTATTCCTCGTCCCGTCCCCGTTCCCGTTCCTGTTCTTGCCCGCATGTCCCATCATTTCTCCCTAAGCACAAACGTATCCCCCGCCCATCCAAACGCCCTACTCAACCGACGCCCCATCCTCCGCGCGATCGTGAACGCGATCTTCCCGCGCGGGTGCGGCTCGTGGAACTGGATCTTTCTCTGGTCCTCGGCCAGCTTCTGGAACTGCCAGACGGACCCGTACAGCTTCTCGGCCGCGAACAGTCCCGTCGCCGTCATGGCGTGCACGAAGTCGGTCCAGGCCACCTCGCCCGGCGAAGACGTCACGGCCGGGTTGAAGAACAGCACCCGGAACACCTTGAGCGAGCGGCCATCGACGGGGATCGTCGGAACCGTCGGCTTGATATTAACTTCGGGATCTGCCGTTATGGCGGCTGTGTCTGTGTCTGTTGTTGATGCATCCCGCGTCTTGGGTTTCGTCTTTGGAGCTGGGGAGCGAGTGGATTTGCTGCCACCTTTGCTCTGTTCTCCGATGTAGATTGTAGATAGTGGTACGTATAGACTGTCTAGGCTTGAATCTGAGACTGACTCTCGCCCTGGCTGCTTCGCGGCGGATGGCACAGGATCAATCCAGTCTGGCGTCCGTTGCATAACTCGCGGCTGGGTAAGGACACGGCGGATGACAGTACCCTCCAAGCTACCACATTTCGCATACACGATCCGGTCAATGTTGGCCCAAAAATGGTCGAGATTTCGCTCGGCCTGTTGTAGCGCCTCTACGTTCTGCTTAGTTCGTCGCTTCTCGAATGGATAAGCGAACTTCTTGTCTGTGGGATTGCCGGACATGGCCACCGTAGTAAGATTCCTGTCGTGGAGGGCGAACATGATATTGTTGCATGTTATCGTGTGTTCTGCAAATTCCTTTTTGATGTCTTGGTCCCGATCAACCAGAGCACTCTCGTATCCCCTTGCCCACGGCTGATATAAGTCTAACTGGCTTATGCAGTGTGAGACGATGGACAGGTCACTGATTGTACCGGCCATGCGTGCGGAGATGAGCTCCTTCGCGCGTGGGTCCGTTTCAAGCAGCCTTCCTAGCTCATCGACTATCAGCGGGAGGCGGATGAAGAAGAGATCCTGGCCGTCTTCCCATAGCGTACGGAGAATCCAGAGGACTTGGCTTTCGATGTCGTTCATACTGACGCCGGGCTTTGATTGCACAAGAATCTTGCTCGTTGTCGCATCCGGCGGCGGCTGGCGGACAAAGTACTTGCGCCAGGGAGGTGATGCAACAAGATGGTCTTTCAGTTGGTTGAGTGGCCCCTTTGCTGCCTGGCTCAGGTAATGCCGGAACTTGAGTATGGCGCCCATAAGTTCTCCGGGCAGCTCCTCGGTGGGTGATATAGCGCTCGCATACTTGGTTTGGAGTAGTCGTAGTGCGTGGGCTTGTCGCTGTAGTTCTGAGAAGAACTCAAGCTGCAAGTACGCCTCGACAACGACCGTGCCGCACACGCGAGCCCAGAACGTGGTTTGGTGCACTTTCTTCAGGGTCGGATGTTCTTGACCGTTCATATCAAGCAGAATCTCCTGTCGATGCTCTTTGACCTCATTGAGCTGTTCTGCGAAATACGCTGGATCCTCCCGCAGGGCCCATAGATGATCCGCAGCCGCGGACTGTCTGGCACTGAGAACCGATTCGATTCTAGTCATATCCAGCTTAGCAGGCAGTCGGTACGGTGCTTCTGCGGCCATCACGGCCAGAGAATCGAAGCCGTTGGTTTCCGCGTCCGATTTCAACTGTGGTTCCGGTTGAATAGGATATGTGTCTGCTGTGAGTTGATCGCTCGGAATTTCATGCAAGATTTGCTGGCAGACATCGACAAGAAATTTCAACAGTCTCTCTTGTGCCTCCAGAATGATCAAGCCCTCTCCAGGAAGGCATTGCTTACGGGTATGCATCCAGTCAAAGGCATCAGGATGATCTTCCCACGCCACAAGCTTGCCATACTCTTCAGCATTGGTGGCCCCGTGTAGGACCATGACATAACAATTTAGGTACCAAGGTTTTATGTGCTTCGTTACCAAGCCCAGGTGCATTGCCTCGTAGTCAGCCCCAGCGAAATCAGGAGGCGGGTTCCGCCCCCGCGCGTTCACGAGTAAGAGAAGGGATTTCGGTTTGAGGAGATCATCCTGGTTGATGTGCGGCCACATGTATTGGTCCCTGAACCTTTCACCAGATACGGGTTGGTGTTTTCTGTTCGTCCGGCGGAAAGCATCGAAATCTGGGCGATGTGGGGTTGCCATGCCGGGCCATGCATCCAACAGAATCTTCTGCCTCTGGGGCCTCGTCTTCTTGGCCCATCGCTTCTGGATAGTTGCTTCATGGCGAATGAGAATCTCGTGCAAGGACGTATAGCTGCTAAAGACATGTTTTGATCTCGTTTGGGCTTCTCGACGGACTTCTTCCGGAGAGGCGAAGTGTACCGATGGGTCTAGCTTCCTTATGAAGGCATCTGGATCAGATAAGTCGAGGTCGTCAGGAGCACCGGCTGCATTTGAGGCCCTTCCCTTTTGTAACTGCTGGAGGAAAATAGCTTCCAGGTCACGTTCGCTAGGCGTATCATCAGCAGCGCCTGTGCCACCGAGTGCCATAGCGCGTGCGCCACCGGTACCGTAGAGGCCCTCTAGGAATGCCTGGGACCGTGGGTCGAATGCCATCTTCAGCTTCAGGCCAACATGGAGCGACAATACGATAGGCTCGAATTACTTGTTTGTGCACATTCAAGGTAGGATTTGCTCTTATATTCCATCGAAATATACCCCGCCTTTAAGGTAGCTTCAGAATGGTTTCAGCGTGTCAGCTGGCACACATATTGACGGTCTGTCCAGTATCAGCAACTTCACCTTGCCTAAGTCGCCTAAGTGAGGTTTTTACCATCATCTCGGCATTGTAATATTATACACCGAATTCTCGACATATTTCAGCGTCATGGCTGGTGCACTATTGCATCTTTCATGCTGCCTGTTTATCATTCAGAAAGGCCGTCCATCGTCAACCTCCCCTACTTACTCAGTTGTCACAAGGGGGCAGGGGCTGATAGGAGAGCTTGGATTACATAATGCTGTGGTCTCATCTAGCGGCTTGGCGCACATTATAGGGGTATTCGGCCTCTTCCGTGATGAGATTGGCTACCTAGGTAATTAGAGATCAATTCTTTTCTTTCTGTATAGCAATATATCTGGTTTCGAGTCACGTTATATTTGATCATCTTAATGCTATACAAGTAAATTTGCTTAGTTCAGATTCAACGAAGAGATAACTGACACCGCAAGACCCCGTCACTTGTCGCATCTTTGGTGATATCTGGATCGAAGTTCGAACTTGAGCCCTCAGTATCGCGTAGGCTGCACAGGAAAGAGGCATCAAAATTGTCTAAACACGACAATATTCCTCCACTACAACCGCCACAGTGTAATAGGTCGGTCCAAAGATATGTGTGCTACCTATGTCTGCAGTGGCATTTCTCAACTCTCATATAAGATATTCCCATTTGGAAGTGAACCCCTGTCCACGCCATGTTAGCGGAGACGGTCATCTTTCTCACTTGGCTATGCTTGTTTTTGTTAGTACCTGCATGATAAATCGAGATTCGATACCTCGGATTCCTCGTGCAGAAATGACGAAGTGCAGAGCATCCAATTGAGGTTCACCGGAAGACAGACGATGGGAACATAAACTCCGGTATGCCAAGGAAGCGATCATTGGGTTGATGGGGGTGAATGAGCTGGCTGATTCCACGTCAAATGTGTTCAGGATTGAACTAGATGCACTTTGAATCACTCTGACATGCGATGTGGCTAGCCGGCTATGGAAGAGGATCGGTGGGTGACTGCCACAGTGGGTCTAGACAGCCTGTGAACCCTTTTGATGATAGATAATTGTGCACTTTGACCTGTCGGGTCTCTATCGGAGCTATCCCGTGTGGGAAGCTGCAATGCGTCTCCGAGGGAGTATAGAAGGTCGATATGCATAATCGGCCGTCTCGTTGCTTTTTCCATGTACGGGACTTGTCAGTGGCCATGCATGCGCGCACGCCATCACATCCCACATTTTATTGGCCAATGATATACAGGTATGCAGTGTTTTTTCGATCTCACTTGATAGAGGGCGGGTGACAGCGAGGAGATTCCCAAGGGACAGGCTATGAGTGATGGAACTTGAGGTTTGGAGAAACGTATCACTCTGGATACAGGATGTAGGAGCGTATGTGACTATCTAGAACCCTAGTCTAGTCGACTGCATCAAAAACCATAATACTCAACTTACGATGTAAAATGCCGCGTGGGGTAGGTTTTAGGCTTTGTCGATGAGGAGACTGACAAGGATCCATCCTTACCTAACTGTCACGAGAGACATTCTGATATACCCGGTGAAGGAATAGTCCATTTGCCGGAACAAGATTGTTCCCAGTCAGTTCCCAATTAGTAGAAAGCCCTAGAGATGGACGAATAGACGGGCCAGGATAGCCGCCGGCCGATCCGCTAATGAAGTATGGTACGGCTATGTGCGGAGAGCGGGGATGGTGGGGCCGGCGGTGGTCTGAGTAAGGGCCCGGCCCTATCAAACCCCGCATGTTCGGCGACTGCCACTTAGATGATCGGGTTCCTTGGCGCGACAGCCCGGGATTGCCAGGCACAAATGAGACATCACCTACCTACCTTAGCCGAGAGACCGCCGACTGGCCGACGTCCGATCCGGTCCGCGATACTCGCAATCGCACAACGTCCCTTCAAGGAAAATGCACGATGTCTTCGAACGATACCACCCATTCCCTTCTACCATGTCATGGATGCGGATGACCTGTCCAGTGTCCTTTGTCCTAGGGCCAGTTCTTGTATCGAATTGGTGACCAGCTTCCAATCGCGTATTTGGCAAGCTGCATGTCTGTCGACACGCGGCAGGCCGGCAATATGTCGCTTGAAGTGCATACGCACATCTCCACCCCCTCTCATATATTGGTCTTCCCACAGACCGGCTGCGACTGTAGCTGTCTCCAAGCACGTTCTCGTTCGTCGGAGCCCGATGGCTATTTGGAATGCGTGGCCTAAAGGCGAAAGACACCCGAAATAGTCTTACATGTGCGACATCGTGATGATCAACGATTTGATTAGAATGACTAATTGACTGGACAATGAAGTCCGATGGGATACATACGATCACGAAATCGATCAAGATCCATTCTCAGGGAGCAAATAGAAAAAAAAATCCGAAAAGCCCAGTAGCAGAACAACGATGTCTCTGAGCTATTCGAGGGGAAACCGTGCATTTAAAAACCTCCCGTGGTTCAAATTCTTTAATTGGATCTCAATGGCACGTAGTTACTAATACACGGTATGCTCGGACTCTCTGACCGCCTTTACGATCCACACTGGTAACTATAGCTTGTGGTTTTGCCTCGTCGCTTCGAAGGATTGCTTTCGCCGCTTATAAGACACCAAGCTATGCAGCCAGCTAGCTGTAACATGAGGCGGTTGCATGGATGTATCCCGATTATCGTCAGAATGTGGCTTGAATCCTACGCTGTATGCAAAGGCCAGACCATACCGCCATGGGTGTACAATTCATACGTACATGAGCTGTATATGATATATGTGCCCATGCGCCGACCGCGTCAGCATTGTGTTAACGAATGGCAACAACATACGTGCGATGCAAACGACATTTGAGTAGTTGCTCACACTTCTTTGGGCCAATACTTCTCGCAGTCTGTTCGGAGGAACATGTAGGTATCTGTAATCGATTCACAGCAATTCTATGCGATCGACTACCCCTCAGCAGCCCCCAGCGACTAGGCTGAGGCACGAGCCAACGTGACTTCAACACGATACACTTCGTGTTTGATAGTCTTGATAGTCGATAACTACTTCTCCGGTTCCGGTGACGCAATTGATCTGTCTGTAAACCGCGTTCAACCATGCACCCCGGCCGTTCTGGACTTATCAGTAAGGACTAGGTAGTCTGGTAGTCTGTAGTTAAGGTGTGCGCACAAGAATCGTCACTTTCCTCGGTGTTTACCTCGGTGTCACCCTGGCAGTACCGGGGTAGAAGCATCCTTGCTCTCTGAGTCACCCATGATCCACGAGTTCCCTTGTCGTCTCATAGGGCTGGGCAGCAAGGCAGCAACCCGTTCTGCAGCCAGTTTCATCACCTTGATCGGTCCCAAGAAATCGAACTGCCGACGGTTCATCGATGTCCATGGATGATATATTGACAAATGTCGCCAAATCATGGACCAGCAAACCCCTCCGCGCAGACCTCAAGGGCCGATAACCATACCACATGGACAACTAATCGTCAAACGGCTGAGTCTTTCGTATGCACATAGGTAGGGAACCCTTGCGGCCGAAAGGTTGACGAGACGGTATGGCAGGGTTCAATTACCATATCAAGTAATCTCGGAAACAACCCTGGCTTTAAGGAATCCTTCTAGAGCCATTCTATTCGACTGCGCTAGGCGCTGCGGTGGGCTTTGGTGATGTGCGCTGGGTTTAGCTTGTTGGTTCAGCGCTTATTAGCCAGCATGGCGACCAGTCAACAGCCATGGCGGCGCAGAGACCGACTTTCGAGGTCCGATTTGTTTGAGGCAATCCTGCGCCGATCCCAGGACCACTTTGATCTGCACATGCATACTGTACGGTACATCCATCCATCCATCCATCCATACATTCATTGTTGGGACGGTAACGTCATTGGTAGATGGAACACATTCTGTAGATGTAGGCTACATTTCCTCAACGGCATCGTTAGCCATGAATTACACTTCGTGTTGCCCTATGACAGCCACACTTTCGCATGCCGGCACGCGTCGCCCACTGCGGCCGGGGGGCCCGATTCCGGGGCTGCGGGACTAGCCGCCACAACCTTAAAGTGATCACAGCTTTTCCCAATAGTGTGGGTGTGAGGCGAAGCCACCTCGTAGGCTGCTCTGCTCCAAGATGTGACGGTGACAGAACTGAGCCAGGTTTTGATCCTCACTGTCTCGTCGCTGCCCTACCTACTTCGTATTGGCGCGCTGACGCCCGACGACGCTAGGATCCGAGACTGGTGGGGGATGGGCGATGTTCCTCCGCAGTAAGCTGACCACGAGACCGTTGACGTATAGTCGGTACAAGTGGTACAAGATTCGCTTGTGAAAGGTCTCGGTTTTGTGGAATGGAGCAAGCGGAAAGCTCGGGTTACCGCGTTTCTTATCGATGATTTCATGATGGCTGAGAGGGCTGGACATATGGTAGGTGGCAGGGTGTAGGTAGTAGGGGACGACCATATAAATACTCGAGCCTCCATGCCCTTGCTCCCGAGGACACTTTCCTGTCTGCACGGTTCTTATTTTAGCTATTCGCTGTTCCAAAGTGAATCTATATATCAAGCTCGTCATCGCACGTCCACTCGCAGCAAGCTATAAATACATTGTACCCACGGACCCATCATACCGGTTTCATCCCTGGCCATAGCTCCCCGTCTTCAATATGCTCTATCGACAATATATCGACAATGACCTTGGCTTCAAAGGCGCAGACATTATCTACTGGGGTCCAGCGTCCTTCCGGCCGCCGTCCGTCAAGGTCATCCAGGGAAAGCTGGGCGCCGACAACAAATCACCTGTCGAGGTACTGCCTTCGACAGAAGAACAGGTTGAGACGAATTCCGTTGACACCAAGCCTGCCGTCACGTTCTTGAGCCTCCCTCTTGAGATCCGACGCATGATATATGGATACGTCCACAACATGAACCCGATCCAGTACACCAAGCTCATGGCCCCGAGCCAAGTGACGCAGATATCACCTTGGTTCCCAAGAATGCCACTCAACCGATGTGTATACCGGAGGATAGCCCCCAAGGATCCCCCGAAGGAAACGCTTCCTAGTGAACTATCATTATCAGCGGACCCGACAACACCGAGCCACAAAGTGCCACTGCTGTCACCACACCGCCCGTTCGCCGGATTCCAGTCCGCCCTCCTGCGGACCAGCAAGCAGGTCTACTACGACAGTAGGGAGTACCCCTTCCGGGAGAACGAGTTCGTCTTCTTCACGTGGTTCTCGTCGGGGTTCTGGGCGGCGCGGTCGTTCGTCACGCGGCTGCAGCCGTGGCAGCGCGACAGCATGCAGTACGTGCGGCTGGAGCTGATGGCGCCCGACCTGCAGGGCGCGTGCGACGCCGAGTGGGAGGAGCTGTGCGGGTTCTGGGCGCGCGGGCTGCGCGGGCTGCGGCTCAAGATCCTCGGGGTCGTCAGCGCCGCGCGGGCCTCCAACGTCGTCAGCAAGGTGGTCGGGAACCAGCAGCGCACGGTCCAGATCCGGGACCCCGAGGACGGGCGCGTCATGCCGTGGGTCGAGAGGGGGCTGAAGCGCATGGCGAACCTCGAGCACCTCGAGGTCGAGCTGCTGATCCCCGGCTGGGATGACCAGAAGAAGCTGGAGTGGTGTCGCAGCTTGGACGAGGCGCTCAACGACCCTAAGGACAACAGGGAGAAGTATGTGGATGTGATCTCTGTGGAGAGAGCATGAGGGTGGAGTGGGACGTCGATTACGGGTCGGGGTTTGGGACGGCAACACTGGAGTTCGGTTTCGGGATTCTATTCATTTGAGACAATTAGCGAGAGAACGTTTACGTGCAAACACCTTTGTATGATTAGATGATGAGATATGGTAGCTGAATCGCATTCTGCTTTTTGTCTTCATTGTTATAACTACTAGACCTAGTACTTGACTACCTAGTGTTGTGAATGATCAAAGCCCATGATTCAGCCAACGACAGAGCCAAACCAGCGTTGGATTTCTTTGCCTCAACATCCCCCGCATGCTGGATGTAAAATCCATGGCACCTGTTCCAATTACCGGAAGTCTTCAACCCTTCAAGGGGCCGAACAAACCGTCAATTGTCCTGAACCTCGTCAACCTATGAGATCCGTTGGTAGTTCCCATCAACACGCATGAAATAGCATAGATCACTTCCAGAAGATGGGACTGGATCTATGATCCCGCTGACGGTCACGGGAGCACCTCGCTCTCTTAGTTGCGACTGGAACAGGCCGATCCAGTGTTCCGGGAATACACCGCGCAGCTCGACCTCCTTCAAGTGCGGCAGTGGACGGGCGAATCCGAGGAATTGGGGCAATATATTCATTTCCATGACACGTATTTTGTGGCTACAATAAAGGGTCACATGCCGGAAGTCGAAGCGGAGAGTGATCTTCTTGATTTTGGTGTTCGAAGGTCGCATGAACAAGATCTGAAGCTCGATGCCCATTGCAAAATCATTCCAGCCCAGGCTGGAGGGGATCAACTTAAGGGAGATCTCCTCGTAGCGGGATGGCTGCCAGTTGCCGGGTGCTTTTATGGTGAGATCGGATCTCGGGCGAAAGCAAGCGTTGTTGAATTGAAGATGAGCCTTCGTGAAGAGAATGCTGTCGGCCTCCTTGGCCAGTCTCTTGCAAGTCATCATGAGACGGGGGAATTCGCTGACACGCTGTCCGGAATTGAATAAGCCATGTGTGATGGTGATTGAACCGTCGCTTGACTGAAGGAGGAGATCTCGGTATGCCTTGTAGATTTTGTTTCGGATCTCAGGCGGAAACTTGTTGAAGAAGGGTGAGTCCTCTTGCTTGGACACCGGAAGGGCTCTCGATGTGAGGAGGGAGGCCATTCTGGCAAAAGGTAGAGACGAGGATATGGTCGAACCTAGTGGGGAGTCATAGCAGGACAGTGACTTGGTAAATGGCTGCGTTGGTAGGGCTTTGGCAGGCTGTGTTTGGTAGATGGTCGTGATGGTTTTGTTCTGTCAAATTCTCGTGGTGCTGTGGGACAAGACCACGGAGAAGCAACACTTGGAGGATGACTTCAAGGAAAGCAACAGCTGTTGCCGTTGGATGCCCAAGTGTTGTTGTAGCGTGTAGAGGAGAGGAGAGAAAACCAAAGTGCAGTTGCGGCTGTTTAAAGCTAGTGAAGTGGTGCTGGCGGATCACCTTTCGACTGTCGTCAGTCGAAAGGGGCTGCACCTTACTAACTGGGCATTAAACATTCACACACTTATGTACGTACGTACGCGTATGTAACGTACATCTTTATGAGGTCTTTGATGTTAACCTGGGTATTTATTTTATGCATACCGGCAAGTTTACCAGAAATATATACCCATACTTGTATGACAACAGCCTTTATACATGCAAGAAGAATATGGAGTTGTTACAAACAGACACACACACACACAAAAACGCCTACTAGCATGTTCATACCGAAACACCAAAATATATTGCGGAAAGACGTGGGATACATGGTTCTGTCACTTGAGATTATCGTGGTTTGACAAAGGGATAAATAATATGATATCACCCAGTGTCTCCTGCCAGTGTAGATTATGTCCTCATTATGACCTTGGAGGAATCAAGAACGACCTGCTTTGCTACACTAACAAAGCAACTTGCATTCCACATGTAAAGATGCTTAACGTAGACTGGAGTTTAGTACCTTGCTGAGGCATCTTCCTTGTACCCCCTTGTATGCTTACCCACCTGTTATTACTGGCTAATTAGTCTCTTATACTCATGCGAACTTCGCCCACGTTTGGAAAGAGCATTGTTTGTTGGTTCAGAATAACAAGTCCGTGATTGGTCTAGGGTCTCATCTACTCGAGGGACAATATATTGCTGTGTTCCTATTTGCTAACAAGCCACTTCTTGCCTCTCTAGGCCACTAAGTGTGGTTAAGTGACACAGTAGGAAATGCCCTACGTGGCATAGGATACAAGAAAGTAAGTGGCAACCTGAAAAACCTTGAAGGTAAAGTTGTACTATCTAGTTTCTAACATCGATTGTCCATCACCAGCTGCGGAAGGTAGTCATGTATGGTCCTGATAGGTCTGGACCGTATTTCGGGCTGTAGATGACATTACCAGTACAGAAGAAGTTTCCCAGTGCCTCTATATCAGTATTAATAAACAGCATCCTCAAAGCAGAGACTTCGAAGCCAGTTATTATTTCCTTCCTGTGGAAAGGTTTGGGTACATTTCCGCAACTGCTCCTGTGTTCCCAACTCACGACTGGGTCCTCGCTAATATTTATTTTTGACAGCCATGTAGGACCCTCCGACACAACCCGTTTCTACCCCTCCTTCTCTCCTGATATTACTGAGATGGAAAGAGCAAGATTGCCTAGAAGAAGATATCATCATAGCCGTGTTGACACGCAATTGCCATTCTCCGAAGATCATCCCTTTGCCCCCGAGGCACCCATCTCGCATGCCTACCGTCCACCTCCCGAACAGACACATATTCACCTTGAAGGCGTCGATCCTTTCAAGCTCCAGAAGGAAAACGAGGGCGTGGACTTGAGATCCGACATTCAAACACTGGGAATAATGGGGGAGGAAGAGTAAATATCGTCACAGGGGTAGGGGAAGTCACGCGCTCGTATAACATACCAGAGATCGAGACAACCGGTCCAGGAAATCTTGGATGAGGACCAAAAATCATGAAAACGAAGGCAATCTACAGGTGACTGGAGAGTTCATTCGCGACTGTGCTCGATAGGCCAAGAGCAACGCGACATCTCGCGATTCTGTGTGGTCAGTGTAAGTAGAACCCTTCGACCTAGCTGGCCTGAGATCTTGACATATCAAGTTCCACACTCTCTGTTTCTTTCTTCCGCGTATCCTTGGCCCTGTATCTGTCTTGACAGGAAGGCTTCGACCACCAGCGACATGATCTATGCCAGACTTGCTGCTTTCTAGAAGCCCCATCTCGACGACTTTACCCCTAGACGATAGCATGCAGGATATCCTTGAAGAACTTGCTACGACTTCTGTTTTCCGTCTCTTTTCCTGTGTGTATAGGTCATATGCCTCATTGTCGCCCGGAGTCTGAACACTACGATATGCTCCCTCGATGATGCCTTTTGACTTGTGACCTTCTTCGATCAATGCCTCCCGTGATAGACGTATTCTCCGTGGTATGTTCTCGACAGCGCTATACATGTCTCCTGGAAGATGTAATTAGTTGATTCTCTCCGTCTTCTTGGTCTTCAATCACGGTCCCCTGTTGTAATTCTTTTTGATGTAGACCTACAATAACTATGAGGAACACACGATGCTTCAGGGATGATCCCCGGGTGGGTTAGCGGGTAGCCAGGGGTTGAGTTCCCAAATTATAGCGCCGATCAACGGCTCCATAGCGGTTCGTCGACTGAACACAAACTCTCGAGGCAATGGACCCCAACAACAACAGGCCCTAAACTTGACTTGATCATATCTCACACCTGATCTTTTCCAGGCAGAAATCCAAGCATTCAAATATTATTTAACAATAGTCACCTGCAATTTCTGATCTCAACTGGAAGGGGCGCGTTACTGAATTCGGCATCTTCAGGTCCGTGCACGAGTAGCATCGACACGAAAAAGCACTTGCCCAGGCCCTGCAATGCGACATGCATCAAGTCGAGCTTGACAGTTGACACTTATTTGACTTGACTACTTACTTACGCACCCATCCACACATCCACCCATCCACACATCCGCACATTTACACATCCGCCACACTTGGACATCCATCTGCCCATCAGACCTTGACTGGTTCGACACTCCACCTGCACAACCCCATCCTCCTGTCAACCAGCTCGTTGGTGTGTGTCCATCATCACGATACAGCTAGCCATCGCACACAAACGCATCCGTGACTCCGTGAGACCACGTCCACATTCACATCTTCTACTACTACTAGACCCAATCCTCACTACTATCGCCACTGTCTCTTCAGGATCATTACTTGCAAAAATGACGTCCTTCGAAGCTGAGGCAGGCCTGACCGACGGCGAGAAGAAGATGTTGTCTTTCGCCTGGGCCTTCATGGCCACCCCGCCCACCGTAAGTACTCATGATCTCTACTCGTTAACGTTCTATGGCCCTTGCTGCATCGCCGACGGTCTCACCTCTATCCCATCACATGCTTCGTTGCTGGTTACGAGTTACCTGCCTGTCTACCAAGTGCCTTGGTAGATCGTGACTTCCCCCCCCTCCCCCCCCCTTTCATCACTCTGCTGTATCCGAACCTGAACCTGGTGATACCCAGTCCGATTTGGCCTCATCGTGAACAACACACCCATACACATGCACCGTTGAAACTGCTTGCTATCGTGTACCTTAACTTCCCCCTCTCATCCCGTTTGGCCACTCTGATGAGCCTGAACCTGATGACATCCATTCCATTCCGCACTGGCCTCATCGCTACACACATAATCACACACACACACACAAACACATACATTGACCAATGAAACTACTTCATTGCCACATCGTGTACTTACACTAACCCAACGACCCCAGATCGACCTGGAGAAGCTTGCGCAAGCGCTTGGTTATACGAACCCGCGCAGCATCTACCCAGTCCTCAAGACGGCCAGGGAGAAGCTGAACAAGGCCAAGGCCAAGTTGTCCTCAGAGTTGGGTGACGCCGAGGAGGGCGGCAGCGGTGCCCCTGGCACACCGTCTAAGGCCAAGGCCACCGCCGGCGGCGCGGGCACGCCCGCTTCGCGCAAGCGCAAGGCACCCGCCGGTAGAAAAGGCGGTGCTTCTGCTACCCCGTCGAAGCGGGGAAAGCAGGGCTCTGCGTCGGGCGCCCAGGGCGCCGCGAAGGAGGCATCCTTCGCTTACGACGACGATGGAGACTACTTGGAGGACGGCGAGGCCTAGTGGTGGATGTCCAACATTCCACAACACGGGTCAATGATCACCTACCCCTCTAAGCACCGTTTCTTTTCTCCTGGCATCATGGTTTGGACGGTCACTTAGCACTTATGGATGAATAGGATTTGCACACACAGGGAAAGGAATGACTAGCATTTGCACACACAGGAAAAGGGATGACTTTGCGTTCTCCTTGCACGACGTGGTTTGTGCGTTGCTTGAGTGTCTACCACGATACGACCCTAGTCACACGAAGTTAGTTAATCAAGCCCATTCATATCACCTTGTTGATTGGTGCTTGCGGAAATGGAACACTTGAGTCATAATGATGCTGAGCCTAACTATCAAATGAACACGGTGATGCCTTGATATGCTAGACGTGATAATCTGGCAGTGTAGTGAGTATTGCCCCCGAGACTCGACACACATGACGCTGAAATATTGATCGCCCTTCTATTTCACTCACATATATGCACAAGTGTATTCTAGAGTGTTCAAGTATTCTTCGACCAGTCTTTTTCCCCCACGGGTGCAGGTGTACACCATGCTTACATCCGTCAGCCCTTGCATCCAACGGCGGAGCATCGTGCATTAGGCCCGCGTTACGTATCCAAAGACCCGCACCCAGTGAGCCAACCAGAGATCGTGAGCCGGCCGAATCAGGAATGTGCCGGTGGCCCCCTATGGAGCCATGACTAGAGATGAGGGGAATATGCAGGCTTTATACTAGTTATACTAGACAGAAGCAGACCCTACCGAAAGAATCGCCCAACGTCTCTTTGAATGTATGTCCGTCGAAGAATGTCTCGTTCCTGAATCCTTAGTGCGGTCTTCCTGTCCAAATGACGGATCATCGGGCTTTAGCGTTGGGGGAGAAGGACGGAGCGAAACTACAAGTTGATGCCAAAGAGTTAGTTGGACTAGAAATAAAACGGGAGGGCAGGGTTCTTACGGGTGTATTGATACGAATGGGTTCATGGGAAATAATTAGTACTATCGACGAAATTTCGGCCCTGCTGGACAGCAGTGCGGAGCATTAAGAGGAGAATGTTGGTATGGAATCTCTTGTAGGTAAGGAGAAGACCATGAATCGTTCGCAGTTCTTGATGTTGTGACCGCATTTACTCTGGCCGGTATTAAACTAAAGGTTAAAGCTGGAATAATACGAAATACAGCACAATGCCCCTGTGCCAATTATGTATATAAGCAAACGATTTCTCCTTTTAGTATAGCTGTAAATACTTAATTAATTAAGCTTATTATTTTAACTTTCAGCAGGTTATAAGCCCGGAATTCCGCATAATTACGTTTTTTTAGCTAAGTACTATATCTAAGCAATTTAATAAGCTAATCCATAAATACAGTAGGATTTATAATAACTAATCGAATAATTTCGAACCGATTTATATATCTTATTTAAAACGAAAGAATTAACGTTAAAACGAAATTAAAACGTTAAACTTTTAATTACTACATAACGAAATTATAACATTTTATTTTCCTTATTTTCATTATGGCTAATCGGCATTTAATTAATCCCATTAAGGAACAAAAAACTAAAGCTTTAATATTTAATTTAACAAATCCATACATAAAATTAGCCATACGTATGATTCAAATCATTCGAAACGCCGTAGTAGCGGGCCTAACCGAAAACGCCGCATATGCTGCCGGATCTTATTTTATTAATAATCCGGAAGTAATTTCGGAAATATCCGCTGCAGGAAATCCTAAATAAAGCCGTTCCGAACGAGCAATACGGCTTATTATAACGGCCAAAGCATTTATAATAAACCATTTTCCTTATATAATTAATATTATACGAAAATTTTAATACTAAAACGACAAAAGCCCTTAAAACGACGATAAAAATAATAACAGCGAATCGTTTATATTTACGTTAATTCTTAATTAAAGCATAAATTCGCTAGGTTTAGGGGAACCATTATTGCCCTCGACGCCGAACGGGCGGAATTTCTTTAAAACTAAAGTATAAACGTTAAGCGCATAAAATAAAGCGCAAAATGGCTCGAATAATTTATTAATTCCATAATAATCTTTACGACCTTTATTTCGAATTGCATTTTATTTCGTTTTTATTTTAATTTTAATACCAATATATACGTAATTACTAATTTTAATTCCGGCTTAAACAGCTTAATAAATACGTTCCAATATATCGAATCGACGAGGCAATGCCGTAGCCTCCGGATTAGGCCCGAACGACGTAAGAACCATTAACGTCGCTAATCCGAATGCCGGCGCCGAAATAATCGACTTTAATATGGGGCATATAAAATTCGACTTTCTGTTAAAGCTATAAGACCGTAAAAATTATAGGAATTAAAAGCGTTTTATGGAACTGGTAATAAATAATTGCGACAAATACGATCTAATATTCGGAAAGATTTACGATACGTTAAATAAGATTTCCGAATATTTACGATTATGCTGGAATATTTTATAACGCCGAGCCGTATAATTATTTAAAAATAATTTAACGGATTCCTTAAAATAAAGCGTAACGGAAACCATTATGGCCGAATTATTTAAGCGCTTCCGAAACGATTACGAAAAAAAAGGCGTATCATTTCTATTACGCCTAGCCGAAAGATAAGACGCGGCCAAAATCGAAAATTTCGGCTCCGTTATTAAACTAAGGCGAAAAATTAAGGACATTTAAAAAGGCTACGCTTACGTTAAAACAAAACACAAGCTGCTTAAAAGCCACTTTATAATTCATTTCGTTAAAGGATTGGGCGAAAAATTTAACGCTTAAGCATAATTATTTTAAATAACAAATACGAAAAAGCTATCCAGCTTAATCGACGTAATCCGCATTATAAAGGCGATAAAGCTTAAGATAAAATCCATTAACCAATTAGGAATTAATAACGTACCAGCTATAATGGCCAGAAATGCATTTATGGGCCGAAAACGAACTGCAATAAAAACGCCAATAAACGGAGAAAAAACGGTAATAATTATAATAAAAATTATTAAATGTATTTATTACAAAAAAAAAGAATATATTAAAAATTAATACTGGAATTTATATTTAGAATTTAAAAAGCTTAAGAAACATAAAAAGGCTAAAAGCGAAACAAAAAATACGGCGCTATTAATTAATAAAACTCGAAAAAGTAACATTCCGGAAATTTAATACAATTATAATGATACTTATTTAATTTAAGATTTTCCTAATACGCCTAAAGGATTATGCTTTTTAAAAACTTTAGATATTAAACTTTAATTATAAGTAATATGCTACCTTTAATCGCAAAGAATTCATTACTTTTAAAGAAATACTTAAATCCGACGACTTTAATATTACCGGTATTAACGGAATTAAGATTCCCGTTAAAAAAATAAGCACCATTAGAACAAAATGCAATATTTAAGCCGGTTTACGATAAATTAAATTTACCGAAGTCCTTTACGTATTAAATTTAAGCGTTAATTTTATTTCCGTTACTTAATTATTCGACAAAGACACGAAAATTACTTTGCGTTAAGATGTTTACGAAATTACCTTTTTTAATAATAAAACAATTATTTACGCCATACGATTTAATAACCTTTTCGCTTTTAAAACACAAAATGCAGCTATTTCTGTCCTATTAACGTATACCGTTAATCCAAAAATGCGCCTTTAATACGAAAAAATGGAACATCTAAGCGAAAACGCGCTATTTAAGCTAAAATACATTACTTAAAGCATAATTAACGCTTAGAATTATTGCACCTACGAACCGTATGTAAGGGGCAAAATGCAAAAAGGCCCATATAAAGGATCGCTGCCTAAAGGCAAATATGCGGAAAACGTCATATTCGGAAACGTTTACGGGCCTTTTTCTATTTAAGGACATAAGGGCGAAAAATATTGGTTAACCTTAATAAATTCGTATAGCCGATTTACGCTAATACAGCCAATAAAAACTCGAAAAAAAAACATAAAACAACGTAACATGGTTCGTAAAATATTTTTATAAATAAAAGCCATAAAAAAGGAAATACAAAATCCTTTATTTCGATTAAAGCGATAAATTCAACTTAAACGCTAATTAAGCTTGGACTTTAAAATAAGGCATTACGTTATAAACTAGCCGTATTAATTAGTACCAAAACAACGGCATAACCGAAAGCCTTAATATTATTATTCGAAATAAATTGTTCCTTATTATAATCGGAAGCGAAATATTTACTAAATACTGGCCAAAAGTCTTAAAAACCGTAAATTACCTATGCAATAAGAATTCATACAGTGCTTTAAACGTTATATCCTTTTAGATAATATACGGACAAGAATTATATATAAAGCATATTCGCATTTTAAATATTAAAATATAATATTAGCTGCTATCCAAAAAAGGTCGCAATAAGCTGAACGATAAAGCTAAAGCTGGCGTTCTTATGGGTTATACCGGCAATTCAGCTTATAAGATTATTACAAATAAAGGCGACATTATTTAAACGGCTGCTTAAAATATACATTTCGAAAAGAAAAAAGGCATAATGGTTTTTATTAAAACATAAACCGATAATTTAAGGCTAGCCTCGTCGCTTCGCAAACGCTAGCGCTAAGAAACGATTAATAAGACTAAATAAAACAATAATTTACTTCTTAAAAAATTAACCAATCGAAACATTAACTTCGAAACGGATTTACCGTTTAACTTTTCTTTTAGAAATGCCCCTAGCCTAATACCTAACTTAAGCATTAAAAATTCTATACCAGGTTATTTCGAATTACAATATTTATTCCGTTTATGCGTTTCCTTTAAGAAAAATCAAGTCTTTATGCTTTATTCCATTTTAGCATTCGCAGTTAACGCAAAGGCCGCTATAAACGATAAGGAATTAGCCATTTTAATCGAGGCTCGTAGAAATTTCTTTTAAAACAAGTGGCGCGAAGCAATAAAGGTCGAATATTAATTATTAATTATAAATAATACCTAAACCTTAATCGATATTATGAACGATATAAACGTATTACGAAATAAATGGATCTATAAGCTAAAACGCGGCCCTAATAATAAAATAACAAAATATAAAGCGCATTAAGTAATCCGTGGCTTTAAGTAAATCGAAAAAATGAATTACTTTAAAACGTTCGCTTTAATAATAAAACCCATAAATTACAAGATATTCTTCGTTATAACAGCGGCGTACGATTAAAAAATAAAGCAAATAAACGTAAAAACAGCCTTTCTTTATAATGAAATAAAGGAAGAGATTTATATTTAGCAATTCAACGAATTTAATAATGGCATAACTAAAATGTATAAGCTAAAAAAAACCTTATATAAATTAAAGCAAGCGCTTCGTATTTAATTTAAAACATTAAGTAACTTTTTAATAACGCTAAATTTTAAACTTATTAGTGCTAACTGCGGCGTATTCGCTAACCAAAAAACAGGCATTTATATTGCAATATACGTTAATAATTTCCTAGTAATTAGCAAAAATAAAACAGCCATAGCATAAATAAAAACAGCATTAAACGGACGCTTTTAAATAACAAACCTTGGCCTTTGCCAATATTATTTAAGCATTCGTATTAAACGTTACCGATAAAGCCAAATCATTTTTTTCGACTAATAAGGATATATTAACAAAATATTCGAACTATATCAAATATAAAACTATAAAAAAACCAATACCCTTATAACCTCGAAAAAGCTATAACAGCCCGACCCCAATTAGGTTTATTCCAAAAACGATAAACGACAATACCAATTAGCAATTAAATTTCTAATGTACCTAATAATAAATACCAAATTCGATATTACATACGCCGTTTCCTATATTAGCCGATACTTCTTTAATTCTTTTTCCGAATACGAATAAGCAATTAAGAAAATATTTCGATATTTATAAGCAACCAAAAACCTATGCTTAAAATATAAGGAAAAATTATCGCCGTTTGCAAAATATAACGATACTAATTAAGAAAGAAATCCGGATATTCGGAAATCAATTTCCGGTTATGTTTTTAATATAAGCAACGGAATTATTAATTAATCGTTTAAAAAATAATTTACGATTTCATTATTCTTATATAAAGCGAAATATAAAGGCCAAACATAAGCTATTAAAAAAACGATTTGGTTTTAACGTTTATTCGAAAAGCTTATTATTAATCTCGATAATAATTAAGGCAATGCAATAATCCGAATCGAACCAAACGTTATTATGATTTATTACGATAATTAAAAAGCAATTGCATTAACCAAAAATCCAAGCGATTATAGCCGAATTAAACATATCGATATTTAATAGCATTTTATTAAGAAAAAAATAATTAAAGGAACAATATAATTACAATACGTCCGAATCGAAAACATAATAACGAACGAATTAATTAAGTCGCTTATTCGAAATCCGTTTATAAGGTTTCGCAATGCGTTAAACCTTAAACGAATGCTCGACGACCGGACCTAAATAAATCGAAACGAAATAAATCGGATTAAAATTAATAACCGTAATACTATAATTTAACCGGAAAAAACGAAAACTAAGCCAATTAACCTAGCCCGTAATTAAAAAGCCGCTACAAGCCAATAAGAAATAATTAAAGCAACGGAAATTACGTAATTTCGCAAACGTCACGATAATCCCAGGCTAATTAAAGCAACGGAAATTACGTAACTTCGCAGACGTCACGATAACTCCAAACTACTAAAAGCAACGAAAACTTATTAAGCACGGGAAAATAATATACAATAAGCTTATAAACTACGGGAATCACTATATACGGCCAGGGGCGAAGCTAAGCACTATCACGACTCACAGCCTTAAGCGGAAGTATTAAACTAAAGGTTAAAGCTGGAATAATGCGAAATACAGCACAATGCCCCTATGCCAGTTATATATATAAGCAGACGATTCCTCCCTTTAATATAGCTATAGATACTCAGTTAACTAAGCTCATTATCCTGACTTTCAGCAGCCGGAAGCCCGACGCTGTCCAAAGGTAGAATATATGCCTGCTGGGGATCATAAGTCAGCAACTTCTTCATCTCATCTGGGATGAATCTTTCACTTGATTATCAGTCGGCTTTGGGACCTTGCGATCAGATTTCAGGACTCGGGATTGTGCCCATGATCAAAGTGTTCCCTCGTCAACTTTGCCTTCAAATCCAAATTTAAGATATGGCTGTCATGAGAAACCCTCAAAATGCCCACATCATATGGGACGGTTGGGGGAACAATCTAACAAACCTTGTTGCCCCGAAATGAGAAATCTTGGGGGTACATTCTGTCAGAGTTCATGCATTGGTGGGTTGTTATGGTCCTTGCCAGGTGCCGAACTTGCTTCGTGTCGCAGCCTGAATGGACCATATTACTCGGCGGGATAGTTAACGGTCTACAATATCTTGTGAGCGGGTGGCATCCTCTTGCACGGCAATTCCTTCGTCAAAGCCAAAGCCCTTTGAAGGCGGGTGCCACCCTTGGTTCACCTTCCTCTTGCGGTTCTATCAGTGACATGAACTAATCGTTACGCAAGTTGATGCAAAGACCTTGAAGGCGTGGAAGGTGCATGCGTTTCGACTATATATGTGCCAGGAGCCAAGTAACTATCATATATTTGTGTATATTACCAGTCCCAGTCGTGTCTTGAAACAAACCCCGCCACAACTATCCTCGAATCCTCGATGTCGTACATACGCCTGCCGATGGTCCTAAGCTGCAGACTCAATGGCCGTTTAAGAGCCGTTCTCGCCATGACCTGCCTGAGGCAGGTTCAAAATACCCTCGAAGTAAGTTTGCAACCCGCTGAAATCCTCCAGCTCGCCGATCCATCCGACATATTGGTCAGGCCTTACCGCCACAACACATCCACGTTCCTTATCGACACCGTAGTTCTCATATGCCGCCCCGAGGCCCTCATGGTAGCTGACATCGTCGACGAAGACCTTCCAGTAGTCCCAGCCGGTGTGCTCATCGAACGGATGGAGAATAGCGGGGAAGTCTTTCAGCAGATCGGTATCAACCCGTTTCGATGAATGGATGGTCAGCACCTCGATGACGCTATCGATCGCCGCACCGGATGGGGTTATGGCACGCAAGAAGTTATCCGGAGCTTCGAGCGCTTTGCAGAACGTGTCGACGCGGGCTTTTTGAGAAGCGCTCAAGATGTTCCCGGCAAAGACCACGACGCGGAAGCGCCCATCGGCTTTCAGTCGCTCCTGAAAATGCCACGGGCGCGCATCCGCCTGGTTCAGGACCTTGAAGCTGCTGAAGCGCATTCCCACGGGGAGGCCCGTTGCGAGCGCCTGCTTCTCCTTGAAAGCCTCGACCGTGACCTGGCTGGTAGCGGGTATATCGAGGATACTCCCATCACCTTGCTTCGCAGCATCGCCGGATTTTAAGATCAGATTGCTGGCACCGTAGTCGACCGACAAGCCCGACGCGAACAGATTCCCTTTGCTGAATGCATCTTTGAACTCCTCCATGCTGACACCCTCGGTATCTAGGACGTCTTTGGCCGGTCTCCCCGAGAAGAGTCGGCTGAACTTGTGATCGAAATCGATGAGGTCCTGCGCCACGCGTCGTCGCTCGCTTTGATAGGTCTCCAAGATGTTCCTCTTCACGATGCCCTTCGCTACAAGCCCAACCTTCCATCCGAGATTGTAGCAATCCTGCATGGACACGTTCATTCCTTGACCAGCTATGATACATCCATGTCAGCACATGAGCAGACGTACAAATTGAACTACAACCACGTACCTTTGGGGGAATGGGTATGCACTGCATCTCCGGCAAGGAAGACTCGGCGTTGCGCATCGAAGTTGGTGCAGACTCTCTGCCCGATCTGAGACATGGCTGTCAGCGTCCAGCCTATCGGAAGCGGACATGCTTGAGGGGGTAGAAAAGAATGGAGGCGAGGTTCACCGACATACCTGGTAAGCAGTCCACCAATCACAATACTCGTAGTCAAGCTTGTAGGGACTGATGATCTTCTGCGCGGCCCGGAAGATGATATCGGGAGTAATCTTCGAGCGATCGGCCCGACCGGTCGCGTCAGGGGTGACCTCCTTTAGCTGGATATAGAGCCGGACCATCTTGTTCTCTCGCGGAATGATCATCAAACTGCCGTTTTCAGCCGAGTGGATGGCGCATCGCATGCGGACATCGGCTGGTTACAATTCGTCAGTTCCGTAAGTTGTGGCAGCACCATTGTCTATCAGGATACGCACGGAAGTCTGTGATGGGGATGATGTCCAGCACACCCCAGATGAAGTCTGTTGCTTCGCCTTCAAGCTCGTATCCCAAAGCTCTCCTGGTCCAGCTTCGGGCGCCGTCGCAGCCGATAACATACTTGGCGTGCACGGTTTCGCTTGTTCCCGTCCTAGATGAACTCTTTTTAATCAAGTCATCCTCATCATCTTCGTAGGTGAGATTGCTCCGGAACAATCCATCGCTGACTTTGCTGGCACTGATCTGCTGCTTCGGTGTTGCCTCTTCCTCGCTCAGGTGGCGAAGGGTCACCGTGACTGGATAGGCCGCATCGTCGTCCACCTTGGACTCGTCGATGGTGAGGGACTCGGGCAGGACGCCGCGCTCTACCTGAATACCGCCTTTCGAGTATTTCTTGATGTTGTCAAGGAAGAAGCGCTCGATGCGGCCCTGGTGCACAACGATTTGCGAAAAGCGTGAGAGCCCGGGGATCGTATCCGGAATGCGATCTGAGCGACGAATGACACCATCAGAGCCAGGATTCTGTGTGGCAGAAGTTAGCTAGGCTTCTGAAGTTGCCGTCTGGGTGCCATCTATAAACAAGCTATGTACTCACCCACATGCAAATCTCGAGCATGTGGTTTGCTTCCTTCCATGCTCTGTCGCCGAAGCCGAGACTATCAAAGATCTCTAGGCTACGGCATTGGAGCCCGTCCGCTTGCCCGCAGAAAACCTTGGCGTTTCGCTTGTCAATAACGCGGGCTTTCACTCCGCAGTGAGCCATCCAGCTCGCCGCCATGAGCCTGTTCACCGGTCAATGGTAGTTATAGGAGGTAAGATTAGAAGACTAGGTGTCGGGCGTGAACTTACCCAGCAGGGCCAGCCCCGATGATGAGCCTTTGGCACGTTAGCTAATGAACCATCGAGCATGAGGGTAGTTGCCATACACATCAACGTTGGACTCGGGACCTTTTCCATTCATGTCGCCCATCTTCTCTGTACAGAATGAAGTCTTCTTGATAACCAGAACACAACAGTCAATAGCAACAGTTCTTAATGAGAGAGAAATACGTGTGATATGACCTATCTCTATATCATTTATGCGCGTTGAAGAGGCTTGTGTAGATTTGGAAGCTTACTCATGTCGCATGTAGTCATAGACGATCGTGGTGCTTGAAGACGTGACAGCCCCGGTCAGCGTTACAATATGCGACCTAGACTAGCACATCGCTTCCTTGCATTCGGCCCCCGGGAGCCACCCCGCAAGTCATATAGACTAGACAGGCTATCGCCCCGGCAGATGCGATACAACCCTTTAGAACCGGGCCAATGGACTGATCAACTACGTTCGTCTTACAAAACCTTCGCCCCCCGCACCCGCACCTCCACTGACCAACAGCCTTTCGATTTCCCCAATCCGGCCACACACCTGAATCGTGATCGAGTCCTGTCGGATACAACCGAAGACGATGAAATATATGAATGTAGATCTCGCATAGGAGATCGGGACCGAGTCGATTCCCCCCTATAGTGGATACCAGTGGCCCGGTTGCGTTGAGAACTAAACGCTAAGTCAAATAAGAAGAGACACAAGTTGAACTATCTTGCGGGTCATTTACACATATTCCACACGTTGTGGCCAAACATCAATATGCGGGACCGCCAAGATGAGTGGTGACGATCCCGTCAGATCCGAGCCAACGTCTTGATGCGGTTGGCAAGTCGCAAAAGATGCTAGCGGGTCTTCCAAGGTTTGCCTCTTAAGGAACGAGTAATAAGTAACATATCGGATGGCAGCTCGTAAAAAGAAAAGGGCGCGCACAATTGATATGCGAGTTTTCATCGACGCGGCCTGGGTGTGTTTGTTGCATGCAACGAAGCTACATAAGAACTGGGGCTTGGGATCTGGGGTGCTAAGTAATAAAATCCAGAATAATCATAATTCTGGCAACTCCACTTTTGCTGCAGTTCCGCAAGTTTCATCGGTTATGGTCTGTGGCGTGTCCTGACTCCTTGTTCTACATGACAGCTGCAAAGTATCGGATCATCACCATAACGGTAGGTGGGTATAGTAATGATCCTAGATTGGATATTATATAATGGCGTATGCCCTAAATCCTAGGTATCTTGCAGGTTTACAAATCACTTTCGGATTAACGGCAACGAGCGGTATTATGGAAGAACGTAGTATTGGGTGAAGCGTAAGCCTCCGCCTAGCTAAGTAATAGCGGCCCAATAATAGCGAAACTACTGTTACCCGCTTGTAACGATATGCCCGGACGACGATATGCCCGGAAAGCGATATGCCAAAGGGGCAGTAACGAAGCTGCTGCTGCCGGATAAAACGGAACGGTACCGGTAGCGCTACTGCCAGCCTGGTGCCCGAAGGGACGGCATCGGTAGCGCTATTGCTAGCGGCTTACGTACGTACGACGAAGGTTAGCTAAGGGCAGCCCACGTCGGTATATATAAAGCAAAACCTATAAATAACTCCCTTAGTAATATCCCGATTTTGTGCTTTTACCTTTTATTATTTAAATAAAACGGCAAATAAACGAATAAAAGTAATTAATAAGCCGGAAGTTATTGTTGCGTTATTGTTATTATAAAAGAAAGAATTCGGAAAATAAATTCTTTTAAACTTATAAATTATTTATATTTATAAATTACTTTTAAATTAACGGCAACGAGCGGTATTATGAAAAAACGTAATATTAAATAAAGCGTAAGCTTCCGCTTAATTAAGTAATAACGGCCTAATAGTAACGAAGCTGCTGTTATTCGCTTATAACGATATGTCCGAACGACGGTATGTCCGGAAGGCGATATGCTAAAGGGGCAATAACAAAGCTGCTGCTGCCGGACAGAACGGAACGGTACCGGTAGCGCTGCTGCTAGCCTGGTGCCCGGAGGGACGGCATTGGCAGCGCTGTTGCCAGCGGCTTACGTACGTACGACGAAGGTTAGTTAGGGGCAGCCTAACTTTTGCTCCAAACTTTGTTCATTTTTTAAATAGGGGCAGGTATATGGTATATAAGTAGGTAATTGGGCCCCCGGTTGGAGCCGCCGCGTTATAGGCGGCTGTTCTTTCAAAATACGCATTTGCTAGCAAACGCTCCTATTACGTATTAGGAAAACCTTTTAGTGGGTAGGAAAATTAATACGGTACTTCTGAAGAACGTCGAGTGTATTATGTAATTATTGCAACGGTTCGAATTCGGGTAGGTCGGTCGGGTAGGTCGGTCGGAAGGGGAAAGAACGGGAGAAAGGTTTGGTTTCCGTGCCGTCGTTTTGATTTAAGCCGTAACGCGACCGCTTTGAGAACGCGTCGCTTTCGAGAATGCGTCGTTAATAATTAGTTAAGCTTGCGTATTATCGTAGCCCGAAATCTCGCGATGCGAGGAATCCCGGAGGAAAATACGTTATTGGAACGTATCGGCTTAGTTAGGCTTACGTGCCATCGTAGCCTCGAATTTCGCGATGCGAGGAATTCCGAAAGGAATGCGTTAATGAAACGCATTAATGAAACGTATTAATGGAACGTACCGGCTTAGCTAGGCTTGCGTACTATCGTAGCCTCGAATTTCGTAATGCGAGGAATTCCGAAGGGAATGCGTTAATGGAACGCGTTAATGGAACGTACCGGTTTGGTTAGGCTTGCGTGCCATCGTAGCCTGGAGCGCAGCGGAACCGCGACGAAAGCGCGTTAAAAGCGCGTAATTGAAAGAATAACAACAAGAAACGAATAAAGGTTATAGCTGTTTCGAATTATTTGATAAATTCCGTGGGAATTTAATAAAACGAACGAAAGCAGTTAACGAGTCGGAAGTTGTTATTGCGTTATTGTTATTATAAAAGAAAGGGTTCGGAAGGTAAATTCTTCTGGACCTGTAAACTATTTATATATAACAGTGGTATGTATTATATCAAACTTACCCCTTGTCGGCGCATATACGCTCTATCTGTATGCAGTATGCCTCCAAGCATTCCAAGGTTCTGGAGTTCTATGCTAGCACGGTCGACTGCTATTTAGTGTGCATAGCAGTCTAAATGTACACGGATCCCAGGGAAAGCTTACATGACCAATCGGGGGTCTATGATAACCCCTTGATTAGGTTGCCCATGGAGCTATCTGGACCGAAATGTAATGAATATTCGGATATGAGAGTCGTGCAAACAGACAGGTTATACAAGATATGGCCTGGAAATACATTTTGATGATATCATATCCCACGTGTATACAAGGGGCGATCACAAAGGAACTCGTCACATGTATGTTCTCAGGTTCTTTTCCAAGGGATCCCAGGATGGCTTATGATGGGATGTCGCTTGCTATGACTAGTAGGGGTTGGCAAGATACCCTGAAATGACCCATCACTGCATCCTCAAGACGTCGTGCCCGGAGATACAGAGCCGTGCGGTAGCGTTCACGGAGCAACATTGTTTGTGAAAGTAGGAGTTTGCTACACTAAGACCCTAAATTCTGTATGAGCCACTTAGGGGACATGGACTTATAAATAGATATGAAAGTGAATTCAGTTTGGTTCCACAGCAGCAAGACTAGGTGCTACTTAATGCATACCTATGGCAGCCTAAATGCATACGGATCTCAGGGACACATTACATATTGAATCAGGGGTCTCTAGTGTATATATCTCCGGAAACAAGTATCATGAACATGAGCATGAACATCTCCGTGCGGCCCCTCACCATTACTTCGACATATTTCATCGACTCTCCACAATGTCAGAGGCCGAGAAGGAGGCGGCTCAAAAGTTTATCAGCGAACTCTGGAGTCTACAAGGAGTGTCTTATGCCATTGTCGGGGCGCGGTATTACGGCAGAATCAAGCACATAGGATGGCATAATTTATCATGGGATGATGCTCTTATGGGCTTAGCTACAGTATGTCATCCGGTGCGTCAGTGGTTCTCCCTTCGACCGATTGATTGACTGTCGAGCAGATAATCTACACCGCCGAGTCGGTGATGGCATACATGACCGTGGCCTACTGGGGTGGTGTGGCCAATAACGCCATGACAGACGAACAACGAGCGGCATTAGACCCTGACTCTGAAGAATGGCAATTGCGGGTCGGCGGTTCGAAGACACATGTGACGGGACTACTGCTCTACCTGACTCTGCTCTGGCTGTTGAAAGCCTGCTGGCTTGTCTACTATTCTAGGTTGACGTAAGGAACGATAACATCCATCCATGCTAAGGGATAGTGGTCAGCAAGAACTAACGATGGACTTACAGAGACGGAGTTGAAAACAAGCGAAATCTAATCTTCATTGGATCTATAATGACGGGTGCCACATACGTTGCCTGCCTCCTAGTCGCCTTTTTGAAATGCATCCCCTTCGACCACCAATGGCAAATCAACCCGTCACCGGGAAGTAAGATAGAAAGGAGCCCGTCCAAACTCGAGAAGACTCTCGCTAAGATGTTCCCAATCTAGACAATTGTATGCCTGCGATCTCTAGACTTCAGACCATCTTCGTAATGGTCATGAATACCGTGACCGACTTCTACCTCATGGCCATCCCTTTGCCCGCAAGTAGCATCCCAGATCCCAACCCGTCGTGGCTCCCATTGACTAGACCTTGTCTGCAGGTTATCTGGGGCTCGCAGTTACCCACTCGAAAGAAGGTGGTCTTGATCCTCATGTTCAGCGGTGCCTTCCTAGAAATGACCTTCGGCATCCTGCGCTGCGTCTCCATCCTGACGGTGAGTGGGCTGACCCCCTTTCTTATTCTTCATCTACAAAAAAGGCTGCGAAAGAACTCCACATAAATATTGAACATGTGTTCTTGCAGGTAGGAGATACGGACCCCGCGCAATCCGGGTACTGGTCGGTGCGGGAGTCGTTTGTCTCGATGGTGGTCACGAACATGCCGATGGTCTACCCCCTATTCCGGAGCCTGGTCGAGAAGGGCCGAAACATGAGTAGCAGGAATAAGACCTACCCCAGCGGTGATGAGAGCCGGGGCTACCGCCTAGATAGTATATCCCGCCAGCAACGCCAGAAAGGGGGCTCCCACCCACACCCGCTCTCGATGCCGAACGACACTATCTGGGAGTCGAACTCCAAGGAGAAGATTGTTGGTAATACTGATCGACCTGCCGGCTCTCAGTCGACCTCGAATAGCGGTGATGAGGTTTCCCTCGGTTTGCCGATGCATGGACCGCGTGCTACCGCGGTACGTGGTGGCAGTAGTGGTAGTAGCAGTAGGAGACCAGATTCGGACCCACACCACATCGTCGTTACCAGCGAGTACACAGTTGCAGAAGCTGGCCCAGTCGCGGAACCCATAGGTGTTGCGCGATTTTGAAGATACGTCCGCTGGCATAACGGTATCCTTACTGGGTAATCTAATAACAGGGGAAGGGACAAATAGCTTTCATATACTAGATAGTGCGGTGATCAAAAAGGGGCAGTCACATGGAATATATCTCTACTGGTACAGGAGCTGCGCTCAGCTTTTGTTAGATTATTATATGGTATGAACACTTATAACCATGATGACATGTCGTCAAGATGTCGCGATATGCGCATGATCCCTTGATTCCTCGCTAATTTTAGGTATTTGCAACTTCATTTCTTTGTACTGGCCATCTCACGCCCCCTCCTTGGCCCGCTGTCCAACGAAGAAGCCTAGGCCGTAATCCTCGGTGGTGAATGTGATCTTGGAGCCCTTGGGGAAGTAGAAGACGTCGCCCGGAACGGCATGGACCTTGTTGCCCGCATCGTCCGTGATGTCGAAGCTGCCCTCGACGATGATCTTCATCTCATGGTAGGTGTAGTCGTATACAAGTGGCGTGCCTTTCTCCAGGCGGTAGAAGCCGGCCGAGATGGGCTTCTCTGCGTCTCTGTCTTGTCTGTCAAGAGTTGTTAGCTATGACTGGTTCTATTCATCAGGGATGAGAAACCATTGTATGACTTACGATGAGACGACATCTCCGAGGAAGGCATTCTCGTTGGCGAGCAAGGGGGGCTTCACGCCCTGCGCCTTGGGGAAGTGCGACATTGGTACTGGTGCAGACATTGTGATAGCTATGGGTTCTTTGTTTCTATTGAAGATATAGAAAATATAAGATATAGATAGGGATGCTGACTGGTTCCAATATACCCAGAAGTACAACTGAGACAGCTGTTTGAGGCATTCTATATAGTCGTCTACGAGTCCGCGATGACATAACATCACGACTACCTACATCCCGAGCTTCGGCCATAAGGTGTCGTCGACTCCGTTGTAGGAGATAACACAGGCCTAGTTCGGTAGTCTAAAACCCTATAGGCCTGCAGTAGTGACCGCGGGAACTAGCGACTATAGCGGGGTGGGAGGGTTTTGGTTGGCCACTAGCGCTCCTTTATCGTGCCCAGAGCTGGGGATCTTCAATAAGCCTGAGCCCCTGAGCGATGATTGGACGGAGTTCGCTCGGGAAGGTCGCTATAGATAAGACTAATCGCTGTGTATAGCAGCTTGATAGCAACTTGACGGGTTACACGGTAGCGTTCTTGACATTGCGCAACTCTGTCAACTATACTCGGTGCCCTCATTCGCCTCACGATGTCCGATAATGGAGTTGGGTGTCGGAGGGACACGATTATGCGAAATATTGGTGTGAGAGATTTTACATAATAAGTGTTACGTCTTCGAATTCGTCATCTCATAGGAAAGGCAGGTCCTGACAGGATAAAGAGTCTGGCTGACTCAGGTATACAGGTAGTTTGAAATAGGGGAGGGGGGCATCTGCTGAACTACACGAGCGGCCAAGATCGCCAGTACGATGCTACCATACTACAACCTTCTTCGACCATCAATTGAAGAAACCGAATGACGCCCTTGGTAACTCTCTTTCAATATATATCTTCTAAATATGTCCACATAGACGCGATGCCTTTCCGATCCCTACAAATTGGCATTATATGGTAGCGTAATGAAACCCCCTCCCAGGAACCTAGGACATCTCAATAAGACAGCGGTGGCCTTTGGGGCTCATGAGGAAAAACAAGTTCTGCTCCATATCTTCGTCAGACATGCCCTCTTTCGTCGAAACAACGGCATTGGGGAAGGTCCTCCAAAACAGAGCCGTGGCCAAACGCAACTCGTGGTATGCAAGGTGTATACCGAGACAGCCTGGTTATATATGTGTTAGCATCATGCTATTGGAGTCTCGGAGAAAGCATAAGTGTTCGTTGCTTACTTCTTGAACCACCGCCGAAAGGCATAAAAGCGTCCTTCATTGCCTTCGTCGGGTTCGCCCACCTGTCCGGGTCATACTTATCAGGGTCTTCGAAAACCCTCGCATTCCGGTGCATACTGTAGGCTTGCGTGGCTACCGTGGTGCCACCGGGAAGGACGTAGTCCCCGATTGCTGCTCCCCCAGCTGGCACCACGCGAGGTAGGGCTGCAGGTACGGCAGAGAAAAGTCGCAGGGTCTCGGAGATGACCTGGTTGAGGTACGGTAGGTCCTTGAGCTGCTGGGGGTGGAAGTCGTCTGGCAGCGCTTTCACCTCCGCGACCAGCTTTTCCCGCATTTGGGGATGTCGGCTGATCTGCCAAGTGAGATAAGTGAGGGTGTTCGATGTCGTGTCGGCTCCCGCTACGATATATAGCTGGGCGTTATCTACCAATTCACGGCGCGTGAGAGTATCGTCCTCGCTGGCTTGGATGATTTTGGTAAACAACGTAGGTGACGCCTTGGGATCGTTGGTCAGGCGATTTTCGTACTTGGTCAGCAATTCCTCGCCGTGTCCACGGAGACGGGGTACCAGAGTCAAGATCTTCATCAGACCCTCTGGGACAAGAACGGTCGGTATGGACCAGTTCACTACCCAACGCATCAAGACATCGATGGGCGCGAAAGTGCCTACATCCTCTATATCTTGCATATACTGGTTCTTCTGTTTGTGTGTTAGATGGGGTAATGCACCTATCGAGAAACAAGGGTTTAACTTGCCTCGCCCTTTTGCAACATCCCGAAGGATTCACCGAATGTCAACTCCCCAATGACGTCCGACCCCATGCACATCCACCATTTGTAAACATCCGCCACCCCCCGTGTTTCCATTTCTTTGCCGATTTGGGCGACAGCAAATCGCACGTTGGACTCGACTTGGGACAGGACGCCCTTCAAGGCACTCTCAGAGAGTGGGTGAGACAGGAGTCTTCGCCAGCGACGGTGCACATCCACATCCTGGATGTTGAAGAGGTCCCTCATATCATCCGCATTGTACCATGGCGACTTCGGAAACTCGTTCTTGATCCGGTGTATAGTCAAAGCATCCTCCGGGTTCATAGTGTCAACCCAGGTCGGGGTAATTCGTACCACATGCCCTGGTCACCTATAGTTAGCCACGATTATCACCGTGCAATCTTCACTGATAATGAAAACGAAAGGGAACTATGAAGATCCAGTAAGATCCCATACCGTATTTCTTGTGTAGGTCATGGACATAACTTGGCCCCTTAGATTTTATGAATAGGTAAGTATATACCAGCCCAGTCCATCTCGTGTACCATGGTCCGGGGACAGCGCGCAATGGGTTTGCAACGCCTCTCACGAAGAACTATGCGATGTTAGTTCAAGTACGAACATTGCCTGCCAGCACTCTCGCTCGCTTACGATGGCAAACCATAGCAATATCGAGAAGGCCGCGACTCGGGGAAGGTTTAGAGTCTCAACCCCCAACATGTTCGATATGTCGTATTTCGCGTGGGCAATATAACTGACGGAACTTCCGATCGAATCCATGGTTTGGTGTGTGGAAGAATATGGGTTCATGAAGATAGTGCCTGGCAACGAGGAACACGCTGATGTTTATATCTGATCTGATCGACATGACACAAGCGGCTCAACCCACCTTCCGTTCGCGCACATCACTACGAAATTTCAGCCGACTATAATAACGTTCGGCCCCGTGTGGTCTTATCCCCGGGCCTGCTCGGCACAACATCCGACCGCATCTTATCAGGGCCATAAACCCGTGGGGAAGCTCAACCGAAGATTTACTACCCGCGTAGACGAATAACGTGGAAGCGGCCATTTGACGATATCAGTACAGGTGCGTACTTCAGACTGCAAAGCAACGCTTCACATGGCCCACTATGAACAGATAGCATAGTATTGTATCGTCGTAGTATGTGCAGGGTCTGTATTATTTATCATTACCCATCGTTGTTAGCCAAACTTCAACTCCTGCTCATCGCACTCAAGTCTCTCCGAGCTTCCGACAAGGATCAACACTGAGGGTCGGGTCGGGGAGATACCTACCCCAGACTGCCCCGAGCTCTACCAATGCGCGAGGTTTTTAGATGTTAGTGGCTCCATATGGCCCACGATATGCTATAAATGGGTTAGCGATGTAAACTCCCAGATACTATGTAATTTGTATGGGCTACGACATGAGATCAAGCGATCTGCCCGTCGCGCCAGTTACATCTCATACAAACAACATACAAGTATACATATTATACAAGAAAAGACATATGGGGGAAAATGGAGGGACTAACATCCAAGATCCTTCCCGGCTATAACTACAGGTCGGGTCGCGAAAATCCGCCTGCCGATTGGGTCATGACAATTCCCCTATAATAAGTGGTTCTCTAATCCTACTTCGTGCGAAGGGTGTCTAGTATGATAATAAACTGGCAGACTGGCCGCAATACCATTCATTGCTGTTTTAATCACTGGCAGAGCTGGTTAAGCTTCCTGCCTGTTGGCCTGGATTCGCGTACGGCTCATGATGACCGAGGTAAGTCCACTCATAAGAAGGTTCCTATACTATGTGGTGATCCCGACACCTTCTGCGCGTCTTTGACTTGAACCCTCACTAGTACTGGGTGAGAGGGGGTTGAAACCCCGGGACCGACACTACCACCAGCTTGCGTACGACGAAGGCTAACTACAGGTAGCCCCCCCATTGAAAAGTGCAAAACCTATATATAATCCCTCTAGTCCTCTGGTGATATCCTAGATTGTCGGTAATCGCCGTCGCTACCGGGGATCTCTTTCAGCCCGCCTCCCCGACTGCCAAGTGGCCCGCCAGAGATTGGAGGAGACGATACTGATATAAAGAATAGATGTGGGGCAACATGCCCCTGGTCTAAGATAGAAAGGGGCAAGTTATCGATAGTCTCTTGGCATTCAGCAATCGCTTCTTTAATAAGGCGCCTCCATATCTGGCATCGTAAATGTCCTGCTCAAGACATGGAACGGATGGGGATACTTAACGTCAAGTTTGTCCACGTTCATTATTAAGTAGTGAGTATAGCATATGTTGTTTGCGTAATGTATAACTAATGTTGATGAGAGCATAGTTAATTGCAGACGCTGTCGGGTACTGTAGCCGTTGATCGTTGGGCCCACAGCTACATTGGATTATCGAATCCAATTGGAGCGCAGAGATCGGATGTCGTATTGTATACGTCATGACGGCCATGCTTGGGCAACCTGAGGATGATGCATCGGATCATTCAGTCCGGTTTTGGTCAAGTTATGGCATTTGATATGACCTCACCTCTTTTTCATGAACCATTATACATATAACAAACTTGTTTTATGTTTCCCTCAATACCATTCTAATCACCACCTAGCAATATCGAATAGTACGCCTAAGACTACGTACAACACACAACCTTCACGCGAGCACACAGAAACACACGCCACCTACCTCAACCCAGAACAACATGTCTAAGATAGTCGACGACGTCAAGTCCGGCCTCAAAGCTGTCCGCGGTGCCGGCGATACCCTGCGTGGCAGCGCGATGGAGGTCACCGACCAAGCACTCGACAACAGCGGGAACCACCCGGAGACCGTTGCGTCGCAGGCGAAGAACCACACCCTCGCGGAGAAGGGCAAGCGGGACATGAAGATAGCCGACGAGGAGGTCGGTCTCCGCGAGCGAGAGAAGGAGGCGAATCGTGGGGTCACAAGTGGATCTGGAAGCACCGTCCCCGGACATGCTGCAACTACCACAACGACTACAAACGCGCCTGCATCGGCATCAGCCCCCTATGCCGATGGCATGACAAGACCGAATGACCCTCAGCTGAGATAAGCATGGGAGTTGTGTGGGAGTTTGGTAATGGCTTAGTGATGGGTTCAAAATAATCTTAACAATGGATGCAGAGGAGGATGTGTTGAAGAGGAGATTGACAGGCACTCCACCAGGTTTTCCATGAGATGGCACAGGCGTTCTGGGTCATGTTGCTTGGCATTGCTACATCTGTAAAGCTATGGTCGAAACAGGGTGATAGGAGTGTGTAGGAGATGCAAGATCCCCATTCTTATACATGGGTACCTACCTAAGTAGAGACTGCTTGAAGCTTCTACAACTTGAGTCAATCATCATCATCCGGCACAACTTCGTGGTGTTGAACAACTCCACCCTTGGGATCGATATCCACCCCACTTCGCCTGGCAAGAGTGCTTTCAATACCAAACAAAGCAGACATCTCTTCGAGGGTACGCCCCTTGGTTTCCACTTGATGGAACTGTCAGCACGTCGCCCATAGTATCCCTGGTAGTACAATAACTTACCCATAGCATAACGTACGAATACAAATGCAATGACACATATCGCCGCGTATATGATATATAAACCCCACCCAATTTGACTGTTGATTGGGGGAGAGACCTGAGCCACGATGTAACAAGCCAGCCATAGTGTCATAGTCGACAAAGCGTTGCCCTTAGCTCTGTACATTACCGGGAAGATCTCGGTCGCATATGTCCAGCTCCCCACGCCCCAGCTGATGTTGAAGAAGACGTAGAACAAGTACGGAAACGCAACGATCGCATAGTTACCTCTCTCGCCCGGGTGGTGTTCCGCATGCCACTGGAGCACCGTGATCCCGATCATGGCGCACATCATGCCGACCAGGCCGATCTGCAGCCAGGTCTTCCGACCTAGACGGTCGAAGAAGAAGATCGGAAACCAAGCGAAAACGAAAAGGACGATACCGACCCCTCCTGTTGCGAGGTTGGCCGTTTTTGGATCGGTGATACCCCCGCGCTCAAAGAGCGACGGCTATTCAAACCAGTTGTCAGTGATAAAAGCGGATGCCTGGACCGAGCCAAGCTGAAGACAGAAGAGATGAAGGTTGCTTGCTTACAGTATAGTAAAGAATCGAATTTGTGCCGGTGATCTGCTGGAAGAACTGCACGCCCATGCCGAGCAACGTGACCCTCAGCACCGGCGTCTTGAACATATCGCCCCACGTAGCCGTCGTAACCGCTTTCTCGAACGCGACCTCATCCGCAATCTCCGCCATCTGGCGATCCGCGGCCTCGTCCCCATGCAAGCGCGCGAGCACCTCACGGGCACACTGATGCCGATCCTGCTGCACCAGCCAGCGCGGGCTAGGCGGGACCCAGAACCAGCAGCCGTAGGCCAGCAGAATCGCGGGTAGGATCTGGATCGTGAGCGGGATGCGCCACCAGTCGGGGGTCTCGAGGTAGTTGAAGCCGTAGTTGAGCCAGAAGGCGACCATCTCGCCGAAGCACAGGATCATCTGCTCGATGCCGATGATGCGGCCCCGCAGCTTCGCCGGCGCGATCTCCGACACGTACAGCGGCACCCCGCCCGCGCACGCCCCCACGCCGTAGCCCAGGATCACGCGCCCGAGCGTGATCGCCGTGATCGAGTACGAGGCCGCCTGCAGGACGGCGCCGATCACGAACACCACGCAGGCCGTGGAAAGCGTCCGCTCCCGGCCGTGAAGGTCGGCTAGGACGCCGATGGACATCGCGCCTACGAGGCAGCCGATGTCGTATAGCGAGACCACGGCACCGGTCACCCAGCTGTTCGCGGGCTTCATCAGGTCGATCCACCGAGCATCCGCGACGATAACTCCCATGACTCCCTGGTCTGTGAAACCATCGTTAGGAAATCAAACCTCACCTCACGTCACAGAACGTGAACTGGACACCTGAAAGGAATTATAAGTACCATAGCCGAATAGCAAAGCGCCGATAGATACGAAAGCCGTGAGGAGGTATACATAGCGTAGATTGGGTGGGCGAATATCGTGTCCCCCATCTTGTCGACGGATGGGCTTCGTCTGCTTGATCGTAAACATCTTGGATAATGTACATAGACATGTATGACAACACAAATATGGGGGTGAGAGGGGTAAGGAAGTAAATCACAGGCTGGATATTCCGAAGGACCCAATCACCTTTTGAAGGATACACAGCAGGAGAAGGCCGGCGAAAACGACCAGGTTATATTAGATCAGTTAACTCTCCCGCTGCATATGCATATTGTATGGTTGTACAAGACAAGGGGGGGAAGTCTAGACGGTCTCTAGTGTAGCGGGCTCGCAGAACAGCACCCCCTACCCGGCATTGTCGGAAATACCGATATAGTGATGGCTTCGTGGGGAACCTGCGGGGATTGTGGAGGATTCTGGGGATTCGTGGAGCAACAGCAGGGTTTAGACTTGGAGATACTTGGGAATGGTAGGGAGTCTTTCAATCATCACCATCCTGATTGGTCAGTACCTAACAATAGGCTGGCCGACAACGGCTCACCGGATCGTGCATATCTCGTCAACACAGCCACAAGAGCTAGACGAATTCCCTAAAGATCGATCCAGATATTCGCACCACGTAGTTAGGCCGGCATGAGATCCACATGACATAACAGCTGACAGGTATGGATGGCGACATAGTTACTTTGCCCCCTCGTGGTACGCAACTATCTACCTACTTAAGACACCAATATCCCATGCTCGTAGTCAGTGGTTCAAAGCCGATGTTGTGTATCTGGAACCTATATATCACACAAACTTCGTGAACCCACACTCGCCATAACAAACAAACTGCCAAAAATGCCACACGCAACAACAGCATTAGAATCAACACCCCTCTACGTCAACGATGGGCTTCTCGACCCCGACCAGGTCGCCCCCCTGAAGGCATCGTACCCAACTGAGCCCCTCGAAGACCTGCGCCAACGCTACCACGAGGACGGCTACCTATTCCTCAAGGGCGTGCTCCCCCGCGCCGACGTTCTCAAGGCCCGAGAAGCCTACTTCAACTTGCTAGCCCCCAGCGGGGTCCTAGCGCCGGGCACGAACCCCGTCGACGGCATCTTCGACGTGCGCAAGGACAAGCTGGACTACCCGGGGATCGGGGCCGGGACGACGGACGCCAACGGCCGGCCCCGCGGCGGGCTCTTCGTCGACCTGGCGCTGCAGGCGCACACGGAGCCGTGGTACAAGGACGAGTTCTGCCAGCACCCGGCGCTGCGGTCGTTCATCGCCAAGCTCACGGGGTGGGGCGACGACAAGACCCTGACGCTGCGGCGCACGCTGCTGAGGAACAACACGCCGGGCAACAAGGCCATCGGCGTGCACTACGACCAGATCTTCCTCCGCCACGGGGAAGACTCGAGCGTCACGGCGTGGGTGCCCGTCGGCGACGTGGCGCTCGACGGCGGCGGCCTGATCTACTTGGAAAAGGGGCACATCCTCGGCAAGGAGATCGAGAAGGGATTCTACGACCGGGCGAAGGAGACCGGTCTTACCGACGAGGAGGCCAAGAACGGCTTCAACCAGAATATGATGCGCGGCGGGCTGCTCGCCGACGGGGCCAAGGAGTTTGGCAAGGCCCATGATAAGAAGTGGCTCGTGACGGACTACGAGGCCGGGGACGTCGTGCTCCACACGCCCTATGCGGTAAGTAATAAATATCCAGAGATTCCTGCATAGTCTTTGAAGACCATCGCGCTCTGACTGAATAACTGCTCATATATAACGGGGTGACAGATCCACGCTTCGTGTATCAACCGCAGTCCAGGAAATATCATACGCCTTGGGACTGACCTGAGATATGTTGACTCGAGTCGACCATACGATGAAGTGAGTGCGTCCTTGTGCAGTACCCTGTACACCTTTGCTAAATAGCTCGTAGCGATGGACGAATGACTATAGGTTCGGGGATGGCGTGTAGTTTTGATACTCGAATGTGGCTTCGAACTTTGGAGCTCAGTCAGATTTATATGACTATGGGGATAGCTTTACGCATAGTATCAAGTTATCTTCTTATTCACAACGAAGTATTCCATACCCAAAACATGCATCAACAGGACTTTAAGGAGGAATTTCAAACCAGGTTTACGAATACAAATATTGCACTAGCACCCTAGCGCAGAGTATTTAGCCTAAAGCAGTAGAAGCTGATTTCCTTTAGCTTTAATAACCTTTATCAATACAGTTTTCTTTTTCCGCATTGCAGTGCCCGTCCAATAGGTTATGAGCCCTCTGAGCTTTTAGAGGCTTCGCCCGCAACCTCCTTTCTTCATCTTTTAATGCCATCGTCGGATTTTCCGTTTCGAAGCCCGAGCGGCCGGGCAGGCGTTGTTGTTAAGCAGTTACTGCCCGGGCTGCTGCAATTTATTAAATTTATTAAATTCATTATACCAGCAGCCGGTGCTTTTTTTTGCAAAGCAACGGGGGTACCATATAAGCCCCCTTTAGCAATTATTACCAGACTTTTTTCATCCTTCGAATTCGGGTTCGAAATTCGTCGTACAAAGCCGGTCAGGTTTGAACCGTTTAAATAAGCCTTCGAAGAGAGCTTCTTCGTTGAAGCATTTGGATTTCGAATTGCCCTCTAGCCGTATTCGAGCTGCCCCTTTTAGCCGGATTCGAGCTGCCTTCCTTCTTTTCTGCAATATTCGAATTGTAGGAAAATTTTTACCGCTAGCGCCTTAGTATGTACATAAGCCGCAATTGTTCAAATTCCTTTTACCTATTCACTTTCCAATTTCTTTGCAATTGCAATTCCTCCATTTACAAATCACTTCAAATCAACGACAACGAGGTTTGGTATAAGAACGTAGTATTAGGTGAAGCGTAAGTCCCCGCCTAATTAAATAATAGCGGCCCAGCAATAGCGAAGCTGCTGTTGCCCGCTTATAACGATATGCCCGGACGACGGTATATCCGGAAGGCGATATGTTAAAGGGGCAATAGCAAAGCTGCTGCTACCGGGCAGAACGGAACGGAACGGCACCGGCAGCGCTGCTACCAGCCTAGTATCCGAAGGAACGGCATCGGCAGCGTTATTGCCAGCGGCTTACGTATATACGACGAAGGTTAATTAAAGGCAACTTACGTCGGTATATATAAAATAAAACCTATAAATAATCCCCTTAATAATATTTCGGTTTTATGCTTTTATTTTTTATTATTTAAATAAAACGGCAAATAAACGAACGAAAGCAATTAACGAATCGAAATTATTATATTGCGTTGTTATTATTATAAAAAAAAGGTTTAAAAGGTAAATCTTTTTAAACCTATAAATTATTTATATTTACAAATTATTTTAAATTAACGGCAATAAGGTTTAATATAAAAACGTAATATTAAATAAAACGTAAGTTTTCGCCTAATTAAATAATAACGGCCTAATAATAACGAAGCTATTGTTATCCGCTTATAACGATATGTCCGGACGACGGTATGTCCGGAAGGCGATATGCCAAAGGGGCAGTAGCGAAGCTGCTATTACCGGGCAAAACGGAACGGAACGGTACCGGCAGCGCTGCTGCTAGCTTAATGCCCGGAAAAACGGCATCGGCAGCGCTATTGCCAGCGGCTTACGTACGTACGACGAAAATTAATTAAGGGCAGCCCAATTTTCGCTTTAAACTTTGTTCATTTTTTAAATAAGGGCAGGTATATGGTATATAAATAAATAACCGGGCTTCCAATTAAAGCCGCCGCGTTATAAGCGGTTATTTTTTTAAAATACGCATTTGTTAGCAAACGCCCTTATTACGTATTAAAAAAAACCTTCCAGTAAGTAAGAAAACTAATACGGTGCTTTTAAAGAACGACGAATGTATTATGTAATTATTCCGGCTATTCGGAAGGGCCGCCGCGTTGCAGGCGGCTGTTTTTTCGAAATACGCATTGGAAAAAACCTTCTAGTAAGTAGGAAAACCAATACGGTACTTTTGCAAAACGTCGAATGTATTATGTAATTGCAACGGTTCGAATTCGGGTAGGTCGGTCGGATAGGTCGGTCGGAAAAGGAAAGGACGGAAGGGAGGTCTGGCTTCCGTGCCGTCGTTTTGACCTAAGCCGTAACGCGACCGTTTCGAAAACGCGTCGCTAATAATCGGCTAGCCTTGCGGCCTAAAATTTCGCGATGCGAAGAATTCCGGAAGGATGCGTTGCTGGAAAGTAATGGCTTAATTAAGCTTGCGTGCCATCGTAACCCGAAATTTCGCGATGCGAAGAATCCCGAAAGAACGTTGCTGGAACGCAACGGCTTGGCTAAGCTTACGTATCATTATAGCTTCGAATCTCGCGATGCGAGGAATCCCGAAAGGAAATACGTTATTGGAACGTAACGGCTTGGCTAGGCTTACGTGCCATTATAGCCTCGAATTTCGCGATATAAGGAATCCCGAAGGGAATGCGTTAATGGAACGCGTTGGCTTGGCTAGGGTAACCTGGAACGCAGCGGAACCGCGACGAAAGCGCCTTAAAAGCGCATAATCGAAGGAATAACAACAAAAACGAACGAAGCTATAGCTGTTTCGAATTATTTAATAAATTCCGTAGGAATTTAATAAACGAACGAAAATAATTAACGAGTCGAAGTTGTTATGTTGCGTTATTGTTATTATAAAAGGAAAGATTTAAAAGGTAAATCCTTTTGGATTTATAAACTATTTATATCTTTATAATTGCAATTCCTTTAATTTCTTTACTTTATTTTGTAATTTCTTTGTAATTGCAATTGCATTTCCATTCTTTTATTTTTTTTTATTAAGCCACCTTCGCCATGGCAGCCTATTTAATATATACTTTTCCTTTCGTTCCGCAGCTACGGGGCGAAAGCAACCTAGCTAAATGGAAGCTGGGCGTACTTCAGCAAGTCGAATATAACGACTTTACTGCTTTCTTCGAATCCAACGTATTAAAACCTACAGGTAACGATGCCAAAAAAAAGCTCCTTTGGCGCCGCTAACGAGTTTATGCAATGGCGTTAATGACCTTTATAATTTTATAAATTAAAGCCCAGCTTACCGCCGCTAATTAAAAGCACGACGGTTCCGTTAAAGACCTAAAGGTTTTTTGGGACCTGGTTTGTATTATAATTTCGAAGGCATTCAAATAATTCGTATTACAGCTATTTAACGAACTGATTCGAAGGAAGCTCGATTACGGTATTACATTTCAAAATTTTAACGCCCGTTTTTATATCGTTATAAACCGGTTGGTACAGCTTAATATAATCCTATTGCCGAAAGCAAAAATATTCCTTATATGAAACGTAATAAGGAACCGCTACTTTTAGTTATTTGATTACTTTTAAAATACTTACGATAAAAATAAATTAACCTAAAAAATGGTTAAAGTCCGTATCGTTATTCGGATTCGATTAAAGGAATTAAATCCTTTGGATTTTTTCGTCGCTACCGCCGTTTTTCGTATCGAATGCGAGGTTTATTATAAAAATTACCCTATTAATTAATTCCTTTATACGGGTTATAATTTATATTATCCCGAAAGAAAAGATAAATGCTTTGTTTTGCATCCGAAACTCCGATTTAAAGAGGCTTTATTCCTTATTATTAGAAATATCCTTACTTTTTATTTTTTAAAGGGCATATTAAATATAAAAACTGGCCTTTAAAAAGGGGTAATTTTGTATATAGCTTCATTTTGCATTCCCTGCTCTAGCTTACGGGGGTATATTGCATTAGCACCCTAGCGCAAAGTATTTAGCCTAAAGCAGCAGAAGCTGATTTCCTTTAGCTTTAATAACCTTCATTAATACAGCTTCCTTTTTCCGCATTGCAGTGCCCGTCCAATAATAAGTTGTCTAGTTGCCATGCTCTTCCCACCGGGCCCCCCAAATGTACTATCAGGTTTTCGGCATAACAACGTCCCAGCTGACTCAATTTGTACCCTACTCCATCAACTAGCACTCCCACAGGTTGAATAGCAGCCTATATATATAACGCGCCATCTTCAGGTTGTGAAATGTAGCTCTCTTCGTCCCCAAATCCTAGGTGCTGCACTTGTTCCTCAGTTGAGAGCATGCCTGCGAGATGGGAAGGCATTTTCACAACCCCCCATCGCAGCTTTCTTCGTGTAAGGGCCTTCAGATACTCGCTGGAATCTTCGTCGTCCCCCGGATGTAGGAATTCGTGTGGCTCATCCATGGCCTCATTCTCTGTATTTGTTAAAATTCATTGTGCGTAACATGCAAAGACAGGAAGAGGATCTTGGTTTGACTCTGTTGTCTTTTTTCATTGGCGTGACTTACCTCCAAGTGTTGAACGCGAGTTTGTGTGGCACGCAGCAGATAGGACAAGCGAGTTACAGCCTCCGGGAACCATGACGCTAGGAACATTTTGTAGACTGAATACCACGGGTAAGGTTATCAGCACCGAGCTTATGATCAACATTGTCAATGTCGCCGCCGCGGAGAAGCCTATAGCAATGAACGGATCTCCGTGCAGTCCAAAATATTCCTTCAATTTAGACAGTGTGCCGTAATCCACCCAATAGCCTAATAGCGTCGGTCAGCACATAGAATATTCAAAATAATTGGTATTACAATAAAGCTTACCGCCATCTATAATGTAGAGGAACATCGCGTTAGACACCATCCAGTGCATACATGCACTGGTGATTAAGAAGGGGATGCTGTATTTGTACGGCAGTTGCAGTCTATAGCTTGCAAGCTGCTCACCAACTGGATATGATACTCGTAGAGGCCTATGTGATAGTTCAAATGAATTCCACTCTAGCTCTACTTTCAGACGAGTAAAGAAAGAATTGAACGAGAAGTAGCAGAAGGATAGAATAATTTGTGGCAGATTGACGACAACGAGAGTCCCGAGAAATGAATCTATATAGCGAAGGTCCAACGTGACTTCTACGTCATCAGAGTTTCCAAATGTGCTCTTGCTATGAATAATTAAAAATTGATTCTCTTATTGAATATTGGGTTCCAGCGTGAAGTGCTTCACAGCGCTGGTATGCCAAATGAGGAAAAATGGGGAAATTAAAGACTCACAAACTGTTCAGATTTTCCCGATATGACCGAATGGTACACCACAATAAAACAAGAATAGGTGCTACGATTAATACGTAGGTGCGGCTCCAGGCGACACGGGGGACGATTGAGATGAGCCGGTGTGTTTTGCCATCCCATCTGCGTGGCGTTAGAGTAGATAGAAGACCAGCGTTAGCCGCGGCGCCACCCCACCGTCTCCGGCGCTTATACTCAAGTCGTAGGCTATCCGTATAGTTAAGGGTGCCCAGTCCGGCAGTCCTCATGTCCGGCACTAAGATAAAAGATTCCAGAGCGTCTCCTGGGGTAACAAGCGATGTGTGAGGTAATCGTAGCACCACTAGGGTACAGCAGATAATCTTCGCAAGGACGCAAACCATAACAGTAAACAGTAGCATGTTAGATAGCCCAATTTTGCAACTATATGCCAGTGGCTGAGCCCGGCAATATCGAACCTTTAACTCGTTCAGTTGTTCGTTGTAAGCTGGATCTCCCAGTTTGAAAGGGTAAGGTTCATGTCGAAAAGTAATGCTCCAATTTGGCTCAACTGGGACTGCATCGTCCATAATCTCTTGACTGTTGATTAACCCAAGTGCCCCGTCGCATGAATTTTCGCATGATCTGCCGGAATATACTGGAAGTTTTTGTCTCCCCACAGAAGAACACTTGGTCGAATACCATAAAGAGTTAAGTTCATCTGGCGGCACTAATGGATCCCAAGAAGCCGAGCGATTACTTCCTGGTTGAAAGTCGAATGTGTGAGACCGGGTCCAGCCTGAGGGATCTCCTGTTCCACTTTCCACTATAACTACCACGTCCCGGTACCTCGTCTTCGGCTTACATGACTTGTATTCGGCTTGGCATTCTGCAGGCTCTAGCCGTTCCCATGTCCCTGCGTCTTTTGCTGTTGCACTGAGGTTGCGAACATAAGATGATGGTAAGCCATCGATCAAATTTACTGGATCCCCATACCCTAACCGTTCAGAGAGGTTAATAGGATCATAGTCAGGGCCCGGCAAGCCAGGTAATGCTAAACTTGATCCAGGTGGGAAGAATCTTGCACCCTTTAGAAATGCTTCCGTCGCAATTGTAAGAGACCATTCGCGACCTTGGAAACCTGTCTGAAATATAGCACTGTTGAAGAAGAGATGCAAAGGAATTGAAGTAACCAGGAGTCCAAGCCAGCAAGCTACCTTGAAGGGCGACAAAAATAGTATGTTCTTGATAGATGGTATTCCGATATCCAAAGATCGTAGATTCGCATGAGCTTTGTCGACCTCAACCCGGGATGGTGAACTCAGGACTTGCATAAAGAAATTGGAGGAAGCCAGGACTGCGGTAGCCACTAAATTGATTAACAAATGTAGGAAAGTGTTTAGCTTCGATGCGTCGTTACAGTCACCTTCGAATATGATTGTAGATCCGTGTAAAGAAGCCGACGGTTGGGATAAGCTGATCAATAAGCAAATGAGCAGCAACAATCCACATATAGAGGTGAGAACAATGTTGATTGTTCCCATTCGGCGCCACTTCTCATGGGAAAACATTCGCTTCTTGGCCATGGTGATAGGGAATACACTGGGAACGCTCTTTTGGTCTAAGAGTGCAGGTGTGGGGAGTTGTCAACTATTCTTTCGGTTGTGCGGATGCTATTGTAGGTATATATACAGATGTGGTTGTACAGATTCTATTAATATTGTAGCCTGCTTGACGCATATATGCGCAGTCATAAGCACCATTGTGTCATTGGTGACACGAAAATCCTGAAAGGATTCGGAATAGGAGGTGGTACTTACGCCCTCGGCAAGTCATAAGCCTTGGTAATACTTAGAAACAATGTCTAACAGTCCACAAGACCATGTTTTGAAACGTGCTTTTCGACTGCGGCAAGGCGTTCTCGAGTCTATAAATATAAATACGCCAAGCCGTTGCTTACACGCATCCCATACCCATGACTTTTGTTAAATCTTGAGGCATCTCTAGAAGACACTCATTCTTCTCACCCACACAAACAATCAACACTGACATAGGATGTCTATTATCTCAGTTCCTAACGAGTACAGACGAGAAATAACTACAGAAGCCTAGAAACATAAGATACAAAGAAGGTTTAAACAAATATCATTGGGATTTCTTTCTACGCCTGTTGACCAGCCACAACTGAAATACGAGATGAATCCGCCAAACACGAGAAGCTATACAGGAAGAATGTCCCTGTCATGTTGTCAGTTCAATCACTTTCACGCTACTTTGCGTGTAATTCGAATCCTTTCAGCAGCTGCGGGGCTGGTGGTGCATTCTCTTTACACAATGGAACCCATTAATATCATTATGGTATGTATGTGCGCCAGGCTCACAGTCTTGATCAAACCACTTACCATATCTTGTTTACTCTTAGCTTGGCATCTTTATTCTATGGGATATGGGCCAAGTAGCTAGCTCGGGGTTCGGTCCTGGCGCTGAGATTGAATTTCAGCTTCCGACAGTCATCGAATGTCTTATCGTTCTTTTTTCACTCACTTTGATTGGGCTCAATATTGCCCTTCCAAGACACAATCCTTCATTACTGTACTCATATCCTTTTGAGGATCCCTACGATTACGAACGCCTTGCTATAGGACTTCTAATTGACGACATTGTGATCGTGTATGTCTAGACTATACAAAATACAAATGCACTCCCACTAACTAAGACTCTCGTGTAGTATCATAAGCACCGTTTTTGTATACCGAAACATCTCGACCTGGTCGTGGAAACGGGAATACTACATAAAGTCTCGGCCACTCATCGCGTTCACAGCAGAAGGAGACCCCATTGCGGTGCTCCCTCATGCCGAGGATTTGGTACAACAAAACTTATCTACTCTCTCGATCGACTCTCTTTTACAGCCTTCGGCTTCGGGGGTTTCGCTAAACAATATGGTTTTGGCTGAACATACCACGGAACCTGTTGTGTGAGGATTTTATGGTGAAAGTATACCATCACGGTTTAGAGTCTTTCCGTTCACGCGCGAATCATGCGATCATTGCGATGATATATTGCAGCTGGTGCTACGAACATGATTTCAGATTACAATTCCCGGACATTTATGCATGTGCGATTGATGTCTTGAAGTTCGTCCGGCAGTATGCGGGGAAGACGGACTCTAGGTCTATTTTCAAGATTTATTAATATAAAGCACCTATATTATAAGTTGCTTTTGTCGAAAAGGGGGTAACCGAAGTCATGCCGATAAAGAACTAGCGATTCGCGCCTAGTTAGACCCCCTGACCCCGACCCCAGTTGCTGAAATGCAGGGATGTTAACATTGCTAAGTGGGCTGGTGGAGGATGCAGACCCTATTTTTAACAAAACGGGTCGGGTCAGGAGCTTCAGTGTTTATTTACACCTACATTCCTTTCGGCATACGATATCTTTGTCATTATCGCAACCGTTGTATTTGGTGCTCAGCTAGACTACCTACTCTGTTTCTGATCATTGTGTGCATGTTTCTCCGAGCGATCCATTAGCTGGCGAGCCCGATACATCCGCCTCTGCCTGTCGCTCAATGTCTCAGTGGGGCAGAAAAGGAATCAGCAAACGGATACTTGGCACCGGAGAGCTTACGAATAGAGCCTGGCACATCAATGTCTTGGCCAGGAAGCCTAAAAGAGTACCTAGTCTTCCACTCGAGCTATGGATGAAAATCATTCGTTACATCACCGACCGTGAGGAGGCCGCCGGCGACCCGATCGGCGGCATGCTCTATCTGTGGCTCCGCGTGCGCGCCGTCTCGCACCACCTACGCACCGCCGTCGAGCTCGTCTTCCGGGACCTCTACCTGAAGCAGGTCTTCGTCGGTCAGGCCAACATATCGCCATCCAAGCTCAACGCGCAAATCACGTGGTTTCCATACGCCCGACTCGCGGAGGCGGAGGAGGAGCGGAGTCTGAGGAGGGGCGAGCGCGCCATCTTCGCGTCTAACGATTTCTGGGGCGGGCGCTTGGGGACTGCCGTAACCGCCGCCGCCGCCGCCCCGCCACAGCAGCAACAGCAGCAGCAGGACCAGGAGGGCGAACTTCAGGACCTGGCCGTCTGGCTCCCGCCGGACCGGAACTTGGATTTCATCCAGATTGCCGACATAGACGTCAACCACAGCCGGAGGGAGGTCATGCTGGATTGGCGGGACGTGTTCAGCGCTTTCGTGCCGAAGGTGGCGCGACGCCGGGCGCGCGAGAGGCGGAACCCGCCGTCCCAATTTCAATTTCGACCGCGTGTCGCATACAGGGTTTCCAAGAACCCCCGGTTTTCATATTGAGGTTATTCGGACCGCAAGTCATCGAAATGCCCTTCGTACGCAGAGTTTTCCTAGTCTAGAACGAGAGGGGGTGGAGGTATTGGTAGCATTGGCGAGGTTATCTGTGCATGCAAGTTTTAGGGTATCTTGCCTTTCGTCCATTTGTCTAAGTTGCATAGCCAGGTCATCGACAGCAATGGTCGCGGGTTCATGGTATATATGAGAGCAAGAAATGGGTAATGGTATTTTAGACGGTGGAGTAATATAGGTTCATAGGTAGCTGTAATAAGAGTCGGTAGTTATACGGTGCCCATAAGCCCCTCAACGCTATAGATTCCAGTACTGAAAGGACTCACGCATCAGATTGGTCTTTCCTCCCTGTGAAAATATACATCATGACGCATCCCTCCATCTCGACATGCGTCCCAGGCTCAGTCCCTACCTGGTAGCCACCTGGTAGCTCTGAGGGTAACTCGACCCCTGCATCTTACTGTAGAACCTTATCTATCGGGCCCAAACGGTCGAGACATCAACACCCCGCGTTCTGCGGTGAAGCTTCAAGCGACCTCCCCCGCATCTTTGGAATCGCTTGCTTCTCATTCGATGATGGTGTCTGCATGACAGTGCAGCTGAAGAGATGACTCCCCTGTCAAGATGTAGATAAGAAGTGAATAGGTATGAATGATGCTATGTGATAACTCGAAACTGTAGACATGAGAGATAAGCCTGCAATGCATCGAGATCGGATGACATTAGCTTGAAGCACCCGCTTCCTTCTGCCTACTTTATAGTATATTCCAACACCTTTTGGCATCCAGCCGGTCAGCATAGAGAATATGGTGACTCTATCAAACAGAGTCAATAAGGGGCTGCAATGGGCAATAGGTGCTGGCCCTATCGATGAACCACCATCTTCGGCGGCTGTCGCAGCAGTGAATACCCGAGGAACAGACAATCGAGATACGTCCAATCGAAACGACGTTGATGATGAAAAGCAGGCAGCGCATTATCCAGTTGAAGCAGGTGTTCCGACCATTGAGGCGTCCCAAGTTCTCTGGGGCAAAACTGGTCGATGGCTAATCATCATTGGGTAAGCAACGACGATGTACCTATGAACTCCTACAGAGAGCAGTGCAAATATAGCTATATGGAGGTTTCCGTATTAGTGCCAGGGGTGGTTCCAGGGTAGCCAGAGATCTACGCTCGACGATCACGTCCATGTAGATTTCACGAACCGGACAAGAAGCTGACCACATTTTAGACTATGCCTAGTCATGATAATCTAGTAAGCGACATGACAATGGGATAATATTCGGCCAAATGTTGAGCCATACTTTGGCGTGCTCAGCGTGCTGACGTTGTTGCCCGCAGCGAGATCGACAACACCACCGTGTACATCTACCGGAACTACGCGGTGTCGGACTTCGACTCGCTCTCGCAGCTCGCGGCGCTCAGCACCGCCGGGACGATCGTGTTCGCGGCAGCGAAGCCGCCGATCGCGAAGCTGGCCAACGTCGCGGGGCGGGGGCCGACGTACGCGCTCGCCATCGCCTGCTACTGCCTCTCGTACGTGCTGATGGCGGCGTCGCGCCGCTTCGGCACCTACGCGGCGGGGACGGTGCTGTACTCGGTCGGGCAGTCGGGCACGAACCTGCTCAACGACATCGTCATCGCCGACATCACGACGGCGCGCCAGCGCGCCCTCGGCATCGGCCTTTCCTTCTGGCCCTTCCTAATCACGCCCTGGACGTCGGCCCTCATCGTCGAGCGCGTCGTCGCCCCCGGGCCAGACGGCGGCATCGGCTGGCGCTGGGGCATCGGCATGCTGGCGATCCTCATGCCCTTCTGCGCCAGCTTCATCATCGCCACGCTCCTGTATTATCAGGGCAAGGCCAAGAGGCATGGGGCACAAACTCAGACTCTCGCGTCGCAGAAGTCCAAGGTGCGCATGACGGTGGATTCGCTGCGCGAGTTCTGCTCGCAGGTCGACGTCGGCGGTGTGGTGCTCTTCAGCGGCGGGCTCGCGCTACTCCTGCTGCCGCTCACGCTGGCGGCGACGACGCCTGCACAATGGCGCACGCCGTGGGTCGGCGGTCTACTCGCGGCCGGCGCAATCCTGCTCGTCGCCCTGCCCTTCTACGAGCACCGCGTGGCGCGACACCCGGTGGTGCCGCCGCGCTACTTCGCCAGCCGCACCATCGTGCTCTGCTTGGTACTCATTGCGCTGGACAACATCGTCTTCTCGGCGACGCACACGTATATCTACGCGTGGGCGACGGTGGCAAAGGGCCTGGGCGCCCGCGACGCCACCTTCTTTACGTTTGTCAACGGCGTCACGCAGTGTCTTGTGGCCATCGCCGCCGGTTTCGCTATGCTCCGCTCCCGACGGTACAAGTGGGTATGCGTGTTGGGCAGTGCCGTGCGCCTGGCGGGTTACGGCGCCATGCTCCGGTTACGCGGGCCCGAGAACAGCACTGCTGAGATATTTGCTGTCCAGCTCGTCCAGGGCATCGGCTCCGGCATGGTGAGCACGACCCTGCTAGTCCCGGCACAGGTCGTCCTGCCACATCGCGATATGCCGCAGGTCACGGCCCTGGTCATCTGCTTCGCGTTCGTTGGTGGGAGCATCGGCTCCTGCATTGCCGGCGGCATCTATACGAATACCCTGGAGCCGGCCTTGTGGAACTATTTGGGGAGCGGCACGACGGCCGAGACGGTGGCGGCGCTGGCGAACTCCATTACGGGGGTCGTGCCGGACTGGGGAACCCCTGAAAGGGTCGCTGTTAGCTATGCAGTAAGTTTGGCAAGAATTTAGAGTCAGTCCATAGCTAATGGATTTAGTTCTCCGAAATTATGAAATATATGACTTATGCCGCCGTCGGAACTTCCTCGATAGCCTTGCTTGGGTCGATATTTCTCTCAAACCACGAGTTACCGTGAGCCCCACTTAGATGTTGCAGTCGTGGAATGTATGGCTAACAGCTTCATAGGGATCGAAACAACCTTATGGAAGGGTGATCAACATCACAGTTGTCGAGGGGGGTGAACACTCTGGGCAACATGAGTATATAGAGGAAGGCATGAGGCGTGAGGGGCTTTTGATGGAAATAAAATATAGGAATCTTCACAGTAGCCTTCTGATATCTATCTGAAGATAACGTTGCTTGCCAGGTGCTTTTTGCCCGGTGTGATAAAGGAGCTGCTAGGTAGGGGAAAGGAATGAACAGAGTAAATCTCGAGCCTATGAAACCTATAGGGGAAGGCAGTGGCTATTATATAGCCATATAAGCCTGTCACTAGTGTATATGTGGGATCGTATGGGTCCTATGACCCCCTCGTACATTACCTAACCCCTGACATGGATTTGTCAGGCCATTATTATCCCGAGTTCTCACATCAACGTTGTTGGCAAGTGATGTTTCGACAGTCTCCTTGGAGCCATGGTATGCAGCAAGCGAAAATGATCTACATCTCTCATTGTTCCTACTAACATTAAACCCGCCGCTATTTCGAGGAGTTTAGCCAAACCATTGGTAGAACCTAAGCGGATTGACTCACATCAGCCCTGGTCATCCACGTAAGTACCTCTTGACGGCTGCGACTCAGTTGTGCGCGTGCATCCTTCTAGGCGTGTATCATGCATAGTCTCCCATCTTGGGCCACTTCCCATCTTTCACTCCCAACTGCTGTCGGTCCCCAGAACACTCCTTTCGGATCGTACTTCCGTTTGATAGCTAGGAGCTCGGCATAATTGTCCCCATAAAATGTTCTCTGCCAGTTCGGCTGGTTAAAATCAGCTTCATTAAGATAGGCCGCAGGAACATCTGACAGCCTTTCCATAGCTGGCACTAAAACATTGGTCACTAGCTGCTGGTCGGCGAGGTTGGCCGTCATATTGAGCCGGTCGTACATACTTCCAAGTAAGCATATTAGCAGACTTCAAGACATAATCGCACGGTGGTACCTAGATATATAGGGTACAAAATGGGAATGAATAACGTACGTCCCGATAAAGGCTAGAAAAAGCGTATCGCGCCATGCAGGGTGGACCGAATTGGCAGAGATTGGAGGTCGGCTAACGTCCATGCACACAGTCGCTAGAATACCGCCGTTACCGACCACGGACTTGATTGCATCGGTCAAGCTAGTCGTTGCGCTGTCCGAAGCTACCGAGGAACGTGGAACAAGGGTGCCTCCAAGGTTGAGCTCGGAGATGTTTACCTCTGGATTCATGGTATTGAAGGCGTCTTGATATGCCGGGTAGTCCCGCGTACTGAAAGCTATCCGGTGTTTTAGCTATGTGAAGACCACTTCGTTGACCATCCTCATCACTATGCTTACCATACGGGATACCGCTCTGATCAAGTGCCTGTAATGTAGGCGTCAGGAGCTCTCTGAACTCTTCAGCTGTTGCGTTCGGCAGGAACCCTTGCGGCATGAAGAAAGTGTTCCCAGGAAACAACTGCCAAAGGATTGTACCACCCGCGCTCTGGATTCCTGGGATATTTCGCAGCAGTATATGCATGATATCCCAGAAAGACTCTGACGGTTCGGTAAAGCTAAGCGTGGCGCCAGCTGTTGGCATATTTCTGTGAAGCTTGGCGGTCATGGAGAGAACCACGGCGTAAGTACCGCCCCCTCCACCGGAAAGGGCCCAGTATAAGTCCGAATTCTGCTCCGGTGTTGCTGTCAAGAGCTCCCCCGTCGCCGTGACCACCTCCCACTCGAGGACCTGGTCAGCAGCAAGCCCGAACAGGGATCCCAGGGGGCTGGTACCGCCGCCCTGCGCATAGCCGCCAGCGACGCCCACAGAAGGACAGTCTCCCGTAACCATAACAAACCCGTTCTCGTTGGCCAGTTCCTGCGCCTCGAAGCTTTGCACACCAGCACCCAGCTTGATTGCCTTTCCGGTATAAGCAGCGGAGTCATAGTCTAACAGTATTCGCTCCTTAAGATTATGTGTCCATAAAGCCAGCGCGCCGGCGCCCGTGGACTTTCTCATGTAATCGTGTCCCGTGTTGCGGATGACGAGCCGAATATTATGTTTCTCGCAGAAGGCGAGCACAGCTCGATAATCCGACGCACCCGTCGCGTTGACCGCGTAGGCCACGTAGGCGCCGACGATGCACTGGGCATCGCGAGGCGTAAATGGATCGCAGCTCATGTTGGCGAAGAACGCGGTCATGGGCGAGTGTGTGGTCTCGTAATGAAGCTCTGGCCATGCCCAGTTCTCCTGGATCCGAGCGCATTCCTCAGCGTCGTAAGAAACGCCCGGGAAGGTGTCGTGACAGGGGCTGGCGATCGGCACCGTAGCTATCAGTTTGCCGCCCACGGTCTCGTTCAAATAGTCCCACTCGGCCAAGGAGGGCCAACATTCGTCGCCCGGAAAGCAACGGCAATGTGGCTCCGCGGTGGAATGCGATCTCGCGAGCCAGAGGGCCCCTAAGGCGGCGAAAATCGATGTCGAAACTATGATTCTGGATGGGGAGATCCGGGAAGTACTCGGAGCCATGATGAGGGAAGATTGAATAGTGATTAATGGTTTATCGCGATATGACGAACGATGATGTGAGCAACGCTTCAGCTGAAGTCGGTGGGTGTGCCGGGCTAACACAATCCCCCATATCCGGTTTGAAGATGTCCAGTCTTGATATTAGCTTGAGGAAGAGTGCTTTGGAGCGTAAGCATCAACCACGTACGAAGAGCATAGCAAAGAGGGTGGTGTAGTAATATAGGGCCTTGCTGATCTACCTACCTGTATGCACAAATCTTTCGTATATCGAGGCATGGGCGTCTAACCGCCTGAAGGTTGGAAGTGGAATGCACCAGTACCTACCTCCTTACTCTTATCCCTAAACGGTCGCGCTGTGCTGACCATACCAACCAGGCCCTGGTCAACATCTACTGCGATTGGTTGGTTACACGTGAGGCGCATAATGACGAAAGCTGTTGGACATGATCTACATGACCAACGAGGTATCTAGCAGAGGTGTTATAGTATAACTATAAGTACACTCTTTGTTTGCGCCTTGTCAAAATTCTTTGCGTAAGGAGGAAGAATGAAGCCGCAGGAAGTAAGGGGGTAAATCTCACCATTATATAGGTGGGTTAGCCCCACACAGTCGTTACTTCTACCCTACCACACATCAACAGCATAGTTTGGGTTTGCAATGTAGCGATACGTCCTAATAGTGACTTGGGGTTCCATATGTCCTTGCATGCTGGGTAGTATATCAATATAAGCCCTCGATATACGGTAGATACAGATTGATAGCTTTGTTCCGTCTGCATCCCGTCTTGTTCAGCCCTTCTCAAGCCCTTCCCCTGGCGGGGTTTTCGTCTGGGTGATCCTCTGTGGACCGGGTATATCAGCGGCGGACATGATTCCGGAGCTGATTGCCATTGTTCTCGAAGCAATTCAACCATTGACTTTACCTGGACCATCGACACTACGGATTACAAGCTTTCGGTTCCCTCTCTTCTTTTCCGTATACATTGAGCGAGGATACTCGAGCATGTGTCATATAGACTCATATCCCTGACCTTGGGTACGTGTTGCCTTCCTAGTTTCCATCCCTTCTTCGCAACTGTGGATTCTAAGGCTTGATGGCTATTATCGCGATATAACTACGGGGAAGCTTGACTCTGTAGGTATAACCCTAGCTATCGATATTTCCATCATTCTATTGCCTATGCCGTTCCTATAGCGTCTAAATATGCGGTCTGCGCAACAAGATCGTCGTCAGCATATGGTTCAGTCAGTCTTGGCCTGATGTAGGTCTCGTTATGTACAGTAAGACCTACGGTACTCGGTACTTGAGGTTGCAGATGAGAGGGCGGGGTGCAGATGAGAGTTACACACGCAGGCCGTGGCCAACGTCTTATGCGGTTGGAGGGCGTAGGGTCGCAAAAGATATTGGCAAATATCTGACTCAGATGGGAACGCAACTGAAAGTCCGCGTAGCCTTTTAAGGGACTTTAGTTCTCTGATACCTCATATTGAGCACGCATAGGTATACCAACGGTCATCAACCTGCCTTATATCTGCTGCCTCTTCGCTTCCGTTCATCCATACTTTGTCTTTGCCTTGCAACTACGCCTTGCAACTAACTTCCCCCAACGCACGTCTTCATACCATCCGGGTATTGATTGGAAGAAGCGGGAGAAACCTCGAACCGAACACCATGCAGCCCCCAATGCCATGTCCAACAGCCACCTGGCACAATGATACCTACCAGAGTATCTCGCGTTTCCGCCCCGAGCTGAGTGCCGCCGGTAAGACCGTGGTTATCATAGGAGCTGTATGTACTCCTAGCAACTGAAAACCCCATGCCCATCGAAATTCATGCACTCACAACAGTCACGCGAAAGGGGTCCGGAATTGGTCAAGAGGCATCGTTGTCTTTTGCTGCGGCGGGCGCCGCCCATATTGTGCTATTGGGCCGCACGGAAGCCACCTTGAAGGAGACTGCGTCACGCGTCGCCTCGGCATCCCCGGGAGTCACGACCGCGGTCCGCGTTTGCGACCTGACTAAGGAGGAAACACTGCGCGACGCCGCGACGGCTATAGGAAGATGGCATATCTTGATTATTGCTTCCGCTTATGCCGCTGAACGTTCGAGCATCCTCTCTGCCGACTTGGGTGGCTGGTGGCAAGTATATGAAGTATGTCCTGTTTTTCTTCTTCTTGGGCATTCCACCACATGGATGCATCGTCTTACCGATCCTGTAGACCAATGTCAAGGGCACGCTGCTAGCGGCCCGAACATTCATCCCCACGGCCGATCCAGACCACGCGGCTCTCCTTGGCTTGACTTCAGGTGTCACCCCCATGCTGGCGTCATATCTGACCGGAATTTCGGCGTACGTCAGCTCCAGCCTGGCCAAGACCAAGATCTATGAATACCTGGCTGCCGAGAACCCCGGGATATTCATCGCCTCGGTCCATCCCGGCTTCGTTCTTACCGATGTTTTCAGCGCCAATGGTGGTAACCCAGACGAACTTGCCATGGATGACAGTATGCTTCCCCACGAAAGAACATGTTCGTGCAAGGCTGGCTGACTTACTGGGCAGAACGATTATCTGCGGACTTCCTCGTCTGGATGGCGAGCCCTGAAGCCGCGTTCCTACGAGGCCGCAGCATCTGGGCAAATTGGGATGTTGATGAATTGAAAGCACTCGAGCCGAAGATTACCGAAGGCAATCTATTCACAGCCGGCCTGAACAACTGGCCGTATACTCCAAACGTGCAATAGGCATGCGCTGTTTCCCTTAGTCAAGAACCAGATAGGCCGGGCTTCTGTAATCGAAGGTCATGATGTATGGACAGTGCACTGGTTTTGACGTAGGTGTACTGAGCGTGAGCTTGCTACACAGGAGCCACACGGGAGTGAACAAACTTCGAGGGGTTAGTTATTGTGGTAGCTCGGAAGCCTAATCCTAGTACTACCTAGTAAATCTGAGAATTCATCATCATTAATGGGTTGTATTGAGGATAATTCCGTAATCGTTGTTCTGACCTGGTCAGTGGTCACAATCCACTCTCAGAGCCCTCTTAGGCTCATCATGCAGCCTCTGCCATACCTCCCATCTATAATAATCCAAATTGACTGTCATAGGTATGGGAATTCCTGTAGTTTAGATGTTCAGAAAGTGGAGAAAGGGGGGTTTAAGGAATCAGTGGGTGGCGATAGCTTAGTCTAGTCACTCTATTGTATAGGGGTACCTACTAGACTGGCTATGTGGCAGCAGAAGGGGTATAAGGGCCCATTTAAAGTCGACGAATAGCATCACAGGTCGCGTAACTCAGTTGGTTAGAGTGTCGTACTAATATTCCTATTCTTGGGAATACATTCAGTAATGCGAAAGCCGAGAGTTCAAGCCTCTCCGTGACCAACGATTTTCTTTTTTGCTTTCTTTTTATATGATCAATGCACTTCAGTAAATCTTTTCAGCTGTGTGCATCTCCAAAATCAATTTTAAATTCCTGGAATCATGGCTCGGCTCGATTGACCGGTTCTGTCAGACATTTAGCGGGCATTTATTTCACTGAGCAAACATGCTGTTGGTGGACTGACTACTAAGTAGGTAGTCGGAGCTTCCGATTCGGAAGTCTTGAGTTAAGTTAGTATCGGAAATATCCAGACTCGGAAGGAGAAAGACCGCATTCAGTCTATTCTCCCTCTCAACCAGACAGACATCTTACCTGAGTCAATGGGAACCGTTGAGGTCATTTTGTCATTTACGGGTGTTGCATATATATATATGCCTATATATACCTCTCTACCGGTAATATGCGTATGTTTCGTATATTGAAACTTATTCATCGATGGGATAAGACATGGTTTCTATCTCTGGCTCTTAGACCTCAGCCCCGGGATGCCACCTTCCCAAGTCAGCCACACGGCCGCCCAAAAATGCCGTCGACGCAAAGCAGCGTGTTTGGCTAGAAAGAGGAGGATTGTGGCTGTGGCTGCTTACCACCAACCAAGATGGAAGAATGACCGTGTCCAGAAAACGAAAGTTTCTTGCGTTCGTGAATAGCGTAGGGTCGACTTATAATACACGTTATACCATGGTCCATGTGAGAACATACCAAATTGGGCTGTGGACGTTTGCTGTACTATGCATCGAGGGTTATTCCGTTTTGACTTGTCCTTTGAGAATTGACTTTACTTCGACTGCTCTATTAGTAGGTACCACATACGGGTGGCTGGTTTCTCGTCCAGTGCGGAGAAATCAAAGTAGTCTAGACCCCTTAGATCATAATGTCACACAGAGGAAGGTCTGGACCCTCTGGGATACGTGAGTGGTCTCGAAAGCCCGTTGCACCTTTCTATACCTGCAACAAGATACTGTATCTCGCCGTCGACGTCTTCACTCCATCTCTATTTAGACCAAACACGCATTTGCGACAACATCGGGTCTCGGATTGGTACCCGAGATGGTCGCAAAAATGAGATCCGACCGATCAGCTTTTACCTGCATGATTACTGGCTTAGTCATTTCGAGACACACACACCAATATATTACGTTTTGTTTCTAGTGCCAACATCTCTTGGTCAGGAGCAGCCGTCTGCCAACTCAACCTATCAGGGTGAAGCTTGAAATGCCTGAGACAAGGCCACATCTCGTAAGGCTGGAATTCCCGATATGCTGGAGAGGGCAGGGGTCGATGAGAAAGTGGTATATACGCACATGGCGGCTTGACTTGAATCACCCACCTACCTGGGTAGGTAGGTAAGTAGACAGGCTGTTACGTTGGTTGGTTCAACACCATTAGACAATATTACAACGAAAATTCCAGCCGTGGCGGCCTGGCGGCCGTTGGTTGTTTCCTCTAGATTACTACGCATCATGATATGTCTCGAGGGTAAGCAGTTGTGCGAGGCATCCTGGAGGAGGAGGAATGTGCTACGGTGATGAGGTGGGTAGGATGCAGCAGATGATATGCGTGCGACTTCCACTCCCCCCTCCCCCTTTTCACGTATATAATCCATCACGACAGACCCTCCGAATACACTCATATCTTCTCCCTAGCTCCTCTCATTCCAACACCACGACCATTTCTATTCCCAGTCACTCCCTGAACTTTACTTCGCTTCATCTTTATCTTCGAGATACTCTAGTCGTTCCTTACCTAGATTTCCCCCCTTTTTATTCTCACCACCACATTCTTCCTTTCCCGCTCGCATCAGTCGAGAACACAAGACCGACCACTTGAACCAAACTATTGTCGAAACGACATCACCCACCAACAGAACTGCCATCAAAATGTACAAGACCATCCAGCAGACCCTCCTCCTCGTCACGGCCACCCTCGCCGGCACCGCCCTCGCCGCGCCCACCACGCCCCTCTCGCGCCCCGGACCCTCCGCCGTGCGCGCCCGCGACGGCGCAACGTCCTCGTCCTACATGGACGTGGTGTCGCTCTGGCGAGCGAACCTGGGCCTGTCGGCGCTAGCCGAGGACGCGGGGCTGGCGGCGAACGCGCAGAAGACGGTGGACGACGGGCGCGGGCAGATGGCGCACGAGCTGAACCCGGGCACGCTGGGCCAGGTGCTGGCGCCGGGGCAGCCGGACGAGTTCGAGCACGTCTTCGTCGGCGGCTGGCTGTGCGAGATGCCCGACATGGACGGGCTCGGCGACGTCTGCGCCTCCGACCTCGGCCAGGGCTGGTACTACGACGGCCAGACCGGCCATGCTGAGATCCTGACCTCGCCGAGCTATAGCCGCATTGGCTGTGCGAATGCGATGGGGATTTGGGCTTGCGACCTTGCTTAGGTGTGGTGGGTGGTTGGTTGGTCGCATATAGGTCCATAGTTACCCTACTTACCTACCTACCTACCTAGATGGACGGATGGTTGGGCTGGGAACGGTGGCTAGTAGGCGAGGAGGGTCTTCTTTTCTTCACAATGCTTCTTTATCTTCATTTCTCTTTGCTTTTTGCTTCCTCCGTCTTCTCTGTTGATACAGACAAAACGGAAAAGCCCACGCTGGAATTTGATTTCCTTCTTTTCTTTCCCACTTTCATTCTTGGTTGACACCACATCATCAGCAGGCAGGAGCCCGCTAGGCTAGAGGCTTCCCAGGTGGTGGTCGTTGGTAGCCTGTGGCTTGTTTCAGAATCAGTGTGCTCGTGTTACACGAGGTCACCTACGACCCCCTTGGTCGGACTGCAAGGTTGAATCAGTCGGGGGTATATTGGGGGTTATGGTATGAAGCTGGTTGCGTGGCATGGAGTGTATAGGTATAGACTAGACTAGGTCATAGGACGGAACATGAGAGTCAGTCAGTCAATCCGTCCACTTCCTTTTCTGGTTTGATGGGAGCCCGCCGTTTGGAGAATGGCGAAGACGCAAAGAGACGACGATGTAGTTAACCCATTAAAAAACCGAAGTACCTCGCTTTTGAATCCGCCGACATTCTTGAACCCCGCCGTGACCATATCATAATGATACGGACAAATGACTTCGGCGGATCAAAACGAAATAGTGGCGCATATTCCACCAAGGCCACCGTAGGTTTCGTGTCAGTATACGGATGTTACCGAAGCACAATCCCTCTTCATATCAGTGGATGAAATTCGAGGACCACAAGGGCCGATGCCCAGTCATATTGGCTGATGTCATATTGCCACCCAAGTCTAGGTAATAACAGCGCTCTATTCTTTCCGGCTGTGTTGAAACGAATATCCCTAGCGCTTGTTCGCTTCTTAATATATGTCTATGTGAAACCCAAAAGCAAGTCAGTCCAGCAGCCAATCAGTCAGTCATAATCCACGATCATATCATCACCGAGTACACCTCTAATTAACGCCGCTGCCCCATCTACCCGTGAATATATTAGCACCTCTAAACCCGAAACACTGAATCAACTTCGAACAGAAACACACCTTGATCAACCCATCCGATCCGATCCGATCAGCAATCCGGCACGCTGACAGGAATATGCAGCGGCACGCTCGTAGCAAGGCCGCTAAGGGAAGTCTCCTTGAACTCGTTGCGCATGCCCTGGGCCGTGAGGCGCATGGCGCGGATCGCGTCGTCGAGGGAGACCTTCTGGGTGCCGGGCTTGCCGCTCAGGGCCAGGTTGGCGCTGCTGATGGCCTTGATGGCGCCCAGGGCGTTGCGCTCGATGCAGGGGGCCTGGACGAGCCCGCCGATGGGGTCGCACGTCAGCCCGAGGTTGTGCTCGATGCCGATCTCGGCCGCCTGCTCGACCGTCTCGGGCCCCGCGCCCATGCAGGCCGCGAAGGCCCCGGCTGCCATCGAACACGCCACCCCGACCTCGGCCATGCACCCGCCTTCGGCGGCCGAGATCGTCGCCCCTCGCTTGTACAGCATCCCGATCGCCGATGCCGTTAGCAGGAACGTCAGGATGTCCCGCTCCGGGTCGTCGCTGATGAACTCTACTGTGTACTTAAGTACTGACGGGATGATGCCTGCTGCGCCGTTGGTGGGTGCCGTCACGATTCGCCCGCCGGATGCGTTGGTTTCGTTCACTGCGATGGCGTAGACAGCTAGATAGTCCTGTTGGAATGAATGGTTAGTTGATTGATCTGCTTGAAGTATTAGATGGAAACAAGTCAATGATGCCTTACCATGGCTGGAAACGTGGTGCGCCGCGGTGGCGACGGCATGATTGGGTGGTAGAGAGAACCATGTATACGGGGAGGGCCTCGCTTGCTGGCGGTCTCTTTCCTTGCCAATGTTGTTGCAGACGCTGGCTTTGGCGACTCAGCCCCGCCGGTATCATCTGACGAAGTCTTGTCAACACCGCCGTTCCCCGAGGAGAGTTGCGACGAGTTATTACTTCCCGGCCGAAGCGACTGGCTATGGGAGGGATAAAGCCCCCTTGTCAGCTTGCCGTACAATGATGGCGCCCGTCTGTGCAGCTTTAATGAACCAGGAAGCGTAGAGTCCACGGGCGCCTGAACACCCTGTAGTATACTGTCATCCATGACTTCCCAGATCCGGAGCAGTCTCTCGCATATCTCGTCATCCGTATACCCGTGACTCTTCTCGTTCTCGTACACGAGCTGGGCGATAGTCAGATTGTGTTTGTTGCACAGCGCCAACAGGCTCTTGCCATCGCGGAACGGATACCGAGGCTGCTGCGTGCTGCTATCGCCTTCAATGGTGGTTGCATCAGGGGTTGCAGATTCCACGCGGCTGAGGGCCTTGGTTCCACCCTGTGCATCGGCCTCGGGAAGGGCGGCCTGCTCGTCCTCGGAACCTTCAAGACGTCTAATCTCAGACCCTGCCCTACGGTCGCCCGCGGCATCGGATCTCCGAATTTCCTTGTAGAAAAGGTTTTCAGCCAAGTCGGCGGGGTGTTTGCTGCTTCCTTCTGCAGGTGACTCAGAAGTGCCTTCTGTGGCCGTACTCTCGGATGACGCCGCCGAGGCGATGGACATGGCGCCATTGACGACAAACCCGCCGCCCACACTGAAAAGGTCGTTGGTAGCTATCTCTACGCCATCCTTGTCGAAGGCCGTGAAGCGCATGCCATTGCTGTGCAAGGGGAGCTTCCTGCCCCACTCCCAGATAAAGTCCTGGTCGTAGTCGAACTCGATTTCCTTGCCTTTGCCTTGCCCCAGACCATGGCCCAGGATCATCTTCTTCTGCTTCTTGATCTCTTCGAAGCGGGCAGGTACATAGGCTGTGTCGACGGTCTCCACATCGGCGCTCTCTAGGCCGAGCAGGAGGGCAGACGGGGTCATGTGACCCTCGCCCGTGAGAGCCAGACTGCCGTAGATGGAGATGCGCAGCTTGTGCACCTTCTGCAGCAGACCGGCCTCGCTCATGTCGGCCACGAAGATGTTGCCGGCGCGCATGGGCCCGACGGTGTGGGACGACGATGGGCCGATGCCGATGGAGAAGAGATCAAAAGTGGAGATGACGGCATGTTCGTGGTCCGCTTCGCTGTACGTGCCTGACTCGGCTTCGTCATTGCTATCTGAGGATCTGGAAGCTGTCGTGCTGATATGTCGGGTTTGGTGTAAACGGCTGTTGCTCGCAGCTCTGGCTTGTATCCATCTTTGCGTACAAGGCGTTGCTATCGGTCTTGCTGTTGCTGTTGCTGTTGCTGTTGCTATCCTGCTGTTGAAGCGGCTGGACTGTCTGCCAAGAACGCCGCGGAACAATGCAAGCTGTCGCACTGCTGTATGCCTCATCGCGGAGCTTGACGGGGGCATAGCATGCCAATAATGTTGATCAGTGGCAGCGAAGCAAGTCAACGACGAGATGGCGTTCAATGGCGGTGAACAGCCAGATGGTGCCAACGAGATGACGTCTGAGTCCACCAGACGGATCCTTTGGTCCTTATCTCACTCGGGTTGGCAGGCCTATAGATATCTGATATCTTGATAGTTTGATGTCCTGATAATCCGACTTGCACGATAAAAATATAAACTGAGAGCTTGAATTCCTGTTTATCAACGAGAGTCGGGCTGTAAATCTCACATGCCACCGTTGGTATAATCTATGACAGAAGAAAATACATGGATGTATTTACGAGATGCAAGATACGAGATACCGGATGGGACGTACGTCGTAGGTAAGCAGTGAAAGACAGTGACCAACCAACAGTGTCATCCAATGAGGGGCCGTCAATTTCCAAAAACCGTCTTTGTTCGATTAACCTTTGGCAGCTTTGGGGGAAACCGGGGCGTGGCTCGGGGCTCTGAGGCCCTGAGTGGCTCCTCCGGGGACTTCTTTGACCCCTGCATGCAGTGCCAAGATAAGGATTGAGACCCATTATAACCCGGGAGAGCGGATAAGGCACCTCCAATAAATCACAGCCAGGCATATCAATGTATCAATGATACCTGCGTGTGGTAGTAAGTGCTACCTGTAGTTACACTGTAAAACTCCTTTCTACTTGCCGATGAGCGTGGCATAAATTGGGTTTCTGATGTAACTAGAGTCTTTCCGGCAATGTTAGCGATGTGGCCATACAAAACCCTCGGCCTCAGGGTTATTTGATATATGACAAAGGGGCACCTTCGGTTCAACGGAAACCCATCATTATTCGCCTCAGCTGTTGACCCTTTAAACCAGGACGAGGAAAGGGGCTTGACTGGGAACTTGTGTCCGATATCCTTACCAACGAAGCAGACCACTAACCAGGCAGTTGACATCCAGTGTTATATTTACCAGCAGAACAACCAGTAGAACGCTCGGAAGCTTAGGATCTGTACATCACGACGCATAGATAGAGGAGTGGACGCTACTGCATAGGACACAACAGTAATAGGGGTATCTGAATACATAAAGTAGGTATGTAAGCCATTGCTGGCAGAGGTAGACATTATAATAATTTTCCCGCTTCTTCAAATGCACATCGCTCCATACATAAAGTCACATCCAAGAACGATACCGGCCGGCCGACGAAGATGCATAACTCATCAGCCGTAACGTGGCCATGGTAGTCACCGAACCTCTGTCGATAGGTCATGCCCAACCGGGGACGAACAGCGAGGTTCGGACATCACCTCAGCCGGCATCGCCATCCACGCCATTCATCACGTACTGTCATCACTAGGCGCCCTCCCGAACCTCTCCTCTTCTTCCTCTCACCCACGAACCAGCCAACCACCACCACCACCAGTCACACCTCTCCTCTCTTCACCCCACCTCCTCACGTCAACAGCGTAGCAAAGCTCCACCCCTCATCGACCTCGTGGCCCCCCTTGGCGCTCAGCCCGCTCTTCAGCCAGCACGTGTGCAGGGGTCCCGTGTCGCCCTCGACGTAGCCCCACGCGCAGCCGTCGCACTCGTACGTGCCCGCGCAGTTCTTCATGCAGTCCAGCATCGTCTCCGTCTGCACCTGGCGCAGGTCCGTCGCCTCGCCCATCCCCGCGTCGTAGTCCACCCCGCAGATCCGCAGGAACGTCTTGTCCGACCCCGGAACCTGGTACGTCGTGCCGTTGGCCGCCGGGCAGTCGAGCTTCGCCCCGCCCCCGCTCGGGCTCGTCGCTGTCGGGGCGGTGCTGGTCGTCGTTGTCGAGGGCGGCGTGGTTTCCGTCGCCGTGACGGTCGTGGTCATCTCCGACGAGGAAGACGACGTGGGTCCACTGTCGACGGCACTCTGGCTCGTGCCGGATCTGCTGCTGTTGTTGCTGCTGTTCTTGTTGCTGTTGTTGTGGCTCATGGTGACCCCGACGCTGACGGCGATGACGACGACGAGCACGACGATGGCGATCAGCGACAGCAGGACCCAGAACATCTTCTTCCGGAGGCCGAGGATCCGGGGCTCGGCCGGCGTCGGCGATGCGAACAGCCTTCCCCTTCCGTCTCCACCACCACCACCACCGCCACCCGCTTCTACGCCGCCGCCGCCGCCTTCCGCCCCACCTCGTCCGATTCCACCGGCGACCGCGCCTCCGCCTCCGGCCCCTACCACCGCAGCCGCTTTCGCCAATCCTCCTCCCCTCCGCGCAGTCTTTTCGTTCCCACCATCAAGTCCACCGCCAGCCAAGGGCGGCGGATCCCCCGCGGCCCGCCTAGCCGCCAGGGTCGGAGACGCAGGCGGCGTGGCATCGCCCAGCCAAGACGCCCCATTCCCATCTCCCCTTCCATTCCCAGTCCCACTTCCACCTCCAGTCTTACTATTATTGCTGTTGTTGTTGCTGTTGCTCCGAAAGCTGATGAACGAGGCGGGCCGGTTGACGGCCAGGTTGCTGAAGTAGACGCGCGAGGCGTCGCGCAGCTCGTTGAAGTCCTTCTTGGCGAAGAAGTCGAAGCCGCGGAACTCGAAGCCCGACGACCCGGATGCGGACGACTGCTGCGCTTGATGATGGCGATCGCCGGTCCGCGGCGACCGCGGCGAGAGCGGCGACGAGATCGAGACGCTCGTCGTCCCGGCGCTGCCGCCGCCGTCCCCACCCCATCCGGCTACGGGTGCTCCTGTGCCCACACCGCCGCCGCTGACCTTCTCCTCGTATATTGTCGGGGTGACGGGGGAGATTGGCTGTTGTGACTGGGACTGGGACTGAGATTGGGATTGGGACAGGGGATGTGACTGTGGCTGCGGCTCATCCAACGGCACGCCGAGCTCTTGCCTCGGCGACGGGAGCACGGGGGATATGCAGGTCGTCGGGGACAGGGCCGCCGAAGATGCCTGCGAGTGCCCGCGCTGGTGGCCCGGGTACCACTGGCCGCTGCCGCCGGCGCGCAGACGCCCGAGCAGGGCGCTCGTGCTATCGTTGCTGGTGAAGCTCGCGTGGTGGTCTGACATCCTTTTCTCCTCTTCCTTCCTGTCGTGGGGTTGTGAATCCCAAAAGATTCCGATTTGTTTGTTGTGTGTGTGTGTGTACGTGATTTTGACTATTGCGAGGCTCAGACCCGTGCTCGTGCGTGTATGGTGATGGTGCCGTGATAAGATACTAGTGGCAGCAGCGGTTGAGATGTTCAATTCATTGCTGAGACTCGAACATCGCTAGTTCCCTGTCTGTATCTCGTATCTGCACGCCGCTTTCCTCGGGATAATATACACAGTTCATGTACGGTATACAGTATACGATGATGATCAAATGGGCCGTGGTGAAAAGCAATTCCGTAGTTGTGAGCATCAATCAATTGGCACGTGTCGCTGTCGGCTTTCCTGTTTTTCCTTCCTTATTTTTCTTTTCTCGTCTTTAATTGGTACTGATGATTAAGTGCATGTATGGAGGCTATGATGAGTATTATACGCAAAACGCTTTACAACTCGCTTCGCTTTTGAGGTCGATTCAATTCACATTTGACGATTCGACAATATATTAATTAAATTATGGATAACGAGGGGAAATAGAAAAAAGACCAAAAAACCAGGCTAACAATGAGAGGAAGGATGGGAGGGAGGGATGAGAACTCCAAAAGATAATGATCGGACGCCTTATCCGGTAGAGAAGGCCAAAAAGGAACGGTACGGAGCTTCCTCGCCTGGCTAGCTGACTATTCTTCTCTTTCTCGGCGGGTAGAGAGGGGGGAGAAAGAAGGAGTGTGTGGGAGGGTGGGAGTGAAGGAACGGAGCTGGAGTTGGAGATAGAGTAGTAAGAACAGACCCGTCCGACCGGGAATCGTCAAAAAAAGGTTGTGTGGGTGGTGTTGGTAGCAGTGAAGTCAAGGTTCCCCGAACGGGGGACCAACCGGATAATTCTCCTCTTCCCCAAAGGATCATCCCAACCTATCTACATATCTGCACGAAGTAATTGCCATGCTCATTGCCTTGTAAGCCTCCTTAACGGCTTAACGTTTTCATTCCATCCACCAACCTTAAGTCATCTCATCTCACCCATACAAGTTTCAACCTTCCTCGTCCTCCTCCTCCCCCTCCTGTTCCCTTCTTCTCTCCCCTGCCAGTTGCGTTGCGTTCCTGCGTTAACCACCACGAATACGACCCGCGCGGTACCTCTTTGAGTTCTGGTTCTGTGCGCCAAGTTGGCCTAATCGGCGCGTTGTAATTTCGCATGCGAGGGCCCCCTGCATCGCCCGCGCCGCAATCCGGTTAAGATCGGACCAGGCTAACCGCGTCGGTCATCGACATCATCGTCACGATTCCTCTTTACGGATAGGTGCCTGCTCACTAGCCCTTGGACCCGCGATACGGAATCGGAATCATCAACCTTGATATGCCTGAGCAACTGCCAGCTAACTCGCATACGGTACTAGTGGTGTGGAGGCTGGGTTAACGCACGGCATATGTGAACCAGACAGACGAGAGCAACGTCATTCAGAGCGCCATGAAGAAACTGAAAAAAGGACATGTATTTTTTGTTTCCTCCGTCTATCTAGCGTCAGATCTAGTCTAATAGCATCTGACGACATCTTAGCTCTCTGTAGGTGATTGACCTAAGAGCTACAAGATACATTCTATATAACACTACCGTAGTCTTCAAGGTTGCTTATCAGTCAATCCGAGAATGCATCCATCGTAGGTAGATCCGTCTATAGGTTTCACCCTTCACCAACTTACTTCCCTCGATTCTCCGGGGTAGATCTACAAGCGGTCCAGCAGGCCGCCGCTCTCAAGCAGGAGCACGATCTGGTGAACGATGGAGCGAACAGTCTGGGTAGAGCAGTCGACCGTGAGGTCGGCCTTCTTAGGCGTCTCGTAGGGGTCATCCACACCCGTGAAGCCCTTGATCTCGCCAGCGCGGGCGCGGGCGTAGACGCCGCGCTTGTCGGTGCGCTCGCAGTAGGCAAGGGGTGTAGCGACGTGGACGAGGTAGAAGTCGCCGTACTTCTCGACGGCGTCGCGGGCCGTCTGGCGATCGTGCTCGAAGGGGCCGATGGGGGCTGCAACAACAGCAGCGCCGGCGCGGGTCAGCTCACCGGCCACGAACCCGATGCGCGCGATGTTCTTGCTGCGGTCCTCGCGGCTGAAGCCCAGCTCGGACGACAACTCGGCGCGAACTGTCTCGCCGAGCAGCATGGAGACCGACCGACCGCCCTGCTGGTTCAGCGTGACCTGCAGCGCGCGCGCGATGTGCTCCTTGCCGCTGTTGTGGTAGCCCGTCAGGAAGATGGTGAAGCCCTGCTGGTGGCGCGGGGGGTGCGACTCGCGCAGCACCTTCACGACCTCGGGGTACGAGAACCACTCGGGGATGTCGCGACCGCTGCGCAGACGCGACCGCAGCTCCGTGCCGGAGATGTTGAGCGTGCGCGTGCCCTCGGGAATCTGGTTGATGGGCATGTACTCGTCGCGGTCGGGCAGGTACGTCATCATCTGGAAGGGTACCACCTCGATGCCGAGCTCGTCGCGGTACTTCTCGACGGCGTACTGGGCATCGTAGGGGCCGTACCAGTCTACGCCCTTGCTGTTCTTGCCGGGTCCGGCGTGGTCGCGACCGACGATGAAGTGCGTCGCGCCGTAGTTCTTACGGATGATGGCGTGCCAGATGGCCTCGCGCGGGCCGCCCATGCGCATGGCCAGCGGAAGCAGGCCCAGCACCGCCATGCCGTTGGGGTATCGCGGCAGCAGCGCCTTGTACACGCGCACGCGCGTGAAGTGGTCGATGTCGCCGGGCTTGGTCAGCCCCACGACGGGGTGGATGAGGACGTTGGCCTGCTGCTGGCGGGCGGCGCGCACCGTCAGCTCGCGGTGAGCGCGGTGCATGGGGTTCCGGGTCTGGAAGGCGACGACTCGGGTCCAGCCGAGCTTGTCAAAGTGCAACCGCAGTTCCGCGGGGGTGTCTGTTCGGTGAGAAAGGGTTTGTCAGCTCTTCCGCGCTAGGTAGCTGGGAGATGAGCCCAATTAGGGCTCAGCTGGCGATTAAGAATTCTCATTGTCTTACATCGCAGATCCAGGAAATCGTAGTGCGCCAAGCGGTTGATAGCTTCTAGCTTGCCTCCAACATAGTACTCCCCAGCGGTTCTGAAGAGATACTTGACCGCCGGATGTGTCTCGTCGACTCCGCCGAAGACTTCGGTGGCCTCAAGCTCCCTAAGGTTCACGTGGTTCATGGTTAGCGACGTGTATGGCGTGAGGCTTGGTATCGCACTTCTTAGCAGGTAACATACTTGTTGGGCTTGTAGACATCCTCCACCGTCAGGATGGCCAGGATCCGGTCATCCCGCGCATCATGGAGGGCAATTCGGGCTCCTGCCTTGACACCGGCCTCCTGGATCGTCTCTTTCGAGAGATCAAGAGTGATGGGCATACTGAACAGAGCACCACTGGCCAGACGGTTCTCCTTGACCACACTACACCATGCATGTTAGTCCTATTCATGGTTTGGCCATTTGATCCGGTTCTTTTCTGTTCGGTGTACTCGGGTTGGATGCATACCCATTGTAGTCAGTCTCGTTCATGAATCCTGTATATCCGACATGTTAGCAATCGCACTACCAGCTACAGGAGATTGGAGCTATTCGAAGGGCACGATTCGTGCTCTTCACCCCTCCATCTAACTCCCTCTAGTGTATTCAGCGGGCGAACGAACCTTCCAGGGGCGAAAACCCGCCATTGAGGATCAGCTCCAAATCGCAGAGCTGTCTGTCGGTAAGCACAACAGCCGGGAGCTTCTCAGCTTCGGCCGCCAGCTGGGCCTGTCGGGGGAAGTCTCTCGCCAGGAGATCCTTCAACTCGCCGCCGTGAGGAGAGTTCGCCATTTTGTCTATCGATAAGAGATCAAACTAGTGTCGTAGGTTGGCTGGTCTATGATGTGGCGGGGTAGAAAACTCGAAGCTCGGTGCAGTCGACGGGATTATTATGCTATGCCACCACGCAGGTATGGAGAAGGCAGAACGATAAGGGGGCCGGGACGGGAGTGGGAAAGGGAAGAAGCAAGTTCGAATGACAATATACGTAGTGAATATACGTAGTGTGCAAAGTCTATTGAGGGGGAGAAGAAGAGGCGAGCGATGCTAGTGATGCTCAGGTAACTTATAATTACCTAGGTATACTTGGGTATTTATTGTCCGTCGCTTCGGTCTCGAGTCAAGGAAAAGTCAAGGGAAGCTGGGGTTCACTGGAGAAGGGATGTACGTAACCCTCATCACAGATCAATCTAAGCAATGCCCACTCCGTTCTTGGGGGTCTGGGGCCCTGGAAAAGACGGGTAGAATGGGCAGGTTGCAGGCTGTCAATGGCTGGCTAGGTAGGTTGGCGGCCCTGACGATCGTCTAGGGTTGTTGTAGCGTGTGGTGCAATGTCAGTACTATGTAGGTAATGCGATGCCGATCTGGCTAATCGGAGCCCCAATTCAATGCGACATATTGTACATATTGTACATACAGTCTACATCTGTCGAACTTTTTTTTTTCTGCTTCTTTTTCCCACTCTCTGCCATCCCGATACCCCAACCGTCCCGGCATTGGGGAACGGACGGTTGGCATTTCTTTAGCTTGGATGGCGTGCTCGCTGGGCTCTTTGGCCCGATCCGATGCCTTACGTATTGCCGTCAATGTTACCTACGTAGTTAAAACTTCAGGCGTCTTGAGTGCGACAACCGTCGTGTCTATCCGTCTGTGTTGCAACGATGAAGACCGCCGGACGGTCACTAACAAGATCCATGGATTACAGGTACCTATGTAGTTGCAGCTAGTATACCTACATGTATGTCTATATGTACCGCACCTACTTCGTACCTTGCCATAGGTTTGTAGATGATAGTGGTGATCTGTAGCGGATAGGGAGCGGATAGCGGACTTGAATGTGGATCCGGGTTCGCTGCCCAGGGCTGCCAGGTGATGGCTGGATAACCGCAACGCGGCCCGGAGCGGCTTCATATCGCTTCAAGCAATAGGTGACCAAGTCGTGATGAAGACATAGACAGGCAGACAGGAGTATCTACATACATACATACCTACCTACCTATTGTCGACCATCTCTCCGTCTCCGTATAATTGTCAAGGTTGCATTGCGCTTATTTACTTCATACTACGATTCCACAAGTAAACGAAACTATCTTATCTCCACACGCTTTATTGTTCCATCCTTCCATTTGCAGCTCATCCCAGCCATAACGATTAACTACCGATAATCCCAAAGCGACAACAGAGAACAGAGCCAAAGGGTCTTAACTCGAAGTAGAAAGACGGGAGCTCTCGTCGCAAAACAGCCCAAACTGCTTTCCCCCGCTGGATAGGATCGACGCGATTGACAACCCCTCCCATCCTTGCCAGCCCCTGTAAATCACCGCGAGATGATTCCAGGAACCGGACAGATAGCCGGGACGGAGGCTGGCTCGTGCTGAGGATGATCTCTCCTGCTCTTTCGGGTCGATGACTGGCTTCCCGATTCCCCCTCTAATGAAACTTCCGCGGCGCCGCCTTCTACAGCCTCGAGTCGCAGCCTCGAAAGCACAGGCAATACGCGCGTCCTCCCGAACGTCGTCATGTAAGACGTCGCAGGATACCGTAGCTTGTGGTGATTACATAGGCCTGATAGGCGTCGTCTATTTATGCGCCTATCATATCCCACATCCCGAACCCTTAGTCACCGGGCCTTGCCCCCTTTCATTGTTCGGCGACGTCTTCATAGCACATGTGTTTCAAGATCTTGATATCTCCAACTTAGCCTATAATAAGCGAGCGAGCGCATATCTGTCCTTTCTTGTGGACTTGCCCTTTCTGAATTCTTGATTCCCCATCTCGGTGTCTTCAAGTAGCCATTGCTACAGAATATACGAATGGTTCTTACAAATTTCCGAACATCTACCCGCCATCGAAGAGGTCCTTCCGGAACCGTGCCCAAGATCGAAGATAAGATCATACTGCAACGCCGATCGTTGGACGTTCAGTTCAGGCCGAGGCCTGAGCTGTTTTCACTATTACCATTGGCTCGCTCACTCACTGAATCACTTTTACTCGTGATGCTGTGATGCTGTAAATATACTCGCCACCTCCGGCGTTAAACAAAACGCGGCATCGCGACCCAAGCCAACACTATGTAGGCAGGCTACCGATGACCGACATCCGCCCTCTAGCTCTTGGTCGGCGCGGCTCTTAAGGTCGTGTGCATGGATCTTCGGCACCCGGCGATCTAGACGAAAAGTTTAAAAAGCAGGCCAGGCCAGGCCCGGCCCCCCGTCGCGGCCACGATAGAGAGTAAACATGCAGTAGCGCCGATGGCGCAATCGCCTTACCGTCTCGCAGAATCTGCTACTCTAGCCCAACTAAAAATAAGCAAATCAAGCAGCGCGCGCGCGACTTCGACTGCGGCGGCTGCGGCTGCGCGACATCTGCTAGATTCGCACGTCATGGCGAATTTTGGGGCATCAAGGTGGCAAACGATAGGATCAACTGGTACTCCGAGTGCTTTCGCAAACACAACAGCAACATAGGGAAGTATGTAGGTCGCAGGGCACTACGGCAGTTGATGCCTCATTTTCTTAGAGTTGTAGGAAGTAGCATGCGGTCCAGGCCAGCAAACAGCTAGAAATGGTAGGTAAAAGCTGGAGGTTATGTTCAAATCACGCCCGTGATTTTCGAGTTTGCACATAAAGATGGAACTTCCCCTCGGGAGTCCGAATTTACCAACGAGGCAGTTTGATCTTACGCCGAGTATCGTCAGTCAGAGCGACCTTCGAGAGAGCGGAGTTATCGATACCTGGCTCTGGTTTGGCGGACGAGCGGCTTTCCATGGCATCAGGCAGTGACCGCAACATTGAGCGTGGCCTGGATGCCCAAAGATATTCTCAGCCGGGTGTCATTGGGTAGGTAAGCGTTAAACACGACTTTCATATCTGCTACACGCATATACGAAGGGCCAACGCTGTCTGGGTCCTGCAGGTTCCAGGTTGCATATCCCTGAGTTGCCAGCAGAAGCATAGCAAACGTAGATTATAGACATCATGGCTGGAAAACGAACGAACACGATGAGGAACTTAAAAGGACGAACAGATGGCGGTCGCAAGGTAGGAAGGAGGTAGACGTTGAGCCTGGGCTCAAATCGGAGACGATATTGCCCTCCCCTTCGCAGCAGACACTCGGAGGAGATCAATTCCTCATTCAAGATGGCGCTCCTGAGGAAAGGGGCATGAGATGGCCAGACGTCTCGTCTTGTCGACGTAAGTCGTAGTCATTCTCATAGCCGCCTACTGATTGATCGTATATATGGTGAACACAACCACAACTTTCAAGGTGATTATTGTCTTTTCTTACCTTCATACTCCCATGCCTTTTCCCTTTGCTTCTTCTAGCACTCAAGACTGCAGACGTTGGGTACCAGGTGCTATCTTGGCAAATCTGAGAGGAGCAAAATTTCTGTCTGTATCAGGCTGCAGATAAGGCCAGAGCCAACGGCTGTGATGCGATCTCCTGTTAGCCCGCGCATGAACTATGTTCTATATCACGCGCCGAAGATTTACCCTTTCTCGGTTACTACCGTCTAGGTACCTGGTTTCTTGACTATACAGTGGCGGTTCCCAAGGTATTTACACTGGAGTTTGTCGAGACCTGGTGTCCGCCGTCGCCGACTCGACTTAGATAGTCTCGGCCATCCCTCAGACTGGAGTCGCTTGCGACCGCTCTCCGCTGGCCGGGTGCATCTTCTCTCGCGATCGACACCCCCAGATCGGCTGCTACTACCGGGAGCGCGCGCCGGGGGGGGGGGGGGGGGGGGGGGGGGGGG
>JAKJXP020000070.1:0-97082 GCA_022225965.2 Diatrype stigma
AGAATATATTATAAAGACAAAAATTTTTACTTCACAGTAATAATGATAAAGGTAAAAAATTAAAAGCTAAATTGAGTGACCATCCAAATGTTGGAGATATACGAGGGGGGGGGGGGGCTCGGCAGAGGTACTGGAACTATATGAAATGGCACAGGCTACAACGATTAGAGCGCGGTCTAGTTGAAACTGCTTGCGAGACTGCTGGATTGTATCGCAGGTTCCTAGTCTCGACATCATCGAACGAAGGGGAATAACGCCTTGGACTTTTTCGACAATATATTCGAATCACTTAATTAATCACAGCTACTCATCTATCCAGCAGTGCAAAGACATACAGTGCTAATAGCGTAGCCACTCAAATATTCACTTGGACTGGTTTGGGCAATACCGTATCATTGATGTGTGGTGGTGTCATGAAATTCATGGTCAACGAAAGAGATCTGATTTCGAGACAGCTAGAAAAAGCGGTCCTATCAATACAGTGCGGCGCCATGATATAACTACAACAGCAAAGCCTGAAGCCCTTTTTGTAACAACAAACTTCCGTCTCTTGTATCCAACCAAGTATGGAAATCATGGCTATAAACATACATCGCAAACATGAACCATGTACGCCGGCGCGGGGGAAGATGATGGTTTGTCGTGCCTATCATCTAGAACTCCAGTGTGACCTCCTGGCCCTTGACACGCCCTATTACCTGTTGCGGTGCGTACTTGGGGATCACCTCATCGTCATGCAGCATCTCGAACTCCTCTGTCGCGTCACGGCCCATGAAGTTCATGATGGCCTGGGGGCCGCCGGGATGCTCCTCTAGCCAGTCTGATAGATCCATGACGACACCCTTGACGACGACCCAAAGATCATCCTTCTTGTTGTGCTTAGCCACCTCTTCTAACGTGAACTCCTTCTCTGGGACCTCGAACTTCTTCGGGGGCTGAGGCTTAGAGGCAGCTTCTGACGACTTACCAGAATCGGCAGTAGGCGTGGGGCCAGCGGCACTTGTCTGACCAGAGGCTGGTGTGCCTGAGGCTGCGCCGTTGCCCCACTCAACAGAAACCTTGCCAGGTTGCGTGGGATCAATATGAAGCGAGATCTGTCCCAATCTCTGAACAGCTCCTGAGCTACCTGATAGTGCTTGCTGAAACAGGAAGTTGCTCGCAGAGTCTCCGGCAACACGACCATAGACGACACAGCCCAAGAGGGAAGAACCACCAAGTCGGTTTGCGCCGTGGACTCCACCAGCCAGTTCACCACAAGCGAACAGACCATCGAAAGGCTTCTTCTCCTGGTTTAGAACCTGGGCCTTGTCGTTGATCTCGACACCGCCCATGGTGAAGTGAAGGACAGGCTCCATCAGCGATACGTGGAAGTCGTCATTAATATCCAGAGGCCCGTTGTGGAAGAATTTCTTGCCCCAAGGGTCCTTCTGCTTGCCATCGGCGATTGCATTGTAAGTGGTGAAAGTCTTTTGTAAGTGATCTGGGGTGCAGCCAATCTCCTTCGCAAGCTGCTTGCCAGTAATCTTCTTCATCAAGCCACGGCCGGAATAGTGGCGGGTATGGAAGTCCAAAGTATTGGACGCCTTGGAGTTTAGGATAAGCCGAATGGGGAATTTACCCCGTTCCTTCTCCTTCCACATCATTCCCGAAACGTAATCACGATGACCCAGCTCGTCACAGAAGCGATCACCATCTGCATTCAGCAGAAGGCCACCTTCACCGCGAAGAGCTTCGGCAGCCAAAAACTTCCACTTAGACCCAGGATCCTTAGGGTCGACGAGGCCAGTAGGGTGGACCTGGACCTTGTCCATATCGATCGCGTTTCCACCGATATCTACGATCATCTTTTGGCCATCACCGGTTGCATGCGCGCCGTTGGTGGTAGCAAGGCCATAGGTATCAGGTCGGTACTTCTTCAACAAGGAGCTTTCAGTGAAATCAGCGGCATAGCCACCGGTGGCTAAAACGACTGGGCCGTCAAGGGTGCTGTTCTCGCCGTTCTGCTCGTATGTGACACCGGTAACCCTGTTGCCCTCCTTGTTCAAGCTCGTAACGCGAGCCTTTTTGATGATCTTGACTCTGTGGGGTTCGTTCTCGGCGAGTTCCTCTAGCCGTTGCATAAGAGCATACGTGATGGCCATTCCGGGGAACTTGGCATCGTGACCTCTGTGTGTTCGGGGTTGGGAGTGGCCACTATTTCCCTGAAAGTAAGCAACAAGTACCTTGTAAGGTGGGTAAACAGAGCAGCTCATTAAGGAACTTACCCAAGCCGCGACACTAGGGTCAGATCTAAGTTGAAAACATCCTGCAGCCACTCGACGGCAGCGGCGGATTTGTACGTCAGGACTTTGATGAGATCGGGCCTAGCCTTGTCTCTTGCGGATTTTAAAGTGTCATCGTAGAACTGCTTGACGCTATCCTGAATGCCGTGCTCGACTTGCGTCCTGGTCAAAGCGCCGTTGATACCAGACGTGGCTTTCGTGGAGTTGCCTCCGAAGAAACCTGTTCATCCGATCGTATGAGCGTGAGTTTCTAGCCTACGCCTACAATATAGTCGAAGAAGCTCGACTCGAACCAAATCCTACGTACCTTGCTTGTCAAGAACTACCACATTGCCACCAGCCAGATAAATCGTGTGTGCGGCGCTAAGCCCGGATACTGCAACATCATCAGCTCCTGTTCGTCGCAAATTCGACAGTATCGGTTGCGCGGGAGAGGCGGGAATACGAGGAGATAACTAGCAGGGAAGCTTACAGCCACCACCAACAACAATCACGTTAGCCATCTTGAAAGAGGGACGACCAGTTATGCGGATAGCGAGTCAATGAGTGCGACGCGAGGGGGGGATCTGCCAATTGTCGAGGAGAGCAATGCAATGGTTATTGGGAGAAGAGGGGGGAAGATGAGGAGGTTCAGAAGGAAGAGAACAGTAGGTATGTAGTAGCAGGTAGTAGGTAGTAGGTAGTTAAGATGGCTGAGGAATGCGCGGCCTCGTTAGCTATTTCAACTCCGTCCTTTAGTTCTCCGGGGTGACCCCAGAGTCTTTGAATTGCTGACACGCTGATTCGTGTAAGCCGAGGTCGAACGAGCTAAGGGATGCAGGGGTACGTTGCTGGCTGGCTGCCACTGGGTGCTGAAACCTGCGAGCTAACTACGGCGAGGTATTGTACCTATCACCCTACCTGCCTACTAACAGCCCTGGAAGCTCTGGTGTGGGGGTCAATGGGGTAACTAGTTAATCGTCAGTCACCTCTCCTGATTCTCGACGATAGCGCTGAAAGGAACCAAGGAACCACCTGTCTGTCGGGACTGTGCCTTTGTCTTTCGGATGGTATGAACTACATAGGCAAAGAAGGCCAATATTGGAGCAGGTAGTCCGAGTTTATTAAAAATACTAATTGCTTTGCGTTTGCTGCCCAGTTGCGACGATTGCCCGGACCGTATCCATCTTTCGCATCAATCATGGCCGAGGAGAATGAGGTCACCGGGTCACGTACCTAGCAGCTTGGGTCCTTTTCCTGGGGCAACCGGCCACTTCCAGTCGGCCACAATGCCGAGGCTCATCCACTACCGAGTACCCTTTTCCCACCTTCACATTGTCAAGTTATTAACGTCCGACGGCGATTTGACCGAGTCACCCAAACACATCTCTACCCTTATGTAAGAGTAACATAGTCATTCAAACTAATTCGAATCTGAACTACATAAACTGGCCATTGCTCTCTCTGATGATCGGGGCTCAAAGCCTGAGGGTCTTCATTAAAGTCTTCATTAGAGAAGCTACTTCAGCTTCTCAATTGCCCATTCCACCAGAAGAGGATAAAATCGCCGACTGTGAGCTTTATTTGTCGTTTGAAGTATTCCCCACATTCACGAGCTAACCCTTCAGGTTCCCGCTTCACCTACATTGTAAATACAGTACATACAGTCCACTTGCAACATAATATCTACATACAACTGCTGCATCGTACGAACTCTCTACTGTCTAGGATCCTAAAGCTGTTTTCGGAAAATGGGGAACAGTAAACCACGTGAAAAACGGCGACAATGTTATGACACAGTGACTAGGGAATTTACCTAGTTCCTCTTCCCAAATGGTTTCATCGTCCTGTATTGCCATTGACATGTGATGCCAACTACCTAGCTGCCTAGGTACCTAGGTAAGTAGGTAACCCCAAATGCAGCAGATCTTCCCCGGATTATTTGTTGGTCTAAATGGTTCCCCGCGAGCCGGGCGCGATGCGGGATTCGCTACCAATGAGCGGCTAGCAAATAATAGTGTCATATGATCATGTGCACCAACTTGAATCTTGTCCCAGCTGATCTGTATCGCCCATGCAATCATTGCTGGCACGTCTCTCAGGCTAGGTATTATTATATACTTGACATGTGAAATTTATACGTAGTAATGAGATGAATCTCATTCGTGGTCATTACACGTAGGTAATTAGGCCTGCTACTTCTCTGAATCACTGCTTGTGCCTGTATAGGGTTAAGGGGGTACAGAAACCATTTATTAATCCTGGAGCGCTAGGCCTCTAGCTATATATACAGGGATTATTTTAGATAGACTGTAAATTGCCCCATTTCACCAAATAGCTGCTCCATACTTAGGATATATATCTTTTATATAAATTACTATGAAATCTATATAATTACAATTCCTTATAACTATTAATAACCTATAAAACCACTATCGTTTTTTAGCACTTTCCTAAGCCTATCGGGCATATTACGAGCCAGATTTTTTAATAACAAAGTAAGCACTGCTTTTTAGGCTTCGTATAAGGCTTTTTTTAATTGTTTTAACGTTAATTCCTGCGTTTCGTAATAAAAATATAACCAATGCTTTATTTAAGCCTATACGTTTTCGATAATATTTAGGTCAAAACTATTAAGGGGCCATTTCATTAATTCGATACCGTAGGCGGCAATTATAGCCTTCGTAATACGCGCCTAATAAAAAGGACCGTTATTTTGTTAAAAAATTATCGTCGGATATTATTCGTTTCGAAAACGAATAACAAGGGGAAAAACGTATTGGATATATTTCGCGGCATTAATGCTTCCGTATTTCTTTGGCTAAATAAAGCATTTCTTTTTTTTTCTTGCCGTAAATTATTTCCCAAAATATCCATCCAAAGCCTTTAATTCGAAAAAGGTTAAACTTTTCGGAATTCTTATAATCGTGTATTGTTATTTATTAATAAAAGTTGCTATTTATATGTACCCAGGTTTTATTAGAAAATGCTACTGGATGGGATAAAGTTTCGAGCCAGTTTTCCGGATTCGGCTTAAGCCGAAGCCATTTTTTTGCGAATGCCTTTCGTTTATTCTTTATTTAACGATTAAACTTTAAGGTTTTGCGTCGTATCTTGTAATTATAGCCGAAAGCTTTTATGGTTAAATTAATGGCATCGTTACCGAAATTGCTAAGGCCTGCTATAAAAAAACGAAGGTCTGGCCAGGGAATTTTCCGGTATTAACGGCTTTCGTATAAGAATTTCTTTAGGTCTTTAAAAACAGGGCTACGAATTATAATGAGATGCTTTTTGTATTTCCTAAAGATAAATGGCCCAATTATTGCATTTTCGATTTAATATTAAGAATAATTCGTTCGGCCTAGTATTTCATTATATATAAGCCTAGCAATATTATAAAGCGTACGTATAATAAGCCGATCGTTACGAATAAGCCAGCGGTAATATTTCCTTTGCGGTAGCTGTTGGGATTTATTAGCTTCGAAGGATTCGGGGGCTTCGGGGGCTTCGGTGGCTTCGGGGGCCTTGGGTTTCTTTGACTAAAGGTAGGAAGCCCGGAATCCCCTTACTATGGGCTTTTTTTTGGCTAGGGCTTGTATATACTGGAAGCACATAACCTCCGGATCTATAAGTTCAAGCTTATTATTATTCTACAGAAGAAACTTTGGGTCAGCCATTATATAATATAGGAAAAACAGGAACAGCAAGCAGGAACAACAGGTAATTACAGGAACAACAGGTAATTACAGGAACAACAGGTAATTACAGGAACAACAGGTAATTACAGGAACAACAGATAATTGCAGGAACAACAGGTAATTGCAGGAACAACAGGTAATTGCAGGAACAACAGGTAATTGCAGGAACAACAGTAGCAGAAAGCCATGGCAGGCAGGAACGCTCAATACCATCAAAAAACTCATAATATCTAGCCATAGTTGCTGTCATGGCGTTGACCCCTAATTCGAAGCTCAGACGTTCTGCTTGGGCCATACGATGTATACTCCATACAAATTTGTATGGGTGGTACACTGGAGGGCACGAGCCAATCAGGTGCGAAGGCTCTGGAAGGGCGCGGAAATGTACAGGACTATCTAAAATAATCCCTGTATATGTAGAATACAGCGTCTTTCAAGATGCGGATTGATGGCTTGTCTCTTTCAGCGCTTATGGCCACGAAAGTGCCAAATTCAATCATGACACCGAGTTCCAACCGATGCCCTGACATCGACAGCACCTATCAAAAGCTATGTTCACAACAATGTCCATAACATATTCATATGTTCCAATTATGTGTTGGGTGTCAACAGGACACAAAACCTAACAGCGTTGTTACTCAGTCAATAGCCTCGTTTCGCGTAATATTTTCAGCATTTCTCTCAGGTTGGAACGACAGTATGGGAACTCCCTCTTTTATTGGCCTGGGCATCCATGAATTGGTGTCTTGATACTATTAGTGGTATCCTCCAAACACTTCATTGTAGCAACTCAGTAGGTAGGTATTTTCGAAATAGATGTTAGATAGATATCATTAATTACTCCTTGTAGTTGTTAATTACGTATTGCGTAAGTCGGTAGCTGAAACTGCTGGTGGGGAAGCAGGGCAAAGAGTCAAAACCTCCTTTCGAGGTGTTCATTCATCCAACTTATGTATAATCCATATATACATGGGCAGATAGATGATGGATTGTAGAGATGCAACTATGTAGAAATCATGAGAATTTATAGTTGAGAAACTTCAGCCATTCCACCAGTTCCACTCCCTGCGGACGTGATTGTTCCAGTGTGTCAGGAGACACAAAGATCGGATGACAGCCAAGCCAGGTGATGTCATCGCTGCAACTGATAAGACCGTCCTTCCGTTGCGCCCGCCTGGTTAGACTTCCAATTGAATTGCGCCACCATATTACCACCCATTACCACCATTACACCATTAGGCACAGTGACTCGACTACCTAGTATCTACCTATTTACCTTGTAGGCGAACATCACCAAAACCTCACTCCTGCATCTGCAATGCGGTTATCAGCTCTCCCATACCTCCCGATCCTCCTAATAGCGACAGCCTCGACGCAACTCGTCGCGTTCCCATTCACCAGACCCCTCACACCCACTGCCATAACACCACCACCACCCGCCATACTCCACAATAGCGACCAGCACCAATACCAAAACCCACACCAGCAGCAGCCCTTCCTCCCAGCCGCAGGGCAGAACAACAACAACAACAACAACATGGAACCGCAGATGCAGCAGGCCGGGGTGCTCCTCGCGGACGTGATGGGCCGGGACCGGTCGATGAACGCGTTCGCGGGGTTCGCGCGCGACGCCGAGGCCGTGGCGCGGCGGCTCGGCGACGCCGCCGCCCGCAGCACCGTGCTGGCGCCCAGCAACGCCGCCGTCGACCGCCTGCCGCGCAAGCCCTGGGAGGACCCCCGCGACTACGACGCCCTCGGCGCCACCGCCTACGACGGCGAGCCCGGCCAGGACCGCGCCCGCCGGAACCTGCGCCGCTTCGTCGAGGCGCACGTCGTGGCTGCCAGCCCGTGGCTCGAGGGCGAGGGCGAGGGCGAGAGTGCGAGGGCGCGCACGCTGCTGGATGGCGATCGCGAGATCTGGTGGGAGACGAGGAGTGATGGCGTTAGAGTGGTGCGTTGTGCTTTTTTCGTTAATTCCCCGACCCCCCCACCTTTCTTTTCGTCCCGTTTGTCGCTGGATGCTTCTGGACTCTTGCATCACTTGTGTTATATATCACCTGCTGACACCTTTCTTCTCCAGATCCAACCTGACAATATTGAAGTTGAGAGCATAGCAAGCCGGGTGGGCAATGGCGAGGTGTGGATCCTCAAGGGGGTTCGGAACTATGCATGATGGACATGATCGCGTTCGACTTATGATACATGATAATGTTGCTTTTGGCCTTAAGGTTTAATCTTCTTTTCTGAGCGAAATGAGCCATGGTATCTTACCTAAATTCCCCTGGCGGGTTCAGTACTTATCAGACGCTCTGTTGGGTTGTACTATCATGTCTAGAACTTGCAAAGTATGCATGCTAACATGTTGTATGGGACAATCAATGATCCGCTGGGAAGTACGGAGACATAATGTGATAACTCTCAGGGGAATAAGTCGTTATTATTCGATACTATACAAGGAAAATCTACTATTCGACCACCGGAATCGCACACTAACTTTGGGATCGGACTACCAGAGATCATACCAATTCTCGCGGAAGCTCCTTAAATCGATATCCTCTGGTTTCTTCAAGTACCATGTGATATCATGTTCCTTGTCTTGTTCCTTTCGGGTCCAGCCGTTGCCAAGCCAGGCGAACCGATTCCCACTCCTCGACACGTAGGTGTATGTGAAGTCTTCCCACCTAGGTTCGAATCGAACGTATCTCTCGTGCGACGCACTGCCCGGCCAGAGACCATGGATGCGGGCTCCGGGCTGGCCCCCGTTCGCCCAGGCACTGCACGTATCCGTCAGGTATGTTCTTGGGAAGAAGGCATCGGAGTACTCGACGAAATCGTTTGCGGCCTCTCTGGTAGGCGTGATGGTCTTGATGCCCTCTCTGGTAATCTTCCGCAGGATCCTGGCAATGTACGTGATATAATTCTCGGCAGAGTTGGGCACAGTCCCCGATGGCCCCGAGCCGTGCGGCCCGAACAAGAAGAATAAGTTGGGAAAGCCAGGTGTGCCAACCCCCATGTACGTATAGGGCCAGCCGAACACCCCGTCGGCCCTCCAGGCTGTCTTGAGATCCACTCCCCTGGCAATTATGGAGAAAGGGGGTGCGCCCCCGACATTCGCCCCGGTTGAGCATATAACAGCATCGACATCGCGGACCTTGCCATCGACCGTCTCGATTCCAGTCTTTGTGAAGCGTTTGATGGGCGTTTGGATGAAGTCGACGTTATCCTGACATAAGGCTTCTAGATACCCCGGTGCAGGCGTGAGCCGGCGGCAGTGAGGCGCAAAATCCGGAACTAGATTCTCAAGTAGCTCTGGTTTCGCGCTGACACGCCTTTTCATGATTTCCAGGTACTGGTTTTTGGCCTTGTCGTTCTTGTCCGAGTTCCGAAACAGGGTTTCGAACCTCTGCCAGTATTGGGCCTCGAGGTCTTTCTTGAACTTCAGGTATACCTCGGGGTCCTTGAAAGAGTCCCGCTTCTCGGAGGGGATGTATTTGGGAGCCAGGGTGCGTTCCATGTCGCCCGCGAACGTTCCTGCAATCCATGTCTTGTTGCGCGCGTAGTGGTCGAGGCGTTTCACGGTCGGTTGCAGGTTCGGTACAAGCTGGACACCGCTGGCTCCATTACCTATCACCGCCACGGTCTTGTCTGTAGGGTCGAAGGTCGGGTCCCAATTGGATGAGTGTCGGATGAAACCTTCATATTCATCGATACCGGGATAGTCTGGGAGGCGCCAGGCGTTGAAGTGGCCAATGGCTGTGAGCAACACATCTACACGGTCGATCCTCTCTTCATCACCATCTTTCCGCACTTTCAACCTCCAAACGGATTCGTCGTCACTCCATTGTGCTTCCACCACCTCAGTGCCGAGCTCCAGATATTGGTAGACATTGCGTTTTCGCGCGACTCCTTGCCAGTATTCCAATATTTCACTACCTTGCGCAAATTCTTCCGACCACTGCGTGTTGGGTTCAATCGTGCTTTGATACACGTGGGCGGGCACGTCACAACGAACCCCTGGATATATGTTTTCCAACCAAGTCCCGCCCTGGCTAGATTAGATCTCAGTCCATGGCGCTTGTCCCGTGAGACGAGGAATCAATCACTCACAACATCCTTGTTTTTCTCGTAGATCTTCAAAGCAATCCCTGGAACTTTAACGGGCAAGAGGATACCAGCCGTGATGCCCGTCAGACCGGCGCCAATCACACCCACCTTTTGCATGTCAGTACAGACCTACACAATACATAGTCCGAGGAAAATAGTTTGAATCTTACTCTCAAGCTTCGCCTCTCATCTACTGGATGATCCTCTAGCCGAAAATTGGTTGACGGATACGGCCTAGAGGTTTTCCCTTGCACAGGCTCTCCCTTCCCATCGTCGACTCCCGAATGCGACGTGGATTCAGTGTTGCTTGTAGTTACGGAGGGAGTAAAGGAATCCCCGACACCTGATGAGCTATCAGATAAAACCTCGGCCATCTTCATGGAAGTTGATAAAGATGTATATGTTTTTGACCCGGTCATTCAAATCTGCTGGTGCTAGAAGCGAAGTAGTCCTAGGATATAGTTCTATCAAGTTCATTACTACAGAGGCAGATGCGAGGACGACTCTTGTCTTAACTCCCCAGCTAAGGAGGGGGACGCATCTCCGGGATCGCAACACGTCATTTATCTGGTATATGTCGATGTCGGCTTCGGCTGATCTCGTCACAGAAACTTCCTATTCAATCGATGTCTTCCCCTTTAGCAAGCGACAGTGGGAACAGTGAGGAGGTGAGGAGTAACATCGATTTATAAGCTACACACGCGGCCATTTCATACGTCTTCAGGTCCGTCAGTTAGCACCATGGCTCGGTAAGAGATAATGGCCACTAAACAGGACCAATTCAGCCTATCACGACATCCTACCCAATATGACGAGATCCTGCATCTATACAAGCTGGTTTCCAACTCTTGTCCGGACTATAAGCTAACATGGCATCTTGTTTTAAATTCACCACGGCGATTTTTGCATGATAGACTATGTGTCTCGTTAGCCTTCCAGCCATATCAAGATGTAACCAGACAAGCTATCTAACCTCACACGCTCTCACCCTCTGTATTGCCATTGCCCTTCTTCAGCCCCTTCGAGTAAACCTACCTCTCTTCGTAAACCTTCACTTCATCTTCTGCATTGCCTTTATTCTATCCAATCGTACCCGGCGCACAGCCCATTCGAGATTGCGTAGATTGCGTGTGAGATACCAACATATGCAACACCTGAGAAAGCCAGCAGCTATCGTAGCAGTACAGCCACTATAGGGGATCTTATATCCATCGGCTGCGTACCCCGACCGAAAAGCATGTGGTCTGATCACGCCTCATAGTTGGCCTATCCCACTCTGTAGACCGAAGGCGAACGCCGTACCAGTAGTTCCCTTCAGACCCGATGTGCGCCCTGCAAACGAGATCAGCGACGTACATCACGTGTACAAGGACATACATGACCAGAAAGGAACTGCAAAAGCCGCAGAGAAGCCAGCCCCGAGGATACACGCGGCATATATAGCGCTTCAGTCCCGAGTACCGATAAGTATTGCGAAGACAGCTAGGTACCTCACAAATTACAACCGCCGTACTTTAGTATTCTGCCATAGGACAGTCCATCAGCGAGCCAGTGACGAGTAGGGAGCCGCGCGCTGAGCCTGTATGAGTCTGTCCGCCACCCACATGCTGCGGAGGTTCTCGAGAGCGTTCATGCCGGCCGTCGCCAGCAGCTCGAGCGACTTGAGGTGCTTAGTCGTAAGGGGCTCGCAGAGGAAAGCGATGGGGGGTTTCAGCGCGAGGATTCGTCGCAAAGGGAATCCGCTTTCGTTGGATGAGCATAATGTGGAAGCCGCCTCCCAAACTGCGAGTCCAAGGATATACTAACGACAGGCAAGCATGTCTTCAGTCTTGAACAATGTCTTGATAGGCGGTTGCTACGACTTTTCAGACTGATAGTCACTGGACACAGATCAAAAGGGGGGTATGACTCTTTATTGCACCAAGTACACGGGAGGACAGCGATATCCAAATCACACCAATTATAATACATACCAAATACCAATCATCCAACCAGACACAATGACTGACCAGCCCTTGAATTAGACCCAACCGTATCATCAAGTGGCGCGGCATGGGAACAAGGTGAGGGCTCTGCGGAGTAGGTAGATTTGATGAAGAGGAGAAATCCAACCATCTACAGATTCTTTAGTCCACCGGCAGTCCATTCGTGCCACGGATCGAAGCTCCCCCGTCTCGAGGGTGACGATCCGTAGTTATGGAGATACTTATCATCCCATCTTTTGACCTCTCCAACATCCGTGTGGGGCCTAGGGCTGTAAGTCGTCAAACATGGTCAATGGGAACAGTGACTTATTACTGTTGGACAGCACAATTACGGACTCAATGGACACCTTGCGAATACAAAATTGCGGGATGCGCCACGTGAAGTTCGGTACGTGTTTAGAATCGGGAATGTATTCCCTCGAGACGAAGAGAATATCGCGTGTAAGTGACGTTAGTTGATCCGGGTGTAGATTATCCTCAAAGTGTGTTCCTGAGGTTAGTTTAAACCCACTTGTGGCTCCCAATAGACCGATTGACTGCGATAAAATATTGTTTAGATTGATAAGGCGGTGATGAGCCTCAATACCTGTCATGGGGTAATGCACCAAGGGGATGCAACTAGGGTTGATATGGGTCACGTCGATCAATCAGTGGGGGGGAGGAACCTACGGCTATATATATGAAGAGCGATTAGCCCCCGTCCCTGGTACTTTTTTAGGAAGTGGCTCAAACTCCATGACCCTCGTGACGAGGACAAGCGTGGAGTAATCTGGGGAAGTTCGGGGAAGTATGGGGGAAGAGCATGGGCAGGCCGTATAATGCTGCAAGCGCACGAAGTCTCTCATTGCTTCCGGGTTAGCTGTGAGCGCACATCATGATTCCTGGATTACTGGCGCATTCCCTCGTATAGTCTGACCTACTACCGTATGAGGGTGCATAACTAGAGGGTTATCCCCATGCTACTAATACACAACTTGCCCCGATCCATTCCCAAGAACCTACCAGCGTCTTTTCGCAGACTGTAGTAGAAATATCCGTGGGACATCGCCCTATACTGTTGACTTCATCATGGCTACCGAGCACGCTGCGATATTTGGTGCTGCTGCTGCTGCGCGTGCGGCGGCCAGTGCCGAATCTAGTGGCTTGCGTCGCCTGTGGGCTGATATGCGAATTTTCTACATCGCCCTGTTTGCTTCCTTCGTAGGTATGCCCCATAGGATCAGATCAGCCGGCTTTCATGGAAGGAAACATGGTACTTGGGTATCAGAAAGTTGATGCTGACCCTTCCCGCTTTTGCCACGCAGGGCGGTCTTCTTTACGGTTACCAACAGGGAGTGCTAGGCCAGGCGCTCGTGATGAACTCCTTCGAGCGCTCGTTCCCAGGTATCGCAGCTGATCCTAGTGCCCAAGGCTGGTTGACTTCGATTCTCCAACTCGGGGGCTGGCTAGGAGCTATCACCTCCGGTATCTCCTGTGAAATATTTTCTCGGAAGCGGACGATCTTCTCGGGCGCAGTGTGGATTATCTTGGGCTCTTATTTGACCGCCGGCGCCAGGACTCCTAGCTACTTATATGCTGGACGGTTCTTTACTGGCATCGGCGTGGGTGGACTTTCTGCTACAGGGTATTATGCTGTCCTTCTACGCACTTGGTAGCTTTGATGCTAATTACTGGTTTGACCAGTCCACTTTACAATGCTGAACTGGCACCACCAGAAATCCGAGGTCTCTTGGTGTCGCTTCAGCAACTCGCCACCACCATCGGCATCATGAGCGCGTATTGGATTGCGTACGGCACTAACTATATCGGTGGTACTGGCGAAACCCAATCCGATTGGGCTTGGAGGCTGCCCCTTATCATCCAGGGTATCCCCGCCGTCGTTCTCGCCATTGGGGTATGGATGATGCCATATTCACCTCGGTGGTTGGTGAAGGATGGTCAAGAAGACTATGCCCTGCGTACACTTAGCCGGCTCCGTGGTCGTCCGTTTGACGATCCGTTGATCCAAGTCGAGTTCCTTGAAATCAAGTCCGAGTGCGAGTTCGAATTCCGGACGTTCGAGAAGAAGTTTCCTCATCTTACAGAAAGTTCCAAGCAAAACCCATGGATCCGAGAGCTCCTGCAGTATATCCCTATTTTCAAGGCTAGGGACTCGTTCAAGCGTGTTGCCATTGCCAGTCTGGTCATGTTCTTCCAGCAATGGTCCGGCATCGACTCAAGTAAGGGGGGCCCCAGGAAGTAATAGTCGGCAGACAACTAACAGGAAACAGTCATATACTACGCACCTATCATATTTAAATCGTTGGGGTTGACCAATAGCACGAGCTCTCTCCTCGCCACGGGGATTACCGGTATCCTCAATGTTCTCACTACGATCCCGGCCATCATGGTGATCGACAAGGCTGGCAGAAAGCCTCTTCTGCTTTTCGGTTCATTCGGCATGCTTTCCACCATGGTTATCGTTGGCGTCCTCGCTTCCCAGTTCCAACAAGATTGGGCTTCGCACAGCGCCGCAGGGTGGGCTGCCGTTGCGATGATTTGGCTCTATATTGTCAACTTCGCCTATTCGTGGGGACCGGCATCGTGGACTCTCATCGCGGAGGTGTTCCCTCTGTCGCTTCGAGCTAAAGGCACGTCTATCGCTGCGTCGGCGAACTGGATGAACAACTTCATTATTGCACTGATTACGCCCACCATGTTGGCTAGTATTTCATGGGGTCTGTATATCTTCTTTGCTGGCTGGTTAAGCCTGGGGATCCTTTTTGTATGGTTTATGGTTCCGGAGACCAAGGGCAAAACTTTGGAGCAGATGGACCAAGTCTTTGGGTACGCCTTCCAAGTCAACTCTTTCGGGACTTTTACTAAACAACACACTTCAATAGATCGAAATCGAGCGAAGAAGATCTACAGGAACTTGGAAGAGTTCAGGAAGAGTTGGGCTTGTTCCGTGCTCTCGCTGACATTGGCGTGGAAATCGGAAGTTTAAATGGCGTAGTGGAGAAGAAACTGTCTGTAGATCACATTGAGGTATCAGGATAAGCTTTACCTGAATCTTTCGAGTGGTCAGGCATTCACTACTCGCATGTAACCACATACTATGTAGACGAAGGAAGAGGACATCTGAATAGAACTTCTCAGACACAATTTCCGCAACCTGACTCATTCTCAAGCATTTTACTTATTGTACCAGCCGTAGGCTGTAAACATGCTTGATTACGATGAACAAAACAAATTAACATCAAATTACGGTATTTAATACGGTCTCATTGTGAGAGCATGAATCTTCAGATAAGTATTTCCTTGATATCAAGTAGAACGCCTGTCCTGTCATTTGTCTCGCGCAAAATAGGAGAGTGTGGATTACCTAATACAACGAACCCCTATTGCTAGTGGCTTGGCACATCAACGACCAATGGACGCGCATCATCGTATGATCGTACTGTTCATGCAGGCTTGAGAACAGGCCAGGAGGCTATCTGACACAGGAATTGCGTATAAGTCAATTATGCCATCGTCGTTATCTAGAACAGAAATATTTGTCTGCCCGTCACTGGCAGCGTTTGCATATTCCAGCCCACATCCGAAGCCGAAGTCAAGAAACACCTTAGCAGTATGCACGCTAGCCGCGCTCGTGCTGCCAACAAAAAGGAGAAGTGGGAGTATCCTTGGCTTTTGTACGACAAGGTCTTCTCGAAGCGTTAGAGTGTCACTGGATGGGTTTGCAGCCGCCGGTTGAAGGTGGAGAGGAGAAGGACCTTGAGATCCATTGGGCAATGAAGTGTAATGACTTGGCAACCATAAAGCTTCTTAAATTTGGTGTCTTCGTTGCTTGTACAGTATGAATAAAGTTTCGTTCGAGAAAGGTTACATCAAGCGAGTTGCAACGAGTTGTTGGGATGGCTTCTCCTGACAATCTTGTTATTTGGAACCCTGACCCATACACCACTGAGACTATTATCACCCTTCCTCCAGGAGTTCCAGAGACCAGGGGAGTGTTCCATGCCCAGTCCCTACCTGTACCACGTCGAGCGTTGTCACAACAAACAATAGCAAGGAATATGGTGGTTGTTACTCGTTTGTGCGATGTCAATCTCAGTCATCAAGGTACTCTAGCTGCTATTATGGGATAAGGGCCAGGATCATGAATACAGTATACGAAGTGATCAAGTTCCATCCCGAAGTGATCAAGTTCCATCCTAAACTCATGGCACCAACCAATTGGATTCTCGAGGTATGGTCGGAGAGGGACACTGAAGGAGGATGTTGATATTTCAGATGAGAAAAAGGTGAGAACCGGGATAGTACTTCAGGTATATATAGAAGTGGGCAGCCATCTATTCCAGCTATGTCAACTTCATAAACTACAATCTTTATTCCACCACATCTCTCAAACGTACAAGATCACCACCCAGCCTCTCCTTAAAGGATAATTGGTAATATACCCGTCTCCTACCAACATGCCTGGATCACTTCTGCACTGCCTGGCGTTAGCCTTAGCTGCCGCTTCAGTTGCGCACGCGCAACTTGACACAGCACGGAAGGTGTGCGGCAACTACTACTGTTTCAATCGCGAGGGGCCCAAATCATCCGTCATGCAATACATCTGCTACCCGGATGGTAGTGACACTTTCAAATTAATCGCTGATTGTAACGGCGAGACCGAGAAATGCGTTGAATCGAGAGATGGCGCAGCTTTTTGCGTTCTTCGGCCGACCGAAGACTAGAAGCGACAATCAGAGAGGGAGCTGGTATGTGCATGATACTCACATTAGGAAACGTTGCTGGGGTGTGAGAGTGATGCTGACTTATTGGTAGTCTATCGCTACTTGTCGACTAGGCGCATCCTTCACAGTCCCGTATAACAACACGCCTGTCTGGTTGAGGGGATAGAGAATGGGGCTTGCAGGTTGTATGGAGGAACATCTCGATGTTTACTTGCTATTGTAGTGATCATTCAGTGGTTCACAACCCTGTGAACATGTGGTGGAGGAGTGGTGGAGGATGAATATGTCTGAGGATTTTCTCTTGTCGTGTAGTCTACCTACGGCTATAGCATCTCAAATATAGATAGTTTCCCAGTCACCACAGTATTGGTTTTCTACCTGCTGCATTGACAATCCATTAAAGCTCCATTATCAGGGTACGAAAAGGCGCAAGCTCGAAGTATGTCTCGATATATTCAGGGGCTAGCTAACCATGAGGGGCCCATTAATCGAACATGATGAAGTAGGTCTGTGGATGGATATATGGCTATTTCGAAGCCGTATGATTAGTACACACAATTTGCCATTGCACTTGCACATTTTTGGCTTATCCATTGATGGGCAACACATCGGGTAGGTACCAAGCTTATATTTGGTTCCTATGTATTTCTATCAGAGACCGTCATAGATGTCAAGCTCGCAAAATATCGTGGGTCACGACCTCAGCACACCTCCACTCCCATCGGACTCATCCAGCTGCACCTTGACGCCCTTCGCCTGCCTTCTCTTCTCATCCAAACTACTGTTGCTACCACTACCATCACCACCATCACCACCACCACGAAACCGGGCCCTAGTATCCTCGTCAAGGCCGTGGAAGAGCATGGCCAGCGCGCTGCCCTTCCAGAGCTCCCCGGTGCCGGCGCGGGCGGCGCGGCGCGCGGCGAGCGCGAGGAACACGGCGGCGGCGGTGACGACGACGAGCGGCAGGACGGCGAAGCCCCATCGCACGTGGACGTAGGACTCCTGGGCGAGGGCGCGGCCGGGGACGGGCACGGCGGCCAGGCCGCGGAACGCGACCGTCATGGACGTCGCGACGTCGGCCATAAGCATGTCGAGCCCGCGCGCGTACTCGTAGTAGTTCCAGTAGAAGGCGGTCACGACGTCCGAGTCGAAGAAGGTCTCGCCGCTCGAGATGCCCACCGTCAGGTTGACCACCACCGTGCTGTCCGTCACGGTGCGGTTGAAGCTCGTCGCCGACCGCACCGCCGACCCGTTGGCGAACAGCGTCGAGAACCAGCCCCGCACGCTGAGCATCGCCTCGATGCCCATGACGTACGGCGCCGCTGTCGTCGCGTTGTCGTCCGCGGAGCTCCCGGTGAAGTAGACGCCGTTGTCCTTCTCGGTGTCGCGGATGTCGACGACGGTGTCGTTCCACACGGACCGCGTGACGTTCTCGCGCAGCACGCCGTTCTCCACGCGCGTCTCGAGGGTCTGCAGGCAGGCGGACAGCAGGCACTCGCGCGCCCAGGGCCGCGTCTCCCCCGGCCGGCCGTCCTGCGCCTCCGTGCCCATGAACACCAGCTTCAGGATCCGGGCGTGCGGCGCGTCGCCCCGCGCCGACGGGATGAAGGACGTCATGCTGAACACGTCCAGGCCGCTGGCGAGCCTGGCGCCGCCCGGCACCTGCCACCCGCAGCCGTCGCCATCGCCATCGCTGCCCCCGGTGGCGTCGGCGTCGGACGCGCCGCAGTACTGCGTGATGTAGCTGGTCAGGCTGTGGCACTCGTGGCAGACGCCGAGCGTCTCGTACGGGTCCCACGTGCAGTTGCCGCTCTGGCACTCGAAAGCGAGTGCGGCGCCGGGCCGGCCATTCTCCGCGAAGAGGCCGTTGTACACGGCCGACTTCAGGGGTAGTATCGGGACGAATCCAGCTTAAGCGATGAAATGATTAGCATTCTTCGCTGTCATGAACCCACCCAAGATAATAGCTACCCGTAACTTACTCGAGGATGTGTTTCCCGGAAGGGCACCCGTATAGTTCAGCGCCCGGCTCACGCTTGCCCCCTCCGTACTTTCCACGGTTCTGGCTTGATATGTCACGATTTGCTGTGCAAATGGGCCCAGGGCGAGAGCCACAATGGCTATGACTGCGCCGAATGACCCGAGAAAGCTAGAGAAGGAGGAAGATGACTAGTTAGTAGTCAACCTTGGACTGCTGGTAGGCATATTGATTGTACTTACCCTCCTCTAGCCGAAGCTAGGAGTCGAATGGCGCCCCAAGTCCCACGGCTCGCTTCGTCAAAAACCTCCATATCTGTCAGGGGCGCTCGGGATTCTTTGAACCGGATCCACTTCAGCTGACTGAGCCCGTTGCCTAGGGAGATGCTCATCGTCGCCGTCGTGACTGTGGCTAACAATGCGATGAGGGCGTTGAGGGTAATGTAGTACGGCCATTCCGGCAGGGCCTGACCGTTGAAGCGGGCCAATACGCCCATTATGGAGCTCACTGCCCCTAAAGCGATAATGATAGTCACTATCTCCCAGGTCCACGAACCTCCTGCGGTCTTAGGGGAGGAAATTTTCTTCTTCCATTTCTCCTTCAGGGGGGACATGGCCGAGACCATCGGCGGGCCGCCACCGTCCCCGGGCCCGGCCAGCTTATCTGTCGAAATGGTGCTGCCGCTCCATCCGCGCTGGTGGGAAGGGGCGAAATGCGAACCATCGGGATAGGCCCAGTATGGATCTAGTGCCTGGAGATCGACGTCGGCGAATGGCTTCTGGCCGCCAGGCGTCTGACCGCCAAGCGTGGGCAAGAACTGTGTTTCAGGAGAAACCACAGGGTGCTCCGGCTGTTCCCATGAGATATGCTCCTCGGGCTGGTAGTTAGACGAGGTCGGTTGGTTCTCTGGAACTTGGCTATGAACAGGAGTATAAGCCATTGTTAATTCATTCAACACCATATGAGTTATGCAGGTGACAGGGAAAGGGGCGGCGTAGCTTGCAACGGTGTTCCATGTAGGCAATGGAACCGCATGGGTGGCTGCGTCTGCCATATATACACATGATATCCCAGCCTACATAATGGCGTTTGTATCATGTAAGGCTTGTGCGACTATTGAAGTCTCAAGTCAATAATAACCTAGTTATGGTATGCCAAATATGGCCCCCAAGCTAATGGGATGGGCCGATGACATGCAGCATAATCAACCCTTGTGAGCCATGGTTATCGAAGCAGGCTCTACACGCAGCCTGGTGGCTTCCGCGGAAGATAGCAGAGAAAAGGGCTGATCGCAGCTGCAAGCACTTTGCGATAATGCATGTTGGTGCTTCTGCAGCTTCTGACCAACACGAACGGCATTTTGAATCAATCGAAGGCGTTCGGAGGGTCGCAGTTCAGCATGCCAAGCTCGGCTTTCTGGCCCGTCTAGAACATGTTCCCCAATAAACCGGTTGTAGGGTCGCAGTTCGACATAGTTGCATGGTGAACCTATAGCTTCGGCTAATCAGCCGAATATAAAGAGTCAATTGGATGTGCTGTAAGCCGCAGTTGGAGTAACTGTCGGTCGAGCCGGTGTCAAAAGTCTTTGGTCAGGCTGGGGTGACAGCACTCGGTCCCAAACATTTCAGGGCAGCTCTACCAGATCATTACAGTTGTGACTTATACGATAACTAGATCAGACTTGAGGTTTAGCAGAAACTCATGATCGAATTTTCCGGTGCTGAATGCATTCACCCGCCCAGTCACGTAGATCGTCCTCGATTGAGTTTAGTCATGACGGGTGCCTTAAGCAGTTGGTCGTAGAGGGTGGTATCATTCGGAGCTGCGTCGATTTCCAGATAAGCCCAATGTCTACTATATAGGACCGGGAGCTAAATATAGACCAATATATCCGGGAGTATCGCAGCCATGGGGTGGTTGAAAGGTGAGCTTGATACTATACTGATATTTGAGGGGTTTTTCAGAAAAGAGGCGTCGACATCAAGTAGCCAAGACAAATGACGACAGGAGTAAGCTGCAGCAATGTTTATGTCCTAGTGGTGTCTAATTATAAACATTGGAAAGTTTGCCACTGCTGAAATAGCTTTTGGAATAAAGCTGATACTCGTATCTCAACGCCGGAAAGGGTATCACCAGTCGCAATGCGAAGTGGTCGGCGGTGGAATCTACAACGTGTGCCGTCCCACCATGGTATATATAGCTATTTTTGATCGCTATAGAATCGACATCCAGGGTATTGATATCTTCAAATCAAAATGCTACCCCTATCCAAGCCAGTCACCGAACTCCTGGAGAATGCTGTTTTCGAGCATATAAATCGCTATCATCAATAATGCACTGTTAGATCAATGTTCCGCACGGTCAGTGTCGTCGTGACGTTTCTGTTCTTCGGAGGTCCTAGGTCGAATACCCAGTCTCTTCATTAACCTGGCGGGGGCTTTGTTCTCCACGCGGGCGACCTCCTGTTCCTCCTTTTGCTTCTCGAGGACCTCGCGTTCCCTAGCCGCGCTCTCGCTCTTGTCCTTGAGGGCCTCCTCCTTCCTCGCGGCCTCCTCGGGCTTGAGCATCTTCATCTTGCGGTGCGACAGCCTCTGGACGATCTCTTTGCCCTTCTTCTTCGTCTTCATGTAGGTCTCGAGCCCCACGAGGACCGCGTAGGACTTGCTGATGCTCACGTGGCTCATGTCGACGCCCTCCTCCTCCAGGCTGTGGACGAAGGCGCGGAAGTTGGAAGCCGGTGGGCGGTAGTGCCCGGACAGTGGTGACAGGCTGGCCAAGCGGCCATTCTTAATCTTGATCAGGCCAGCCGCGGATATTCGAGACCCGTGTAAAAATGAGCTGTGCTGGAACGCACCGCTGGCTTTTATGCCGACGTATAGACGGAATGATGTATCTGCGACGAATATCCAGGTGTTTTTGCGGACGGATTTCCGTAGCAGCTTGTTGAAGATGACAGCAGTGGATACGTGCCGTATTTTCTTCGCCCCCTTTGCTTCGTCAAATCCCGTATCCGCGTACTTGGCGGCCATCGCAGCTTCTAGTTGAGACTCGCGGGACGATTGGGAATTCGAGCCAGAGCCCGTGTGATGTTCATGAGGTTGCGGTTGAGCATCTGATTTCGGCTTGGACTGCACGTGCGTCTCGACCTCAGGAGCAAAAGCCGGCGTGGGGTCATCCGCGGGGACAATGCCGTGAATACTGTCCTTCCAAGCCTCTGTCGTGTCTATTCGGATGCCGTTCTTTGCCCAAATCAACCGTCCTTCATGGTCTACCTTCACTAAGTAATATTGTCGTTCCTCTCGGCTTAGGTACCGCACCTGCTCACGATCTAGTCGCTCTCTTGGGCACATAGCCAGGTCTAGATTTCTACCCTCACCATAGTCTAACCAGTAAAAGAAGTTTTCGTTCGTGTCCGATTTTTTCCATTCTTCATGATACGCCCTGAGGTTCGATCCATATCGATGCTTGAGGTCAACCATTTCCAAGAAATACTGGAGTCCCATTATCATGGCATGGTTCCTCCTATTCTCTTGCCCCTTTAGCCTCTTCTTCTTCTGCTCTGGAGTCAATGATTCAAAGTCTCCCTCTTCTGAAGGCGATTGTGAACTGCTTCTAGATTCCGCAGAGTCCTCGTCAGCACCAGCACGTCGGGCAATGGTGGCCACCTTGATCCAGTTCTGCCTTGCGGCCGATCTGCTGGTACTTGGCCGTTCATCCCCGTCGGCATTCCTACTCCCTGAACTGGACATCGTCTCTGCTCTAGGTCTGGGCCTCGTGACCTCCAGCCACTGTGCATCCCTGATAGCATGTGTCCACCTTGTTCTGGCGTTCAGGCCAAGCCCCTGCATCTCCCTCCGCACACGATATCCCCGATAATTTTTCTGGATCAACGTCGCCGCCGTGGACTTGATGGCGTCGGCATCTCCCCCCTTTTCCCCATCAGCTGCAGGGGTACTCATACTCCTACTTCCGGACCTGGAGTTATTGGAGGAGCGAGAAGCCGAGTGTCTATGTCCCAAAAACGAACTGTGATGGTGGGGTTCCACGGCTGTTGTAGACGGCATGAGGTTTCTTTTGGCTTCCAGACTCTGTCGCGCATTGAACCGAATCTGATTCTGACGCTGCAGTTGATGGTCACGGTGCCTGTGTTCCTTCTCGCGTTCTTCCTGCACTCTGGCAAGCCGCGCGAATTCCTCTCTGGACGGAGGGTGTAACGAGTCCAAGTACTCCTGGTGACTGCGGCGAGAGCTTCCCGTGTCAAAGGAAGTGTCGGATCTAGTCTGCGAGCTGCTACCTGCTGGTGATGCTGGTGAAGTAGGTGGGGTTAGCGCCGGAGATCTAAGCTGAGAGGCTACGGGCTGGGGCGGGACCGGTGACGATGATCGCCATGGCGGGGGCGTTCGCATCGGCGACGGCATTGGCGTTGATGTTGACGGAATAATTGGGCCTTGGTGTGGCCGTTGGGCCATTTTGTTTTAGGTTAGGGGCTGGACGGAGCTGGCTGACGAACCGTTGAACAGGCTGGTCTTAGGCAAGGCGATTACCATCTCAGGTCAAGGTGAGACATCTTGATCGGTCTGTGTAAGTCCGGTCTGCATACGTGCCTTGCATGCGTGTCACATCTATATATTAGACGTGCGATATCTTGAGATGAACCCAGGTAGGTATGTGTCTAAAGTATGTATCCAGTAAATCCGCCAACTGGCGTGCTTACCTGGATGTATACGTATATAAATAGGTATGAAGTAGACGCGTTCGGCAGCGCCCGTTTAACTATTACATTGGATGCTTTTCAATCCATGTCCAAGCCGTGACGTAATAAGAGGCTTAGACGGCAGGCAAACCTATGACCTATGATCAAAGGTAGGCGTGGTTATAGGCAGGTAGGGAGGTACATATATATAGGTCTCATAGGCTATACCTAGTAGTACTAAGTCATGCAAGCCGGCTTGCAACTCAGCGTTATTGAACAATACACTCATGTGCGAAATATATGAGTGGCATATTCCTCGAAAGCGTGGAAGCCAATCAATGTTCCTTATATGTATTTTCTTTTCCGAAACTTATTAGGAACTTTTCAACTCTTTGATTTATGTCGCTTGTGTTAGGTAGGTAGCTTAGGTACCTATAGCTGTATGAATTATGAACCTTCGCCGAAAATAATACGGGCAAAATGGCTGATTGGTAGGTGAACATGATGTAGGCCTGGCATCATAGCACTAAAGTGTTCCAGGTTGTATCATAAACTGTGTATGTACATTACCCCTATGAAAACCTACATACATACCTCAAAATGGAACAATAAGATAGAGGTTAACTACTTGGCGTCCAACGTTACAGAATAGAGCTAAACATTCATCTGATCCATGCTGATAAAATACAGTGCATCATCACACGGTGTTGGTTTGCTCCTGGGGCCGAAAGCTTCGAACAAGGTCGATTGCTGACAGACTAAAAGTGAAATACCTACCTAGGTACCTAAAGTTAGGGAACCTGGGAACCCAAGTAGAAGAAAAAGAATATCAAAACGATAAGAAAGGTTTGCATGGCTACGCAACTTGCCATTAATACAGACAAACAAACGACTAGACCTTTAGAACCCAACGATTGAAACATTACAGCATCTCAGCATTGCAGGCATTATCATCTACTACAGGTAAGTTGATCGTTATGTCGTTTCGCAACCACGGTTACTCTTTTGCGACAAGCTGAGACGAATCAGCAGTCAGGCGCATCACAGCACCAACCCCATCACCCCATCACCCCATCAGCACCCACCGCGACCGCAACCGCAGCAGTACCGTGCCCGTCCCAAGCCCCGCACCGTCGCCTCGCCCGCTATCGCTACTGCTAGTTGACTGCTGCTGGCTGTGCTGGCACAGGCTGTGGTAGCTGGTGGCAATGATAATAGCGCTTGTCACAGTGGACATAGGCAAAGGATCGCGACACATAACAACAACAAAATGACCAAGACGCGCACCGTCAGCTCGCACCAGAGCCTGCTTCATCAATCCAATCCGCATTCTAGTCGAATGAAGCGTCCTCTTGCCTCTATCGACTCGAACTATGACCCTCTGAAGTCCAAGAGGGCTCGAATAGCCGTCGAGATTCTGGCAAGACCGAAGCCTCAATCGCAACCCATCAGTCTCCCGAAACCGATCGCTGTGCAACCAACCCAAATCCCCACGAGGGCGCAGCAACACCACCAACAAAAGCCGACCGTTGCAGCACTCGAAAACCCCCTCCCATCTCCATCGCCCCCATTGCAATCACCGCAATCACCACCTTTGCCACCACCTCCTGCCCAAGATTCTCAAAAACCAATACAGAAACCGAAGCAGAGGCAAAAGCCAAAACAAAACCAAAAACAAGAGCAAGAGCAAAATATAAGCACAACTACAGTTTCACAGCTGGGCCCTACAAAGCATCAGTCAAGAGTCAAGAACGGCATCAAACACGAGCTAGACAGGCTACAGCCGAATACAGCCGATGCAAGCTCCGCAAAGGTGCAATCGGGTCGCAAACTACGCTCTCAGGAGGCAACTCGCTTTAAAAGCGAACTGTCGGCATATTTTCCCGATTACGACGAAGTAATTGGCAATGATCCCAGAGAACAACGTGAGTGCCTTTTCTGTTTCCTTCACTGCTTCCTTGGCTACCCCTATCCTGCACCCATGCACCCACGCATCATCTATCCATGATGGATGCTACCCATTTAGGTGGTTATTGCTGCCTGGCTGCCTATGCCCATGCCTATGCCCATGCCTATCTATTTTCCATTTCTCTAGGCGGGATTAGCTTATTCAAGGTCTCCGTGCACGCCTCTTCTGGCCGCTAATTTCCCACACTGTGCAGACATCCTTAATCTCGACACGCCTATCGTTGTTATCGATACCGATAACGACGTTCCCCAGAATGCCAAGAATTCCCGACTTCCGGCTCCGCCTCCGCCCCCAACCGCCGAGCTAAGTCGGGTTCTCCAGCCGCCTCAACCCGCTTCTAGAACAACGGACATAACAAGTTCCACACCAATACCTATACGACATTATGCGCACAGCTTGTTTACCGACCTCGCCGACGCTCAACGAATTGATTTCACTTTTCTCGAAGCAAGATATAGTGGCAAAGATGTCGAGGATCCACTACCGGATTCCCATTTCCAGCCCGGTCACAAGAAAGCCGAGAGGCTAGAGAAGTCTATTCGAAACACTGAGAAGGGTCGCGCTCAACATGAGAAGGACCAGATTATTCGACTCCTTAATGATCTCCAAGGCCATGATTGGCTAAGGACCATGGGTGTTAATGGAGTTACAGAAAGTAGGAAAAAGACCTTCGAACCCGCTCGAGATCACTTCATCCGGGGTTGTCAAGCAATTCTGGAGAAGTTCCGATTGTGGAGTCAGGAGGAAAAGAAGCGCAAGCTCGAGAAGGAACGCGCTTTAGCAGAAGCTGAACAGCGGGGGGAAGACGACGAAGAAGAGGAAGAAGAAACAGATCAAGACGACGCATACGCCTCGAGAGATGAAGAAGATACCGGAGAGGACGAGGACGGGGACGGAGATGAAGACGAAGACGAGGACGAAGACGAAGATGAAGAGAATGAAGACAATGTAGGAACGAGCGAGATGGGGGATGGGGAAGACGAGATTGCTGACAGTGTCAGCGACGGCGACCCTCCTGACTACAGTGATGTTGATGCGTCAATTGCGAAACAACTCAGCGAAGAAGCTTCGGCACGGGTTGATTATGCGACATCCGACGCCAAAAGATCACGAGGCGAGCCCCCCACTTGGCCGCCAGAGCCGTATGTACGAAAAGAATTCACCTCATTCTTCGACAAAAGGCACCAACGAGATGCAGCACTCAACCACAAACGGCGGAGAGGGCGTACTGCGGTAGCCTGGGGCCATCCCATACCAGACATCTTCGAGCGTGATTTTGATCTGCCGGAGGAGTACCGGGATGCAGAGACCCTAAAGGCGCATGCTAGACAGAAGCGCCGGGCCAGACGTCAAGGTAAACATTCGGAACATTGATAGGAGAACACATACGGTATTCTTTACATTGACAAGTCATTGCTTGTGTACGCCTAAAAATGGCAGTTCTAGGGTGGGAAATATAGGCTGGCTGGCAGGGGGTTACGGCGTACTACACACCAAAGTTAGTTAGCTCGCCTTACATACTGTACCTGAGCTCAAGTTTGACTTATCATGAGGACTTGGCGTGGAACATTTACCTATGGGTCGTACCTACGAGATACCCTACACACGTCGGGTACTAGATACCTAGGATAGGGTTTCGCATGCCCTAAGCGGCAGCCAGGTAGCGCCTTGATAGCTACTCGGATGAATGGTTATACTTGTTAACTCATTAATGAGCTTTTACCTTAGTAGAGAGTAGCAATTGCCAATGTAGAGCCTAACATCAGAATATTAATGAAAACAAAACTAGTGTACCTAGGTGCTTACTCCTACTTTTGGCATTGTCATTTCTCGGCGTACCAAGTTATCTACAAAGGTACTGTCCAGTTCAGAGACATTCCCGAAGTCTAGACTAGAGAGTACCTATCCATGTGGCTACTGAGATACCTACCTACCTCCGTAACTCTGGACCACGGCAGCTGCACGGGACCTCGGGGTGTGTGACTACAAGTCTCAGGCTCTGCGTACGTGGTAGTTAGGCGATGGCGCTTGTGTATAATACCTAAGTGTAGGTAGCTAGGTAGGTAGGTACATACAGTAAACCAAAGTCCTGGAGCTTCCCCGGTGACTCGAGCTTATCTAATCTGCACTTGCAAGGTTCCAACGTAACCTGAGTCTTGGCACGGGACCTCCATACAGAGGTACCTAACCTAGATACCGTGCCCACTGTTTTAGGTAATCCACTAATGAATCAGACTGTTTGGTTCTGGCTGCCCGTCCGTCACGTCGATGCACGAGGCGGAGGCGCGCGAGGCTATCTGGTAGTAGGACTAGCACGGCACGTCTACCTAGGTAGCTACCTACATACCTACCTACCTAAGCAGGTACAGACCTACAGTACAGGTTAAGTGTATCTATTGTACATACATACTGTACCGACCTGAAGCTAAACCTTCGACTTCGTGACGAACCTCCGCTACATTCACATCAACCTGGGACCGAGCAGTTCAACTTTTGACTCCCGGCGTGCCCGTCCCTCATTACCCACGCATGCGCTTCCTGCCGAATACCTACAACTCAACCACACAACTGCACCAATATCTTAAATACCCAGACAGCGCGCAGCGAGCAGCGGGCAGCAAGCAGCGCAACGCAACGCAACGCAACTACGGATCCCGCTCTTTCTGCTTCCATCCTTATTATTACTTTTTAATTCGTAGCTACCTCTACACTCTACAGAACCCCACCCACCGAGTCGAGGCGAACTTCACACCTCCTCTTTTACTCGTCCGTTCAGTTCACTACCTCACTCAGGTAGCTGAGCTCCATCCTAGCTGCCCAAGTCGAGTGATTCGAAGCGCACTTGCACCCGCCGGCTCAGCTAACCTAGGGTCCTCTCCTCGCCACGATACCACAACCTACGAACCCAACTTCGCGCCGCGCAGACAAGCCGCTATCACTCATGCCCGCAGAACCCTGACGCGATCACGGCTTCACCAGCGCCCAAAATGCCTGGTATCGTGGAGCCGGAGCCCGCTCCCGAGGTGGACGCAGACGCTTCTCCGCCCGTAGCCGAACTTCCCGTCGACTCGACTCCCCCGCGCTCCTACGTAGTCTTCAAACAGTCGGTCGAGTTGGAGATTGATTTCCGGGAAAAGGCAGTCCATGGCCGGTCGAACCTTACCATCGCACTCACCGGAGATGTTTCCGAGGTCTTCATCGATGCCCGGCAATGCGATATTGATGTCAAACAGATCAAAGTCTCCAACTGCGACGTCGCGGCATACTACAAGGATCCCTGCGACTGTATTACAACACCAGATACTTACCAGTGGTCCGCGCCGCAATGGGGCCTTAGAAAGAGCCGCATGGGGCCACTCCTACACCACAAGCGGAAAGAAGTTTCTGCTATAGATCACGACATCAAGTGCTGCACTCCCGTTGATGGTGCACTCCGCGTGCGACTTCCGAGCGGTAGAGACATACGGTTGAAGAATAAAGATGCGCCCAAGTCCGACCAGACAGACCACATCATCAACCCAGATGACTCCGTTTCCATGTGCACAGTCAGTGTCCCTTTCAAGCTGAAAAACACTGCCGATGGCTTGCACTTCGTCGGTGTTGACGAGGCCGATTCTCGGTACCCACATGTCTATACGCGCCATTCTGTAGAGCCTGGAACGGCCTGCTCTATCTTTCCATGCATTGACGATACTGGAAGTCGTAACTCGTGGAAGATCTCTGTTACTTGCCCCCGTACCGTTGGTGATGCCTTCCACCAGGCGCTTGCTACACAACAGCAATTCAAGGGATCGGCTGTTGTGGCCGGCAGCCGTAAGAGGAAACACGGTGATGACGAACCTGTCCGTTCTCATTATTCACTAACCGAGGAGGACAAGTTATTGGAGATGACAGTGGTCTGCGCGGGGTTCCTGACTAACGAAGTCATTACGGAAGACGAGACGAAAAAGACCATGACATTTGAAATCGACAAGAACAAGGCGGCCAAGCACGTGGGATTTGCCGTAGGCCCTTTTGAGCATGTCGATCTTTGGTCCGAATTTCGCACTGAGGAAGACGATGTGAAGCTCGGTGTTAGCGCCGCCAAGGTCCATGGATACTGCCTCCCGGGCCGAGCTGAAGAGGTCAGGAACACCTGTGCTGCTCTCGTGACGGCAGTCGACTACTTTGTCCTGACGTTCGGCCGATATCCGTTCGAAAGCTACAAGGTTTGCTTCGTCGACGACATGATCGAGGAAACCGTCTCCCTGTGCGCTTTCTCTCTATGCAGCAGCAGGCTTCTGTACCCACGAGAGATCATTGACTTCGAGCTTGATACTACAAGGACTCTTGTCCATGCGTTGGCAAGCCAATGGTTCGGAGTTAACGTCGTACCGAACCAGAAATCGGACATCTGGCTCATCGTCGGTATAGCATGGTTCATGACGGATCAGTTCATCAAGTTCCTCTGTGGCAACAATGAGTTTAGATTTCGAATGAAGGAGAGCGCGGATAAGCTCGTAAAGCTGGATATCGGCCGCCCGTCACTCCAGGACCTTGGCGAGCATCTTTACCTTGGCGACTTCGAAATCGATTTCATGAACTTAAAGGCGCCGCTGGTGCTGTTTATTCTAGATAGGCGGCTTTCCAAGTCATCTAGTTCGGCGGGGCTCACCAGAATTATATCTAAGATGGTCGGCAAAGCAAACACCAGTGTGCAAGCCTCCGATGAGATACTCATGTCGGAGCATTTCCGCAAGGCCTGTGAGAAGACCGGCGGGAACAGGTTGGATACCTTCTGGAGCCAGTGGATAACTGGATCTGGCTGCCCTCGGTTCGACGTCTACCAGCGGTTCAATAAGAAAAGGCTCTGCGTAGAGATGACTATCCGACAGGTGCAGGATATTGCAGCAGCCAAGAAACGTACTCTTCGCAAGGAGGATTTCTGGAAGGACGTAAGGGAAGAGAAGAACGAGGTGTACGCTGCGGAGTTACAACACTGCTTCACTGGCCCGATGACGATTCGGATCCACGAAGCCGACGGTACACCATATGAACACATTGTAGACATTCGGGAGGACCAAGCTAAGTCGGCCAAGTTTGAAATCCCGTACAACACGAAGTACAAGAGACTTAAGAGGAATCGGCGTCAACGGGAAAAGCAAATAGCTAGCAATGCCAAAGGCAACGAGGATGGTCAAGAAGAAGCTAAGGTCCACTTTCTTGGCGATGTCTTACAACAGCCTGAGGAGATGGACGAATGGAGCCTAAGGGATTGGGACGATGAAACAGAGTCCAAGATGGATCAGGAGTCTTACGAGTGGATCCGTATGGACGCGGATTTCGAATGGGTCTGCGACATGAAGACCAACCTCCCGCCTTATATGTATGTTTCGCAGCTACAACAGGATCGCGATGTTGTTGCCCAGCAAGACTCGATGCTATATCTCGATCGGAGCTTCGCCCAGGTTGGCCCCCACCCGTTGGTGTCGACCATCCTTACCCGGACTATCGTGGACAAAACCTACTTTTATGGAATCCGAACAATGGCGGTGGATGTGCTTCCACGGCACGCAGTGAAGGACTTGAACTGGGTAGGTCTGGTTCATCTCCAAAAAACGTTTCAGCACTTCTTTTGCCACCCGGGAACATCCACCCCCCTACCCAATAACTTCTTAGACAAGCGCCAGTATTTTGTTCAATGCGCCATCCCAGACGCGATAGCTCGCATCCGCGGAGACGATGGACACTGCCCCAAGGAAGCCCGGCGGTTCCTCCTTGAGCAGCTTCGGGAAAACAACAACGCGGACAATGTGTACTCAGATCAACTGTACATCTGCAAGTTGATAAAGGCCCTCGCGACATGCCAGATCCCCGACGAGGAGAAGGTCAAAAAGCACATGTCTACGTCTTTTGCCGACGGCGACGCCGACGGCGATGGTGAAGACGAAGACGACGAACCTGTGGATACGGAACCTCAAGAATTTCGCGAGCTGGCCCTAGAGGAAATCGAACGCTACCGTAGGATGGACGAGTATTCCTCGTCCTACCAGAATTGCTTTACCGTGGCGGCTCTCGATACGCTCTGCCTGTTGATGAAAGCAAAGGTTATACCTACAAACCATATCGTATTTGTGCAGTACCTGCAAGATAGGACTGCTGATCTCGTTCGCATAAAAGCTTGCGAGTCATTGGTTGAGTTGGGCGTTTTGTCATCACCGTCCTTCCTCCGATTCTTTCTGTCCTTAATCAGTACGGACCCTTCTCCGTTCGTTCGCGATCGCCTATTCAAAGTTTTATGCCGCGGTCTTGCGGGCATTGCATTCGGGGAAAATGCAGTAGAAGACAAAACGCCCGAGCAGCCCACAGAAGACGGCTTGATTGTGGAACAGGAGAACACGGATCTAGAGACAATAAAGAAGATGAAGGCCCGCAAAGAAGATTTCACGGCTGCCCTCGCAGCACTGAAAGAGGAAGTCAGAGACGATGAGCAACTGCCAGAAGCTATCTGGGACGCTTTGGACTCGCCGATCTTGACGGTTGCCGAACGGATCAACCTGCTAGAGTTATGCTCCCTCCTAGTCGATGAAGAGTACTCCTTGCCTCTCAAATTCAAGTACCCTGTTTATTGGACAGTGTCACGGGGCGAGAGGAACCGGAACAAGTGCATCGTAGACTTCAAGCGCCATTTCAGAACGGTATCCCGCAAGACATATGCAACTCAGCCACTTCCACCACCCCCTAAGCCCGAACCCAAACGGACGATCACTCTGAACCTCAACAAAGCTCCTAGCTTCAGCAGTAACAAAACCGTTGCTGCGCCCGCCGTTCCCCAATCTTCACCGCAACCGACTGTTGCGCCAAAGATATCAGTACCTAATGCCACACCAAAACCGGTTACGAAGCCAGTCGCGGCAAAAACAACCACGACAAAACCAGTCGCTGCAAAACCAGTCGCTGCAAAACCAGTCGCTGCAAAACCAGTCACTGCAAAGCCAGTCACTGCCAAGCCTACCACCGCGAAGCTAGTTACGGCGAAATTGCCTACGCCAAAACCGGCTGCGGCAAAACCAGTTCCTATTGCAAAGCCTGCGGTGAATGTTGCAAAGTCTAGGGATACGACGCCGACGGTCAACGCAGGAGGTCCATCTACTACCGGACCACACAGAGATAGTATATCTGTTCAAACTCCCCTACGGCCTACAATCGAGCTTCCACGATCAGATGCCAAAACCGCTGTACCTAAGACCAACGGGAACAGTGCCCCATCTGTTCCAAAGCTCCCCAAAACTCTCAAACGGGCTAGTACAGAGAGCGAAAGCGGCCGGCCAACGAAGATTATCAAGCTCAATACCTCGAAGATTCCTGCCAGTGCCCTAGAACGCTTCCAAAGTTCCAAACCAAAGCCAAAATTGAGTAAACCCAAGAAGGTCGTGACTGTGAAATTCAAGGCCTGGGATAAGTTGCAACCTCGCCAAAACACTCCGGTAACTGGCTCGATCCGGGCGACTCCCAAAAGCAAGAACCCTGCAGATCAGAGAAATAACAACGGTCTGAAACTACCAAGCACTTCTATGCCAGCTACAAGTGCTTCTACTAAGAACAACGGACCTCCTTCCGCGTCCCCATCTTTGCCCACGTCGCAGGCATCAAGCACACTTTCCCTTGCCTCCAAATCCTCTCAGGCATCATCTCAGATGCCTTCGCAGCTAAGGAAGGACCTTAAGGACAGCAGGGAGGGCAGGGAAGGCAAGGCGATCAAGGAAGGCAAGGGGGGCAAGGAAGTCAAGGAGAGTAGGGACAGCAAGGACAGCAGGGACAACAAGGACAACAAGGACAGCAGGGACAACAGAGATAGCAGAGACAACAGGGACAGCAGGGACAGCAGGGACAGCAGGGACAACAGGGACAACAGGGACAGGGACAACAGGGACAGCAGAGACGGCAAGCCTCGGAAGCCACTCCCAGACCCAGGTCGCAGGCCACTTCCGGATATGCGCAAGCCGCTACCATCTGCACCATACCATCACACGCCCTCGTCTTCTCACTCTCAGCCTAAGGATAATCCCACTTCAGCCCCAACGCCAACGCCAAAGGGACCTACGAAGCTCAAGATCAAGATCAAGCCTCCGGCACAACCGTGAGCAGGGTCGACTTTGTTGAAGGCCTGTCTTTCTTCTCATCTCCCTAAGCAGCTTCTTCTACTTTATCTTTAATTTTCCCCGTCCTGGTTTCGTGATTGGTCGCATCCGTCAAGGCTCAAAGCAAAGGTCTCGACCTCCTGAAGGTTTTCCGGGTGCTACAAAGTGCCGCCGCGTTTGACTTTGCATAGCATTGGCGTTTTCCCGGTATGCTGTTTCTCCCAGTAATCAAAAAGGGGAAGCATTGAATTTAGAACTACCCATCACACCACACCACCAGAGGTCAGGCAGATAGTTTGATATCCGCAGTAAAAGCCCCAGGTGGTGGTGTGTGGTATTGGAGCAACGCGATATCCTTATTTGTTTGTTGATTTGCCTTGAGTGGTCATTGATGGACGGACGGACGGGCTGAGGTGCCGGTGCCAGTGCCCTTCAGGGAGGGAAAGGGGTGCGGATGGTCGATGGATGGATGCGCGCGTCGAGGGCGTCGAGCGCCGGGTTTCGGGCTTTGTATAGTAGCAACCAACTTATATCTAGCGCGACTCGAGATTTGCGAATGACCAAATTGTCAATACAGAACTTTGTGTGCGAAGCATATATGGATTGATTGATGATGAACTTCTCTTCCCTGGCGGCCAGTAGGAAGAACTCTTCTTCATTCACTCTCATCTATACCTAGTATCTCTGCAAGCCTGACTGGACTGAGCCTTGACTTTCCTACCTCGGCGTTCGACGCTGTATAGTTGATGTTTGTCTTCACGTTATTACGTCGTCCCCTTTTGATGCCAAAACCAATCAATCGCTCGCTTTTGTAATCCTACCAGTATGTACCTATCGTATGCATATCCCTTTTCCCCTTTCCCCTTTTCTGCCCTTTCCACACAGCCTAAACGGCCTTTGGAGTGATCCCACAACCAGCGCGCGTAACTGGTAGACGTAATTATCCTGAAGCCCTCGCATTTTGCATGACATGACCGGGTAATCAAGACAACAAGAATACCTGAATGGACAGAGCGACCTTTAACTCCAAAGATACCACCAACCCCTCCCTCCCTCCTGAGATCCGATCCAAAGACCCCCTTTTTCTTCTCTCCCGTTACCTCTACTTGTCCCTACCAGCCGGCCGGTCAGTCGAGTCGGTCGGTCGGTTTAGTTGGTCGGACGATCGTTACTACCGCCGCCGACCACCACCGCCCCCGGCGCCGCTGACACCAATCCGCTCCTCGCGGCTCCGCGTTATGCGTCCCGGCACTTGCTGCGGTAGCTGTGGCTGGTGCTGGTGCTGCGGTGGTAGATGATGTGCCGCGCCCGGAAGAGAAGCCGACGACGACGGCGGCAGCGGCTGCTCGCTGCCCTGCCGCGACGACGCCGCCCTCCTCGTCTGCCGCTGGTGCTCTGGCGGTTGCGATTGCGGGGGCAGCGCTGCGTCCGCGGGCGCGGTGCCGCGTTGTTGCGCTCTTTGCTGCTGCTGCTGCTGCTGCTGGGCTGCGGACGAGGGGATCTGCGTCGACCGCCCCGTGCCCCGGGCTCCGGCCAGCCGGCTCGCCAGGCTGCTGTTGCTGGTGTTGGTGGCGGGCCGCGCCTGGTGCTGGGGAGGTGGCGCGGCGGTCCGCTGTTGGCGGCTGGGGCGCGTCACGAAGGGGTCATCATCATCTTCTTCTTCCGTCGGGCCCACGTCCGCGTCTTCCATGTCCTCGTCGGCGCTGCTGCCTCGACCTCTGCTGCTGCTGCCGCCACTGCTGCTGGAGAGCGCCGGGGCAGCAGGCGGGGAGGGCAGGGCGACTTCCTCCTCGTCTTCCTCTTCTACTTCGTCGTCGTCGTCGTCGTCGTCGTCTTCTGGGTTGTGCGGGTGGGCGTGGTGGTGGCGGCGCTGCTGCTGCTGCTGCTGTTGATAGTGATGGCGCGTCGGAGGCGGGAACTGCGCGTGCGGGTGCGCGTGGAGACGGGACGATCGGGGGTGGTGGGCCTGGTGGTGGTGGTGGTGGTTGTTGTTGTTGGCCGGGGACGACGAGGGGAACTGCGCTGCTACCGCCGCCGAGGCCATGGCGGCCGCTCGCCGGTCCTCGTACGAGGCTATGTCCTCGGCTGTCAGGGTGAGCGTTGTGGGTGGTCTGCGGAGCATGGCTGCCGGTGGTGCGTGGGCGCGCGATCTATGTGTGCGTATATGTCTGTATGTATGTATGCATGTATATGCGCGAAGTTGGAGGAATAGGTGAGGGCGCTCGAGTATTGCTATTGTGGTTATGACGAAAACCGTGTCGCTGGACTTGTCCTTGCGTACAATAGGTGAGGTGGGTGTGTGAGAATTGCCGGAGTTAATACTGATACTCTTTGGTGTGGTTTCCGCCTATGGTTCCCCGCGTCCAAAGGAAAAGTTCAGGCAGGAATCCTGTATATGATATTTCCACAGTCAAAAGCTCCAACAGCAGAGATGAGGCTTCCAAGTGACTAGGCGTGTGATGCAAATAAGGATCGCACAATGGCGATGCTGTGGTTGTAGTGGGAGTGTAGCGACCTGTTACATAAGTATTTACGTATATTTACATGTATTTACATGTATTTACAGGTACAAATTTATGGATGTAGTCAACATGCGGCCTGGTTGATGCATGTGATGTTACTTAGGTATGTATGTGTGTATGTATGTGTTTTTACCCCAGTGTACTTATTCAACAGTGTACTTCTATTGGTTGATGTCATCCCTGTAGAGGATCTGACACCCGTGTGGTACATCCACGGGTACTTGAGTAATGACCGCTTAGATAGGACATTTGGGCCAGCTATATACATGCCCCAAGTACCCTACCCACTACCAGTCATGTACATACTTTTGTATATAGTACCCACCTGTGGTTGTACATGTACTTAGTAGCTCGATATCCGATGGTTTTGTTCCTCTCTTCAGCAAATTGAACAAACTGAGCAACCCCTATGCTACTGTAGCACATATCTGAGAACATGGAGCATGACGAGGTCTTCGATTTGCATTGCCTTTTCACTCTTGACTCCCTGTTTGGATCTCTTCCAAAAAAGCTCTGCGATGTTCAGTCATAGCGCACATACCGCAGATACCGGTGACCGCATAGCGAGGCAATCAGGAGGTTGCTGACTACCTAGATAGTTAGCATGACTACCAGATAATGTACATGCCAGATATTGGGATGGGGATCGGATTAGAAGCCCTGCGATCATGGCTCTTCCCTGTCATGCCAGCGTCACTTCGCTGATGAAGGAGATGTGCCATGACAGGCCACGCGTGCCTAATGCCAATCGTGAAGGGAGAAACCCTTTATGTGGTCATGGCTACCTGATTTTGGCAATATCCCGATGCCACTCTTTCTTAAGACGAAGAAGGTACGGCATGTTTGTTGCAGACAGGTTGGAATGAGAGGATTCCTTGGGAAGGTCGACTGGTGCTGCTCAACACCACCTCTAAAAAATGACTGTGTATGCTAAGTTGAAGTTATATATAAGGGTGTCTAGACACAAGACCTACCATCCTCCTCCCAGCAGCTCGCCATAGTTGTATCTACGATCATCTATCTACCTTCTCGCTTCCTGCTCGAAAGTGCCTATTTGGTTCCCCTTCGTTAGCACACCCTTCACGTAGCCATGGATATGGATGATACGCCTTCGTCTCCTGTAGCTGAAGAAGGGGTAGTCAAGTATTGGGACTATCGTCATTCCCAATACAAAGAACCCCCACGAAGCAATAAGGAATTTCAGGATTATTATGCAAAGGGCAATCCTCTTTATACCAAAGACGGGATCGACTACCTGGAGACACACCTGGAACAACAATTGGCGAGCCAACGGATGGAGAACCCGAAGAAGGATCCGGTGAAGCTCCTGCTTCCAGGTCCCGGCCCCGGCTGGATCGACTACACGCTACGGGAATATGATTACAACCACGACAACAAGAAGGAGGTCAGGATTCAGAGGAAATTCAAACGGTGGGATAAGGAGGACCCCCTGTGAGTACTCACCTGCTACTAATAGGTCACATATACAGAAGAACCAGGACATAGCGTTGGCAAAAAGGGTTTCAAGAAAGGACAGCTAACCGGTGCTAGTGAACCATTCTGCGCAGTCATTGCCTTCAATCGCTACCAAGAGCTCCGCGACCTTACAATCCCAGCCATAACTCCGAACGGTGATGGTCGGCTCAAGTCTCCGGACGTCGCCTGTCCGCTGGTTGTAAATCTTCCCAACTACAAACCTCTGGCGGAAGCTTACGTGGAAGCCCCTGACACCTTATGGGAAGAGCATAAGAAAAATTGGGAGGCGAGCGCCCTTTGCAAGACAATCGAACAGAAGATCAGGGATTCCGCCATCTCACCGGCGGCGAGCAAGATCGTTTGCTTCGGCCTAGGCATCTTTGCGACGTTGGCTGAGGAACTCCGAGAGCCGATCCCACGAGCGAATCTAACTTCAGAGCCCGTGTGGAAGTACAGAACACGCCGAATGGTGACGCAGCACGCTGCCGCATTGACGATGCAAAAGGTTCTACAGGAGACTCGCGGGAAAGTCGAACTCATTGCCCAGGAGCCAGATTATGACGCGGATACCATGAGGATCCTGGAGAAAGAAGGCTTCGAGGTCATCAAGGGACACGGCGCCCGCGGGTTCACGAGGGTGGACGAAAACACCCTGGTCTTCACCGTTGACAACGACGCTCCGGTCAAACAGGTCGTGGCGGATATCGCGAGCCCTGCCGCCATGATTTGGACCCCACCAAAACCTCTCAGAGCAGATGAGGATGATTGGGAATTGACAGGTAACAACTACGAGCCGTAAGTCTATTGCCCCTCGCCTTGTCCCCCCAGCCCCCTTTCCTACCGCATGTACCTAGACCGAGCTGATCAAAACCAAAGTACTTGGATTGGGGACACCGACTCTCCTCGAACAAGAGCGTTGGAAGCAAGATGCCGAGAGATCCCCTTCACAGGAGAGGAAGACAATATATTATTCAACCCGTTGACCCTCTTTGTGCGTGAGAATGGCCGCTGAGGTTCTCTTATACACTTAGATCTGTTTGCAAGGAAGCGGGATATATTTGCATACCACCCCCTTGTTTCTTAGCCATGCGTGGATTTTGTCAAGTGGTCTCTAGCAGGGTGCTGAGCCCTTCCGGAACATTACTGTTCAGAAATTGCCTACCCCTGGCTAGAATGTAAAGCTTCAATAGCCCAATCCCTTATAGCTCCTAGATAGATGCCCGCACGGCATGTTACCTTCTATATAATACAACACTCATTAGAATCCATTCAGAGGTTGACCGTTGTATCTTGACAATATGTTTAGTACTCTGGGACTGGTCAGTGCAACCAAAATACACTGTACTCGCTCTTTTTCTGTTGTGGCAAGCGTTTGCTTTGGTTTAGGAGTTGTTGTCAGAAGGAAATGAGGTTATGGGTGCATCCACTGTGAGAAAGAATCTGAAAGAAGTGACAATGTCTGAATGAGTCTCGAAAATCACAGGATTCCATGGGGATATCTATATATCATGTCCTGTATTAAGTAGTCGCTTTTTTGAGATAGCTGCCCAACAGACAGTTACGATATTTTAGGCCGAGATCTCCTGCCAAGATTACCCCTGAAATGCGAATCTCGGGCAGTTTTGACGGGTGCCAAGGCCCAATGCTTTCACCTAAAAACACTCCTCGTAATGAGTTGTACACAGGAATCAAGAAGAGCGCAGCCGTTTTCTTATCACAAATACCAAGGAGTATGCAAAAAAAGACATCCTCGCCGAACTAGAGAAATGCGAAAGACGAAGTTCTACTGCTTCAGATAAACCCAGAAGAATTGCGTTACTCTGAATTGCAGTCTATCTGTCACTACGCTACGAAGTATCCATCGCGAGTCAAGTTTCGCCTTCGATGGCTCACGGGATGCGGTGGAGATTATTACACCGGTGTATCTCAACAAAACGGTGGTGGCTTTCACGGCGATGAGAATTACAGCTCCCCCTCCCCGCCCCCTGATTCGTTATCTACCTTTCGGGGCATTATGCTACCAAAGTAAAACGAGTCTTTCCCCAGGCTGAGTGGTAAATGCGTCAGCGATATTGAGAACTAATTGCCAGTAAGCCAAGTAGTTATTGGTTGCGATGCCGTCAATCCCCAAACCCCCTCTCCTATTCAATGATGTATCGTATGAGGTAATGTTCCTCCCCCGGACTATGGAACCGGGTCCTTAGTGGTGTATGAGCCGATGATTGGCAAGTAAGGATGGGCATAGATGATAAAAGAGGACTAAGTATGTGTGGTCAAAAATAGAGTTCCGTAGCTGAAGGTCCAAGTTACATACTTAGTAGCGAACGCGGCCGGGGAACTGACTGAGAATCGCTTGGGTGGTTGTGGTGGAGTGAGGTCATCATAAGCAGACGGCAGGGGCCTACGTTCGTTTGCCTTGAATGCACCACATGCAAGATCCTGACGTCGATCGCCTACTAGTTTAGTAGATAAGGTATAGGTAAAGGTAAAGGTAAAGGCAAACCAGAAGAGAGCATTTCGGCTCCGAGGGGGCGGCAACAGTTCATCTACCCCGGATTCATTACTCGTGGCATCTGGGGCCCCCTAGTAATAACGTGCCTAAAGCCATACTGCTGCTAGTGAGTGGTATTTATACCTCCTCAATACTAAACCTATTCCGGACCGTAGATCTTCCCCACCTACTGAAGAGCTAACTCCACCCACTAAAGGGCTAACTCCACCCACTAAAGCCGTACTTATCCCGTTCTGGTTATTTATTTGCAGTACTGCTGCTATTATTTTATTATTATTATATTAACGCGTTTTTAAAGCTGTATTTATTAATTGTTTAAAAGGTTTCTTCCAACTTAAAATTCCTTCCTTTTACAACTTCAAACAAACCACTTCATACAAGATTCGATTCCACCCCTTCTGCAACTTCCGATTCCTTCAATTGCAACGCCTGCAATTGCGGTGCGCCTGCAATTGCTATGCGCCTTTAATTGCAACGCCTTTAATTGCAACGCCTGCAATTGCTATGCGCCTGCAATTACTGTACGCCTGCAATTGCAACGCCTTTAATTCTAAGCGTTTTGGCTAACGGTAATTCCTAGAATTAACAGTCTTTTTGTTCCCATACAATTGCAATATGCCAAATAAGTCAGTTCTAACGTTTTATTAACGTACCAGCCAGGTCAATTATTGCACCTGCTATTAATTTCCTGCTATTAATTTCCTGCTATTAATTTCCTGCAATTGCCGTTAATTTCATCGCACTTATATACACTTCTTTAACGGCCAATGCCCTTTAAGGCTATTCCTACCGGACTACAGTACAAATTGCCTCGCTGGATTTTACTTGGTTGTTTTTTAACATTAACCTAATGCTGACTTAAATGTATTAATAGGATTTCCTTCCTTTCGACCTTCCTTTTTTCCGACCTTCCTTTTTTCCGACGACCTATCTACGTTCCTTCCCACCATTTCTGTTCCAACGCCTTCATTCCGGACGAGTGCCCCCCCATATAACTTAGGTGAGAAAATTCTTCCGGACCTTGAAAATTTTGACTTGGGAACTAATTGTGTATCGATAAGCAGTATTCGACGCGTCCCTTCTTCGAATTCGAATACGGTATTGTGTGGGTGGGTATTAGGGTTGGGTAGGTGGGTGGAGGAGGGAGGAGGCTGTTGCGACAGCAACAGGTAAGTATAGGGGGGATTTGGGTGGGGATTAGGTGGGAACAGGGGACGCTAGTACTAGTTAGCGTCCTTAGTTTTTCTCCATAATTCCCTTCCCAAATAGGGAAGGTCGAGGAGGTATAAACATAACCCTGCTAGTGTGCATAGTTACATTCCGAGTGGAACTTTTCCCATTTATGATGCGGTGGCTAGCCAAAAGCAATTGATCCATAGATCGACACGCAAAAATGCTTGAACGGGAAAGTGGTTGTAATGTGTTGTGGAATATATTAAACGACAAGTTACAGAACTCGCTCGCTCTCATACTCATTAGAAATACCTAAACTCATGACTATGTAAAAACTCAGGTGTTAAAGTGCAGTGCAACAGACTGACTCCAAACTAGACGTGCTGTGTTCCGTCGTACTGTGTTCCGTTGTTGAGTCTGCTGCTGCTGCTGTTGCTGTTGCTGTTATTGCTGCTGTTATTGTTGTTTGTTATTTGTTGCGTGATATCCATCTCACTCCAGGTCCCTTGCTCCGGAACTTCGACATCAAGTTCCGTAAGTATTCTGACCAATCTCATCGCTTCATCACCCGTCAATTCTGCCGGTGACTTCGTGAAACCCCTAGAGTTTAATGCTCAACCAAGTCTTGAATGACTCGATTAGCCTGTCCGTTGTATGTATGACACACCACACACCCACCATCGTCTTATCTCATCTTAACCACGACCGGCCTCCAGGCTCGGGCCCCCGGCGTACGCACTAATCTTATCCTCGGGACCGCCGGCGGAGGTCGAGTACTTGTGGAGGTTGGCGGAGTCGTGGTGCGGGCCGTCGCCGCCGGTGCCGGTGGTCGAGCTGGTCAGGGGGCGGCCGCCGCTCTTGGCCATGACGAGGGCGGCGTCCTGGATAGGGGCGTCGCCGGCGCCGTCCTGGCCGGGGCTGACCGTCTGGTAGTCCGCGAACTTGAGGAGCTGGTAGAAGCCCGTGGCGAGGAGCGCGCCCAGGATGGGTCCCAGCCAGTAGATCCAGTGGTAGCTGTCGAAGTGGCCCGTGACGACCGCGGGCCCGAACGACCGCGCGGGGTTGAGGCTGCCGCCCGTGTAGTAGACTCCCCTGTAGGCGCGAGTTGTATTAGTATACATATCCACCGACAGCAAAAGCTCATGTCAAGGGAGGACTGAAGATGAAGATATGAGTCTATATACGAGACAAAGGGAACTTACATGAGCTCCGCAATGAAGAGAGACAAGCCGATGCCGATAGGGGCGATAAAGGTGCCGCGGTGCTTCTCGCCGGCCAGCATGAAGATGGTGATGACGAGCTGGGCGGTGAGGAAGACCTCGATGAAGAAGCCCTGGGCGACGGAGGCGCCGCCGCCGAGGGAGGTGGAGACGCGGAGGGGGCCGGGGGTGAGGCCGTCGACGACGGCGGCGGCGGCGATGCCGGCGAGCAGCTGGGCGGGCACGACGAGCAGGAAGCGGAGCCAGTCGGCGGCGCCCGACACCACCATGGCGACGGCGACGGCCGGGTTCAGCATGGCGCCGCTGACGCGGAAGAAGACCCAGGCGTTGACGGCCAGGCTGAGGCCGAAGGCCAGGCTGATGTACAGCAGCCGCGCGGGCGCGTCGCTGTCGGGGAACGTGTTGGCCACGTTGGTCCCGCCGAACGCGAACAGCAGGAACAGGAACGTCCCGACGAATTCGCCCGCCGTGGCCACGAGGTCTGTGGAATCGCCGAACACATCATCGTTAGCCAGATGTACCCTAACTGGCTATACGCCGCCCGGTTCTTTTCTTTGCTTCACGTTTTTTTGGGGGGGGGGGGGGAGGGGGGTAGGTAGGCAGGCAGGTAGGTAGTTATTCGATACCATGGAGCACGAGCCCATGTATGAACAGCTGGAGGAGAGGGAGGATAAGGAAGATGCAAGCCCCCGCTTTGCTTTGCTTGCGGGAGGGAGCACAGTTGATAGAAAAGGTGGAGCTGGTGTGAAACGTACTATAAAAGGGGTTCAGTTAGCTCGGTTGTTCGGCAGACGACTGGCTGGATATGGAGACGGAGAATATTTTTTTCTTTAATAGCATTGGGGTGGAGTTCTTGGTAATATGGGATGGGGTGGAGTATATCAGGCAAGGTTACGGCGCGGACGGACTTACCGGTTCTTGAGGTTAAGAGAAAGCATGTTGAGGAGCTTGGGATGTTGGTAATTATGGTTGAGGTTCTCCGAGAGCAAGTTCTGCGCGCTGTTGTTAGGCTGCTGGATGTCTGCGTTGGCTACGGTGGCTTCTTCCATCCCGGAGGGTTTGTTCTCACCGTACTAGATAAAGGTCGTGATGTCGTTATACGTGAATATAGGCTCTAGGCTCAGAAAAAAGGAGTGACTGGCATGGGCATATATAGAAGGTATAATACTAAAATTAGGTCAAGGACAGTAGAGAAGTCTCAGGTGGTATAGGTGGTGTAAGTTAAGTGTGTGGTATCATGGAAGATGTGTGGTGAGAATATACATGGACAAAGAAGAGAGAGTCCCGAAGTCTTTGTGTTGAAAGATCATGAACTTGGGTGTCCGGACTCGAGAATGGGAAGCCACGGCATGCTCTTGAACGGAATGCCTCCTTCTCTTGTCATTGACTCGGCAGGCGGGCATATGGATATATATACTCAGAAGGCCTGGCACCGGGCAGGAGCTAACTAGGACATATATCGTGAAGTCTACATCCAACAAGGCCTGCCTATATGGCGGCGAGGGGTGGCGTGCTATAGCCAACGCCGTACCTACCTACTGCATAACCACATAGCACCTATTTGCCTACCTTCCTCCCTACATAGTACCTACAGTACCTAGGTACTCAGAGGTAAGTTCAGCCATCGCTTAGCTAGATCTCCTGTCGTTTCATGCTAACGCAACATCTGATCTGATATTTAGAGTTAGATATAGCGAACCCGAATAAGGTGGCTGTGAGCTAGCTGCCAAAAACTCTGCTCAACTATTGGAACATCGCTGACAGCCACCTGCCTAAGGGCAATGCGGCATGGTCGTCATCGTAGTCGTCGTGCTAGGGCGTCTAAGCGGCTGGAGGAGCCAGGGGAGGCAGTCGGCTCTAACCCGTGTAGAAATGCCACCCGGTTATCTGGGACTAGCGATGGTGGAGGTCAGGTGTTCCAGGTGTTCGCATGCTGAATGCACGTTAGCGGGTTGCGATGCAGAAGTCCGTGCCAGGATCCCGAGGGTCTGGATTCATAGGAACTGGTAGCGTAGCCGGTCTCGATCCACAGCGAATCCGGCCGGGGGTACGTAGTATAGCTGTAATTATAATTCTAAGTGGCACATGGCTAATACCGGGGGCTCGGTCGGAATGAATCGAGCGCACCGAATGGCTGAGTAGGTGCCTACATAGTAGATAACAAGCCAGCATATCGTGTCGTCACGGCGGCTTCCGAGTCGTGAGCGACGCTATATAGTCGTCAGATTGTACGTAGTTGTGCAGCAGCCTTCGACAATAGAGTTCAGCTATGATCTATCGAACAGTCATGACAGCAGGAATTACGCACCGCACGAAGACGGGCTTCTTGTGACTTTCCATCTTGACATACTTCCAGCTATATGTAGCTAGGTACGTCTAATCAGGGTCAACATCGCAATCCAGCAACATCAATGGCATTGTGGCCACTTCCGGATTACGTACTTATTAGCAGAGAATCGCATGCAACGCCGACAGAGCACACGAGGTCCGAGGCAGGTTGTAATTGCTGAATGCACCTAGATGGAGCTCTAGATGCAGGAACCGATCCTACTACCCACTAGCCACCACCTAGCACCCCCTGACAAACCCAGTCTGCCCGTATACTAGGGATATACTGGGTACTACCGGTACGACCACCTACTTAAGCATGCATGCAGGTCACTTTCCGTGTAATACCGGAAGTGTCTTCCCCAAATCCCGTACTGCTCACTATAAAGTTAGTCCCCTCAGTCATCATTTTCTTCACCCTAACCCGGCATGGCACACATGGCACGCGTTGTGCAGCGGAGAATTTTTGTGCGGACGGGCGAGGTCCAGACCAACGGATGGAGACGGGCGCAGGGGATATAGCTTAGGTAGGCCTCTTTCAGGGAAAACCAGCTACACCAGAAACGGGTAGGACGTTGCGCAGCCATGTGTTGCGCCGATGGAGCTGAACACCAATCCCGAGCTAAACATGGATCCTGAGCACGCGAGCTGAAGAGGCTCAAAGAGGGGCAGGCAGGGCGCGGCATGATTCCGATAAGACCATGGGAGAAGTTAAATGAAGCATCAATCGAGATTTCATATTCGCATGTTCTATAGTAGAACACGAGATATCGTATCGGCATCCGACAACCGGAACAGTTCCTCCTTTGGCGGTATATGTGGATGAAAGCATGAGTTATATATTTTCTACTGGTTCGAAACTGCGTAGATAGGTATCAATTAAGCAGGGAATTGCACTTCAACGACGCCCAAACTCCGTCCATGACTTATATACCTATGGTTTAATACACCCAAAAAGGCTTATCGAAGTGCCCCATGGCCAAGTAGCTACCCAGCTTAGCGGGCTGGGCAATGTTAGCCGAGGCTCCTTATCCTGTATATATATACTTCGTACAGTCGACGCCGTGTGCCGACATTTTCAGAGCTCGTCCAAGCTTGGACGTTCGAACCTCCATGTCCGAGGAGAAACCGGCAGCCCGATGTAATATTGCCAGAGCCGGCTCAACTCGGTAAGGATGATGTGATAGCTGTGGTTGTTGTTAGCCGCTAAACACAAAACACGACCCAAACTTGCATGTGCTTTGGAAACTCACATTGTCTTGGGGAAGCTCATCCAACTCCTGAGCACGACTCTGACAGCCTTGCTTATAAGAGTGATCTCCAAATCGAGCATCTCGCCGAGAGTTTCTGGCTTTTTTCGGGGCTGCTTCCGAGGTGGTAAATCTGCCTCCACCTCCTCCCAGTCGGACTCGATACCATTTTCCTCTACGCCCGTCTTTGCTGCGTCTTCATCTGATGAACTTGGTAGTTGGCCTTGGGCATGCTCCTTCGCTCTTTCGCGGATCAATTCCGCATGGTGATTTTCGTCGGCCTCGACCAGCTCCCTGAATTTCCGGAGAGCTTCCATAGAGCTACTCAGTCTGGCATACAGGTTGAAAAGAGCCACTAATTCCGTGCGCTTCAAGTCCGGCACCTCGAGGCTGTTGTTGTCCAGTTCAAATAGTATCTTCAACGCCGTGCCATAACCGGCAGTCTGAAGCTTGCCCCAAAGTCGGCACTTATCGCAGCCAACGCAGTCCATGATCCGACTCACATTCCGGAACCTGTTCCTGAAATCTTCCTTCAGAGACGGGCCCTCGCCGTTCTTGAACATGAGGCTCTCGTCGAGAGTTTGAGGCACTGAAGCCGCTCCTTGCGTCACCGCGAGGACCTTGGCCTTCGTAGCGGCATCTTGATCTAGATCGCCAGTACAGAAGGTGTATGCCTGTAGGTGATCGCCAAGTTTTGCAATAGCACGAGTAACTAGAGCGTAGTTGAAGTACAGGTTGGAGATACGCTCAGGGTGAGTGTGCAACCGGCTCATATAACATTGGACGTTCGGTTGCCATTCACCAGTGGTCTGGTTCAAGAAGTCCCAGCAAAGATGCGAGCTGATACTCGCATGCATGCCGGATACCACACGGTAGAAGACGCGCTTTTCGAGACATTCCTCGTTCTCCATACCAGTCTGGGTGAACAAAGTAGCGGGGTCCTGTTGATGTTGCTGGAGCAGCTGTTGTCGCTCTGCACCTTTCAGGACGGCACGGAAATCCTGCTCTGCGGGATTTCCGACCGGCGACTGAGCGCCGAGGGCTGCCGAATGTGGAAAGGAGGACTTTTGAAAGCAATTCTCCCGGTAGATGGCATCCCAGACCATCTTGGCCGATTCGCCAGCGTAGCCAGTAAAGCGCTCGGGGTTGTGGACCAAACTGACGTAGTCGCCTTTCGTGCTCGCGCTTTCGTCGTCAGGCACACAGTAGTCCCGTTCGTCGCATTCATCATCGTACTCGACCACACAGCTCTCCCCGACGTCCTCTCCCAACAGGCCTTGCAAGGGCCGTTTCGGTCGCTCCTTTTGTAGTTTCCTTCCGGGGTGTTTCGCCTTAGGCCCTTCTAGTTTCCCGAGCTCACTCGCCCTCCAGACCTTGGGTATCTCGTCTTCATTGTCCAATGTTTCGACGGCGCAGGCACTGTTGCCACACATGCCATTCTCGTCATCCCAGAAGGGGCATTTTTTATGGAAAAGGTTAAGGCGGTAGTAGGCGAAGAAATCGGTGTTTTGCGTCACGTCGTCGACGGCAGGTTTGAGCTTGCGGTTGAGTTTTTCTAGGGTTGCGTATGAAGCACATGCATCAGAGACGATGGCTTTAGGCGAGATCTGGTAGGGTAGGGCGTTAGAAAAGGCGGAGAGGTCTTGCGACTGCAGTGGCGTCTCCAGAGACGTTTCTGCCAAGCACGTGGCGGCAAGGAACAGGAAGAAGGGAAAAGCAAAGGACGACATGATGATCAAGGAATGCATCGAGAGTGACATACTGCGCAAGCGTCATCCTGAGCGCTGCTGCTCTCACAATGCACAGAACTTCCCCAGAGGCCAAATAGCGACAAGTAGAAGAGCTTCGCAGCAGCTTTCATAACGACGAGGAGCCGGCAGGCGGTGGATTAGTTGTTGAGGTATGGTACAGGGAACGTAAGGTGTTAAGGTGGTAGCCAAGAAATGGATCAATAGGCAAAGTGACTCGTGGCCTTTCTGGGGGGTCCAGGCCGCTTAGGGATCAATATAGTTACAAAGAGCTAATAAATGGAGGTGACGGGATGGGGATATTGGGAAAGGAAGGTCATATGAGGGTGATCAATGTTCTTTCTGCGCTTTCTGCGCTTTCTGCGGAGACGATCCCGGCTGGCTGGCTAAATGCCACCTAATATGTAACCTCGAGTATCGAGTATATCGGTGTATATCCAGTATATGCCGGCCTATATGGACGGTGTATGGTGGTTTAGGTAGGTACTGCGCTGGTAGGAAGGATCAAAAATGATATAATCAGGATTCAATCTAATAATAGTTCAAGTTAGATCTACGCTATATATGTAGGTTAGTGGTTAGTTATCTTATCAGGCCGGTCAGGACGGGCAGGTAGCGGGTACAGGTGGTAGCAGGAACAGGTAACAGGTAACAGGTAGCAGGTAGCAGGTAGCAGGTAACAAATGCTGGTATTGTACATACATTTTGCGCATCAAGTGCTACTTGAAACGTTGGGCGTGTGATGTGGAAACTGCCAGCTAAACTAGGTAGGTTTGTGATGTTGAGGAAAGTACGGAACGAAGCTTAACTTTGTTGTGTGCTGAAGTCATATAAAGTATATAAAGAAACTACAGACTACTACCTATGCAAGTTCTTTGATCGTTGTTCAAAGAGATAAGAGCATTTATATACTACCTAGGTAGGTAGGAATGGACCATATGAGAGTAACGTCATAGTCGAGAGTTTCATTTCAAGAGGAAACGTGTCCAGACTGCAGCTGTTCAGTATACTTATACATAAACTTTACGTCGAATGGCCCCATCATCGTTCGAGAGTTACGAGGAGATCTCGGCCAGGCAAATTGCCATTGGGTGTAATGGTCGGTTGCTAGTCTAACTACCTCGTGTCTCTTCATCCCCTTATTCCGCCGTCTCATAACATATCAAACTTCATGTCTTGGTCGTGTTGAACCTACATTTATAAGTACCCGCCGGCAAGAATGGGATGGAATCGAAGGTTGCGGGTGGCTACGAAGTACCCGTATGCAAGATGGATGCATCCGACCTTGGAGCGATCGTCCAGGCTGCCAGGGACATTGAGCGGCGCTGCGGCAGACGCCGAGATCCACCTACCGTGATGTAACCCATCACCCTATGTAAGCAGTGCCAAGCAAGACCACCTGCACTTGCTGCACTTACATACAACATATATGAATACAACTTGTAATGGAAGAATGCAGAATTGTACCAACGACGCAAGCCATTGATTACATACACACACTGTAGCTATGAGTTTGAGACTACAGCTGGTGACGAATAAGATCACAAGGTATAATCACCATTTGGTAGGTGGGACGCGCCAGGTTATCTATTCCTTTATCCATTTCCCCTATGGCATTTCACTCAATAGACCTAAGGTCGTTGACCACATACTACCAGATGGAGAATGCCCTAGGCATAGCCATCATGTGAGTGGGAGGTTGTCATACTGAAGCCCCTCTAGGCGGCAGAAACATCCGCGTTCTGCAGCCATTACATTACCGAGAATCCCGTATATCCCCTAAATCCAGACGCAAACAATCGTGGTATTCATCTTCCACGCTCTGAGGCCATCCCTGCAAACATCGCGAGGTGCTGGAGTTCCCTCGATGCAGTGCTGGTCAGCTAGGACGAAGACGAAGTTCGAGCCAGCCGAGGTAGCAAGCCAAGATCGTGAGAGGAAAGTCGTCTGATTAGGAGTACGGCCATAAATCGTATCAAAAAGCATAATACCCATACAAGATGCCCTTATCGCTATGCAGTTGATCAAGGTAGTGGAGTAGCAACGTCGGGATATACAGTCCTTGCGTGAGTACTGTTATCCAGTCGGTCGAAGCCGTCGTGTCGTCTAGTGTTTGTCTAGCGCGTTCTACGCGATGGTTCATTGAGGAGGTTGGTAGTTGAGAGGGCGCCTTGCAAGCGAAGCAGTCAGTACTTTCTGCCCAGGTGTAGTGGCTATCCAGGATCCGACTTACTTGAAGAGTAGAATGTGTGGCTCGGGTTCGTGCACCTCATAATGCTCCCATCCCAAGCTCTATTCGATCGGTTTGTATCAGTACCGTATTTCCACGTGTTTTACACATATGGCGGGGTAGAAAACATACTTGCGTGATTCCCAATGCGCGCCACTCATCCTCCCACAAGAGCTTCAGCGTGCCCTTCGAGGGATCATGGTAGTCCTTGGGAATGGCCTTCAACATGGCCTTGGGAAGCTGCACATGTCGGTATTCGTATTCGCTGTCCGAGTAGCTAATATGAGCATAGTTAGCGGCTAGTCTTATGCGAACTGGCGAACGAAGAAATCAGGACCACCAGAGACCGTCAAGAGACCACCAGGAAGACATACCGAGCAGAGTAGTGGATAGACTCGATGAACTCCTCTAAACGCGCGCGCTCATTCTCACTGAGAGGCCGTGGCACCTTATTGCGACGACTTGTATCGATATCCATAGGCATCGTGATCTAGTAGAGGCAGTATCGCCTGGTGAGGACTGAAACGATGATCGATAGCTCGAGGCGTGGACCGGAGGATCCTATTCTTGCGAGGGCTAGACTGCCTAGTGAAGTAAGGGGTGCTGCGAGGGACGATTGAGAGTCAGAGGGAGCGGAAGACTAATGGTCGCGTGGGGAGTGTGAGGTGAGAGTCGAAGCTCCACCGCGGGAGTAAGGTTAGCTGGACGCGAATTTGGCGGGCAAAGGAATGGAATCCAGAAGATTATGCAGGCTGTCTGAAGACTGGCTGGTAGACGGGCGCGTAGTGGCTTGGGGTTATGATTCCGACAGGAGTATTAGCTGGAGGAAGTTGTCGCAAGTCACTTAGTGGTTGAAGGAAGGAAAGTCGCGTCGGCCAATTGTCCAAGAGCCAGGTTACTAGTAGGTAAGGTTTAAGGCCTTAAGGTTGCCCGCCTTCCAATGTCAACATTGGCCTAAGTAAAATATTCCTTTCCGCCCGAAGCCGCAATTTAGAGGGGAAAACAAAACAAGCCACAACCTTATGCTGGCCCCACCAACAACCCGCATTCTAGACTTTAGGTAAGTGCAGCTACCTGTATGTACCTACATGAGGCAGTTACGTAGGAATTGGCACATTTGTCTTCTGCAGTTGACGGTGAGGGCTGCAAGGCCAGCAGCAGTTGACTGTGTAATTCAGGGAGAGCACGAGCCACGTGCTTGCATCTTCTGCAACCGCGTACTTACCTACAGGTAGTTACCTACCTACCTGTACGTACATGTATATATGTCCTTATGTATGTACATACATACATACATAGTACTCCGTACTTACCTACCTAGGTACGTAGTATGCCCGTTGCCCGTCTCCACAAAAGCAGTCACTGAGTCAGCAATGGTTCTGAGGCTGAAACGCAAATGATAGCACCAGAAGCGCGACATTGGACCAGGCTGATTGGTGCTGGTAAGCGCGTTAGAGGCAGCAAGCCCCAAACACTTAACACCAAACCAACGTGCCCTGTCGCCTGCAGCCATTCCGCAATTCCCCAAGGCATGCAATCTGGCACTGAACTCCTGCACTGAACTCCTGCATTGCACCACTCGCCAACAAACAGTACCTACTTGCCTAATCGTATCATCATCACCTCCCTGCCTCTTCAAGAACTCTGCAGTGTTTACCCTCCTGATAACGGCTGCACTAAGTCCAGTAGCCTAACTAAGTACTTGCCTAGGTAACCAAACAAATCTGCCTCAACTGAACAACCGACATTGTTCTGAGTCTACCACCTACATGTAGGTAGCAGTTGAGCTGCAGGATACATACCTACCTACCTACTACCTAGGCACTACACAGTAGGGTGCAGGTGCTGGTGCAGGCTGAAACCCTGAATCCCTCCATCCAGCAAGTGACCAATCATCAATCATTCGTTCGCTCGCGTACACAGTAGCTCCGTGGTCAAGCTCAACCTTCAACATTGAAGTTCGCGCACCCGCTTCCCGGTCATTACCCATAACGACCTCGGAATATCCAACCAACAACCTCCCACCAGCCCACTTCTAACTCAATTCGACGACTACCTGCTCCGTACCTAGCTACTGATTGTCGTCACGCATCACCCGCCGCGCATCGCATCGCATCGCATCGCATTCGCATCCGCATCGCATCGCATCGCATATCGTCGCATGCAATCCCCCCCCTCCCCAGCTACATCTCGGCCCCATCATAGCCAGCACTCATACCCAGGACTCAACTATCCCATCTCCGTGCGTGCGTCTTTTGCATCGAGGCAATTATTTGTAGACTACCGAACCGACTCCAGCTGTGGATGCGCATCGAATCAGCTTCCGCTCAGGCACGATGGAGAGCAAGAGGAAAGCGAGTAGCGGCATGAATGGACATGAGGCAGGATCTGATACTCCTGATCGAGCTGCGAAGCGTCGCAAACTACAAGAGGTCAGTTGATATCCTTCATTTGCATCCTATGTCAGGAGTGCGCGTATTGCATGCAGACGACCACAAATCCTCGGAACGCGCAAGTGCGTGTAAAGAAGAGAAGGGATAGGATATGAAAAGGCGAGAGAAAAGATGGGGTTTGTTGTAGAGTTGGAGCGAGTGGAGTTTGAGTTGAAGCTGCAACGCCATGCTATGTCATGCTATGCCATGCTATGCTATGCTATACTAAAAGCCGCTCTCATTCAATCAACCACTGGCTCTAGCTGCTCTCCCAGGCTCCGAGGCTCCCAGCTTCAAGCTGGGCTTATGGGCTTATAAACCCCATCCCGATCCTTCGGAATATTGTCTGCTATGTCGCTCTACCCCGTCTGTACAGCCATGCCTACTCTCGTGCCTCCACAATTTAACATATCCACGCCATTCCATTCTATCGGTTCAACTTACATAAACTGACAATTCTACGATGTATAGGAATTCGGTGATCTCTCAAAAGGGGAAACCCCTGAATCAACAACTGCTTACGGGTTGCATATTCTCGAGTCTATTCGTTCAACCACGGACAAGAAGTATGTTATATGTCGGAAAGCTTGCACTATTCTCAACTCATACACTTTAGGGATGAGCTACAGAATCTCCTAAAAACCCGGAGCATGCGCATTACCCTTTCCCCAGTGTGTCCAAACACTCGATGAGCTACCTAGCTAATACTGTTCTTTCTGCAGCGGTCGCCTCGTTTCACCTTTCTTCGAGACTCTGCCTTCCCGTAGCAAGGATCCCGAGTATTACAAAAAGATCCGACTACCTCTCTCCTTGCAGATAATTGAGCGCAAACTAAGAGATGGGACCTATCCAAACCTTTCTGTTCTGGAGAGTGATTTCAAGCGTCTTGTTTCTAACGCCAAGGAAACCAATACTCGACAATCCGAGGCCTTCAGTGATGCAGAACGTGTGCGCAAAGCTGTCAGCAACCTTATGGTCAAGCAAAATCCAGCCTACAAGTCCGGTAACTACCAAGCTGTTGCCACACCATTACCGCCAAGCCCTGGCCCTGATGGTGGAGAGGATGAAGATGAGGACGAGGAAGAAGATGCGGAGGGTGAGGAAGATGTGGAATTGAACGCCACCTCGGACACTGGTGCGAACGCAGAAGCAGATGAAGATGATGCTGAAGGCGAAGAGGAAGATGGCGAGGAAGAGGGTGAGGAAGAAGGTGAGGAAGATGGGGACGGAGAAGAACAAGGCGAGAACGAAGAAGACGAAGATGAAGGCGAGGAGGCCGATGATGGCGACGATGATGATCCCAAGCCGCGTCGTATAATAAGACGAGGGCGAGGACGGAGGCGAGGACCAGCACCAGGCCGATCAGCAAGAGGCTCTGTTGCTTCTACTCAGAAATCTACTCGGAAAGCTACTCCTAGTGCTAAGATCAGAACACAATCCGAAGAGACGGGTTATAAGGGTCTCACTTTTCAGCAAGCACAGGAGAAAATTGTCGAGGACACAATTAAGATGTCGGACGAGGCGTAAGTTCAGCGGCCCTGAGAGCAAGTGGTTCATACTAATTCAGCCTCTAGTGGCGGTTACTATTTCGAGCCTTTCGTGTTCCTGCCACCTCGCACTCTCAAGGACTACTACGAGGTCATTGCAGAGCCTCTGTCGTTGAAAGCCTTCCAGAAACAGGTTCGGGGACAACATGGCCGAGAAAAAGCAACGTATATCAGCGATTTCAAGAACTGGGCCGCATTTGAGGATCAGGCGAGCCTAATCTGGAAGAACGCGTACCATTACAATGAGGATGGCAGCGAGATTTTCGTCATGGCTCAAGAGTTAGAAGTACGTCTCTTGGCAAATCGTATGAGCCAGCATGGTACTGACCTGTGCAGGAACACTTCAAAAAGCTTATAGAAGAGGCCAAACAACACGTACCGGATCCGCCACAACCCAAGATCAAGCTCAAGGTACCGCAGAGTTCTGAAACCCCGGCGCATCCTAAGAAGATTACGATCCATGTCGGTGGCAAGACGAGCGCTACAGGATCACCAGCGCCGGCGACAGCACAATCTGGCGAGGCCGAAAAGCCCCGTAATGGCACACCTGTCTTGAGAAATCCTTTCGGCGGAACCCCTAGCGGGTCTCTGAATCTCGGTCAGCTTGACAAGGCCAGGAGCCTGTCAGCATCCGCTCCTTCGCCAAGTCCTTCTGCAGTAGGTGTGGTAAAGCCCGAAGAGGTTGCTCGGGCTTCGCCTGCCATCATGCCGCAGTCGGGCACCACGACGTTTCAGCAATTTGCACCTCCCATTATGCCTCCTTCAGGTCCAGTGCCCAATGTTGCAGTTCCACAACCGCCTCCGCCGCCGAAACCAACAGCTACCGATATCATCGAGGCCCAGAGATACCGACCCTACCCAATCAGTGAGTGCCTCATCCTCGAGTCTTAGCTTCACGCATTAACAAATCACAGGTGAATCCGAGGCTATCCTGCCCAGACTACAGATCGTCACCATTCATTCCGCACAGGCTGACAACCGGCTGGCGTTTACTATCCCTGCAAGCACGATTGAGTGTCAACAGGAGGTCACGCTTCATGTCCCTTCGACACATTACCGCGTTCAGATACGGCCTATGATCGCGTCATTTCTAGAGCCGCAACAGCGGGAGTGGAAACTCAATGTACTGCATGGCACGGCGCGTCTATATCCAATGCCGGGCCAGTACGAGAAACGAACCGAGCCTGTGTTCGATGTTGTGCTCAACTATGGCGTGAACCGACTGGACGTGTCCTTGGTAGCGGCACTTCCGAAAGGAGAGAAGGCGCCTAACGGTCTGACTATGGAGATGGAACGGTTCGTTGTTCACTTGAACTTGCTGAAACATTCTTAGCAATGGGCTACGACTCCCTGGTCATGGCGATGAACCGGTGGGCCGGATCATGGGGATATGATGGAATGAATCCGGATTCAGCAAATCGCTACTTACGAGCTAAGTAATCAGATACTTCAAGCTTACAGTCAGCTTCGATCATGTACAGTGAAGGGTCTGTGTAACCTAAGGATTCTGTAAAGTTCCGCGTTGTGTTTTTCTTGTGTGGCTCCAACTACCCGGTGAGGTAGGGAAGATAGTGTGTTAGTATTATTATCAGTTGCCTTCCGGCATGAATGCACAGTCAGTTTTATGTAGTAGACCAAAGTCTGGAAAGAGCCCGTGTTGTTTACTTACCTAGGTACGCAGTATGTCCTCTGTAGGAATGCCACCAAATGTTCTTTGGCGTCGACAATTCATGATATCGGGAGCTCTTATCGGACCAGATAAGACGTCCCTACGGAGTACATACAGCTCTCTGGTATGTATGTACAGTACGACGTTAGGTAGGTAGCTACATACAACTTACCTACTTTGCAGAGGTAGTGGACCCGTGGACCCGTGGACCTAAGCTCCTAAGCTGAGGGAAGCTGAGCTACTGTACAAATCGGGTGTACTAAGTATCCGAACAGGCTCTTATTTTCGCAAATTATTTAATAATACAACCACGCTTATATAATATAACCCAAAAATCTTACGGTATATAATTTTCGATATAAGGATTTATATAAGCATAAAGTTTTTTCATTTCTTTAATGCTTTATATGATATATTTAACTTTAAAATTTAAGACTTTTATTAACGATTTTATATATATAAACCATATAAGTAAATAAATCTTTAAAACCAAGAAGTATTTTGCGTTATATTCTTTATATAAAGATTTATATAATATTAAAAAAACGAAGTTATTATTAACTTATTTTATTTTTAAATGATTTTTTAAAAAGTAAAGGTTTATAATACTTTATATGAAAATTATATATATAACTCTTTTAAAACCTATCCGATTAAGGTAAAACTTTATATATATGCTTTTAGTAATGAAATGTACTTATATATAAAATATCTTTTAAAAAGGTATAAATTTCGCGAAGATGCAAAATATTATACCTTAATTTTAAACGAGCTTTAAAAAGCGTAATAAAATTCGAATAAACTTGAACTTAATTTTATTATATAATTCATTAAATACAGTTTTACTATATATAAGCATTAGCGTTTTAGCATTTTTATATAAGAAATAATTTATATATATATTTATAATAAAAATTCGTATATATTAAATTATTTAATATTAATATAAATATAACGAAATAAGTATTTTTAAAACCAGTATTATATTTCGTATATATAAATTTACCTTATATCTAATTTTTACATTTTAAGTAAATGTGGTTATTAAGTTATTTAAGTTATTAGTTGGTTGTATAGCTAAGATTTGCTGTTCGGATACTTAGTACACCCGATTTGTACAATACTACGGTAATATCACTGCACGCAGGGGGGCACGTCGCTAACCTTCAACACGCCCACACCACGACAAGAGCCGATCGCCAGCACAAGGACAGTCAACAACATCACACCCAATTCCCACTGAAATGAAGCCGATAGACCAAAAATGCAATGCTATGCCGAGTTGACGCCTCCAACGGCCGTCACACACTCTTTGTGCTTGTCCTTCACATCCGCGCAAGCCAGTAACCTTGTTGTCGCAAAGGCATCGCTCCTCCAGATATTCACCACCAAATCAGTCTCTGCCGAGCTCGACAACGCCCAGGCCCAGAATGCCCAGTACCAATCCTCATCTCTCCACGACCGCCCGACCGGCCATTATGACAGCCGTATCAACGATGACGATGGCCTCGAAGCCTCCTTCCTCGGAGGGGACTCGGTGCTCGTCCGGTCTGATCGGTCCAACTTCACGAAGCTGGTCCTCGTAGCTGAGTTTTCCCTCGCAGCATCTATCACAGGTCTTGCGCGTATCAAGGCCCACAACACCAAGTCTGGCGGAGAGGCTCTCTTGCTGTCCTTCCGGGATGCCAAGCTGAGCGTCGTGGAGTGGGACCCCGAGAACTACACACTATATACCACTTCCATCCACTACTATGAGCAGGAAGAGTTGCAAGGGAGCCCGTGGGCTGCTCCCTTGAGCCACCACGTCAACTTCCTAGCGGCAGATCCTGGCAGCCGATGTGCGGCGTTGAAGTTTGGGATGCGCAATCTTGCAATCGTCCAGTTCAAATCGGCTGGCGAGGATGTAGAGATGGATGACTGGGATGAAGAGCTGGATGGGCCACGGCCAGTAAAAGAGTTGTCAACGACCCTCACAAATGGAACTAGCAGTACTGAAGAGACTCCTTATGCAACCTCATTTGTTCTACGACTCCCCAATCTTGACCCTAGTCTGATTCATCCTGTGCATCTTGCCTTCCTACACGAGTATAGAGAGCCGACCTTTGGCATCCTCTCCTCCACTGCTGCCCCGTCTGCTGTTCTAGGCCGAAGAGATCATCTCTCGTACACGGTCTTCACCTTGGACCTCCGGCAGAAAGCATCCACAACTATTCTCTCCGTCACAGGACTGCCTCAAGACCTATTCCGTGTCATAGCGATGCCGGCCCCAGTCGGTGGAGCCCTTTTAGTCGGCACCAACGAGCTCATACACATTGACCAGTCCGGAAAGTCGCATGGTGTCGGAGTCAACCCCTTTGCCAAACAGTCTACGTCGTTTGGCCTAGTTGACCAGTCCGATCTGCACTTGAGACTTGAAGGGTGCGAGATTGAGTTTCTCTCAGCCGAGAATGGGGAGCTTCTCATGGTCCTCAACGACGGCCGTCTTGCTCTGATTACGTTTAGGATTGACGGTAGGACCGTCTCAGGCCTAGATGTGCGGATTCTCACGTCGGAATCGGATGAGTCTATCATCCCTACCGCCGTGTCGACTCTCACCAAGCTCGGCAAATCATCCCTGTTTGTGGGGAGCGAGGATGCCGACTCACTCGTAATTGGATGGACGCGAAAACAGAACCAGGCCGGGAAGAAGAAAGCACGACTGCAGGAACCTATGCTAGACCTTGATCTAGACGACGAAGACCTAGACGATTTGGATGACGATGACGATTTATATGGAGAGGACCCCGCGCCTACGAAACAGTCGACGGCCGCAACCACTGGCGCTGGCAGTAAAGGCGGAGAGCTGGTATTCCGTGTACATGACCGGCTCGTCAGTATTGCCCCTATCCGGGATTTCACCCTTAGCCAAACCACATCATCATTGAATGAGGAGGAGCAGAGGAATCAAGAGGGTGTTACAAGCGACCTCAGCCTTGTTTGTGTCACGGGCCGTGGCAGCGCAACTTCCATCGCTATCCTGAATCGCCAAGTTCAACCACGAGTTATTGGGCAATTCGAATTCCCCGAAGCTCGGGGGTTCTGGACAATGGCTGCACAGAAGCCCATACCCAAGGCGCTCCAGGGAGAGAAGGGGGCCTCGTCCATGGGTGGGGACTACGATTCTTCGACGCAATACGATAGGTTCATGATTGTCTCGAAGATCGACCTGGATGGATACGAAACATCGGACGTGTACGCTCTGACTGGTGCCGGGTTCGAAGCGTTGGCTGGGACCGAATTCGAGCCGGCCGCCGGCTTCACAATCGAAGCCGGAACCATGGGAAATCATATGAGGGTCATCCAGGTGCTCAAGACGGCCGTGCATTGTTATGACGGAGGTAAGAGTTCTCCATAAGCCTTCGCTTTGCGCAAAAGCCTAACCATCAGACAGATTTTGGCCTTAGTCAGATTGTTCCGATGCTAGATGAGGATACGGGTGCAGAGCCGAGAGTGAATAGCGCCAGTATTGCCGACCCCTTTCTCCTCTTGGTACGAGAGGACGCTAGCATCTTCGTTGCGAAGCTCGATAAGAATCTCGAGCTCGAAGAGCTGGAGAAGGAAGAAGGGCAGATCACCTCTACAAAATGGGCCGCCGGCTGTTTGTATGAGGATAAAACCGGGGTGTTCGTCAAAATGCAGAGCGACAAGGGCACCAGGCCTGGCGAGAACATAATGATGTTCTTACTGAGCAAGGCTGGTTGTCTCTATGTAAGAGCCCCTATATTATCCCAGATGGAGTGTTACTAACGAACTAGGTCTATGCTCTTCCCGATCTTTCCAACCCCGTATATGTAGCCGAAGGCTTATCATTCCTACCCCCAATACTCTCAGCAAATTATGCAGCAAAAAGGGGAACTGCCAAAGAGAATATAGTAGAAATTCTCATTGCGGACCTTGGTGATAACACCTCATGCTTCCCTTACTTAATTGTAAGCTTCAACTAACCCCCTTACACCTACACAGCACTAACACTACCTAATGCAGACCCGTCATGATAATGGTGATGTGACTATATACCAGCCGTTCCGGCTCCCCTCGGCAGATGCTACAGACATTTCCCATACGCTACATTTTCAGAAACTTCCAAATGCCGCCTTTGCTAGGGACCCTGAGGAAGTAGGGGAGGAAGAGGATGAGGAGCCTCGAAGAGCGACCCCTATGCGCCGATGCGAAAATATTGCCGGATACAAGGCTGTGTTCATCCCTGGAGATTCTCCGAGCTTCATTTTCAAATCGTCCAAGACGTTGCCTAAGGTCGTCGGATTGCAAGGTAGCGGAGTTCGCGGGATGAGCACATTTCACACCGAGGGCTGCGAGCGCGGTTTCATCTTCGCAGACTCGAAGGGGGTCGCGCGTGTCTCTCAAATACCATCAGGTGACACAACTTACACAGATATTGGTATGTCATTGAGAAAAATACCTCTTGGTATAGATACGCACTTCATAACCCATCATCCGCCGTCGGGGATGTATGTGATGGGCTGCGATACGCTGGAACCCTTCGAGTTGCCCAAAGAGGACGACTATCACAAAGAGTGGCAATATGAAAAGGACCTCACCTTCAAACCAATAGTCGAGCGTGGTGTAGTCAAGCTCCTGAACCCTGCGACATGGACTGCTATCGACACGGTCGAGATGGAATCCAACGAGATAGTGATGTGCGTTGAGACCCTGAACCTCGAGGTATCGGAGTCGACTCACGAATTGAAACACCTCATCGCCGTCGGTACCGCCATAACCCGAGGCGAGGACCTGCCGACCAAGGGACGCGTCTACGTGTACGATATCGTGACCGTGGTCCCCGAGCCGGGGCGCCCGGAGACCGACAAACGACTCAAGCTCGTCGCGAAGGAAGACATCCCGCGCGGCGCGGTCACCGCACTATCCGAGATCGGGACACAGGGCCTGATGCTAGTGGCGCAGGGCCAGAAATGCATGGTCCGCGGCCTGAAGGAGGATGGCACCCTCCTGCCCGTCGCTTTCATGGACATGAACTGCCACGTGACGGCGGTGCGCGAGCTGAAGGGGACGGGCCTCTGCCTCATGGCGGACGCCGTCAAGGGCGTCTGGTTCACGGGGTACACTGAGGAGCCCTATAAGATGATCCTCTTTGGAAAGAGCTCGACCACCCTCGAGGTGCTCACGGCCGACTTCCTGCCCAATGGCAACGACCTCCTCATCGTGGCCTGCGACGCGGACGGCGCCATCCACGTGCTCCAGTACGACCCAGAGCGTAAGTCACCATATTCACAACCCATGTCGTACACATGCAATGTAAAGTAAAGTAAAACAAGGCAAGAACCTCAACTAACAAATCATTTCCTTCTCTTACAGACCCCAAGTCTCTCCAAGGCCACCTCCTACTCCACCGCACCACCTTCTCCGCGGGCGCCCACCCCCCCACAAAGACCAAGCTCCTCCCGCGCACGCTGTCGCCCAGCTCGGATTACCTGCAGTACCAGCAGCAGCAGCAACGCCACGCCGCCGCCGCCGCCAACGCCGCCAACGGCACTGGTGACGATCTCGATCAAAGTTCTTCCGCACCGCCACCACCACCACCACCAGCATCCCTCCTCCTCCTCGCCTCCCCCACCGGCGTCCTCTCCACCCTCGTGCCCCTGACCGAGCCGCAGTACCGGCGCCTCTCGATCCTGTCGACGCAGCTCCTGTCCGCCCTGCCCCAGCACGCCTGCGGCCTCAACCCCCGCGACTACCGCGCCCCCGCCGCCGTGCTCTCCGCCGCCCCGCCGCCCGGCGCCAGCGCCGACAGCAGCAGCGGCGGTGGCGGCCGCGGCGGAGGCGGAGGCGGAGGCGGCGCGGGAGGCGGCAACGCCGTCATTGATGGCGCGCTGCTGGCGCGCTGGCCGGAGCTCGGCGCCGGTCGCAGGGCCGATGTCGCGGCTCGCGTGGGCTTTCATGTCGAGAGCGCGGATGTGCGGGAGATGTTGCGCGAGGTGGTGGGGTGGGGTGGGTTGGGCTATTTGTGAGCTTGTGTGGTGTAGTGAGAGAGGGAGGGAGGGAGGGAGGGGATAGGATATGGCATGAAAGGGTAGATAGGATAGGGTTAGCAGAGGGGAGGGTATTGTGTAGGTGAAGAAAATGAACGCTTCAGAGATGGATGGATGGATGGATGGACAAGAGACAGACAAGACAGCCAGCTACTTGGCCAGGACCCAAGCACGAACGAGGAGTTGTGCTATCTTCTTACCTAGGTAGCGAGCTATCCGTCTACACATTGAATCCAGAGGTATTAATTAGACCAGCGCTCCTTTGTCTGGATGTCTGTCCGTCCGTGAATCTGTTCAGTCGGTCTTGTCTCTATTGACTTGCCTACCTACCTACCTAGATTGACATGGCTCCGTAAAGCTGGTATTAGATGACCTGCCTGCCCAACTAGCTATTGTGTTTGCTTGTATTATCAATCCAGGGGTTTTCTTTCCCTTTGCTTATCTATTTATCATCTTGCCCTCGTCGCCGCGTTCTTTAGTTTTTTTCAGTAGTACGGGCGGGAAATGCAAAGTCACGGACATATTCAGGAACTCTGCGATTGCGAAACTTCTATTGGACTACCTATTATGGAGAAGAATAAAAACTGCGTTCCCTACCTGCCTGGGTTAGGCGGGTGAGGGGGGTATGTGCGTCCTATTACCAACGTCCAATATCGAAAACCATGTGATATATCAACAAACAATGTACTAAACAACCGACCGACCCTGTTTCCGTTGACCTGTTACCGTTGCCCTGTTTCCGTTGACCTGTTCCCCTTGCTCCCCTTAATTCTCACAACCCTTTTTTTTTTTCTTCTTTTTTTCTGTTTTCTTTCTCATAGCATCGGAATCATGATGCGATTCCATCCGGTCTGCAGTGGTGGGATGGTTATCCTCTGTTAGGATGATAATGAGCTAGCTGACTGCGTATAATCAAGTCGTAATCATGGCCTCTGAGTAAACTTGGAAGACCTGCTGCTTAGGACTGTTGCTGAAGAAAAGAAAAGAAACAGTTGGCGGTAGTCGTAAAGAATGGTTCGCCTCCTCCTCTAGGGAAGGCTGGCTGCCTTTGCCATCGCGGGATAATTGCAGCCTCGTTATCATAATGCGTAAAAAACAATCTCCCCCCCGGGCCAAGAATAAACCCCTTCCATGAAGCAGCGCACCAAATGCGCACAGAAAGAAACCACGGTTTTGAGGTGATTCGCGAAAAGTAGCCATCGTCATCGTATGTCCATGGAATCATCATCGTGTATGTGCAGGGAATGGAGGTATGTGCCCCTTTATTTCCAATACAACCATCCAACACGTTTCATCGCCTATCCGCCCTCATGGGCGAATATGTACCCTGGATATCGGGATAGTGAGACAGCCAACGTTGCCAAAGTGGCGTCGACGTGGTGAAGCAATCAGGCTTCATTCGTCGTCACGAAGCTTATCCCGGAGGCTGCCAAGTCGCCTCTTCAGACCATCACTAAGTCGTTTGCCGGAAGTGCTAGTTCTTCCCGTGTCAACGTCCCTCGATTCTCCCCTAGGAACCCGTTGGTAGCCCGAAGGCCCAGGACCACAGTCGCTGGTGCTGCGCTGTCTAACCGCAACGCCTCGGTCTTTGCCTCGCGAGCTTCTCGATCTGTGGTGCGAGGTAGGCTGCATTTCATAGATAGCGCCGCCTCCATTGACACTCAGGTGCTTTCTGTGTTGTTTCTGGGCCTTTTCGTCATTATCCTTAGTGAATGACGGTTCGCCCTTTCCCTTCAGGTCCTTCGGGTCGTATTGGACGCCGGGCCATCTCCTATAAGGGCCACCAGGAGCGTCGTCTTCCCTCATAATGTCGGGACCCTCCTGGTAGTGTAGGGTGCGGCCGAACATGTCTGGTTCGCCTGGGGGAATGATTGCAGTACCCTGCAGCGGGACATGCTTCTGGAGCGAGTCTTGCACAAACTCAGGCGGAGTCGCTTTGAGAGCCTCCATGTTCGATGTCTTCACAGCATCGACTGGAGCGTATCTTTTGTCGCGATTTCTGGATGCCAGCGTGGCATCGAACGGTCCTTCATGGTGGTAGGCACCACCGAAACCGATATTGTCTAGTCGGTCGATAACATCGGTCTGCACAAAATTCTTCTTACGAAGGTGTGGAGTTCGGTTGGCGACCTTAACATGGTGCTGGATTTGGTCTAAAGGTCTTTGCAACATGTTTCGTGGGGAGGGAGATGGTGGGTACGGTGTACTCGGACCTGAAAATGAGCCCCTGAATTGTTGGGATAAGTTGGTGCTGGTGCTGCTAACACCAGGGGAATGACCCTGAATAGAATCAGAATCGGAATAGGAGATTCGGCGTGGATGATAAGCGCCGGGGTCCGATCTGGACAGTTCGCTGCGGTTCCGAGAATATGGCTTAGGAGACGTTCGATATTGTTGTCCTTGGGGGCCGCTGGAGAGGGTTGTGACAGACTCCTGACTTTCGTTCACTACAGTATGACCTATAGTATTGATCGGAGGAGGGTTGGAGGGCGTAGAGGTTGTGCTTTCAGACTGAGAGCGGATGGGACGGGATGTTCTAATATGAACAGAACCAAGACCAGTGACCTGGAAGGGTTCAAGTTCGGTTAAAGGTCCAATAATAGAATCATATGCCTAACGAACGACTGTCAGCCACTTGAACGCGCGTATTCAACCAACGTGCTATGTATTGCATTGCCAGATGATGTGTATGATGCAATAGCCCGTCTGCGCCCACTGAGGAGAGCCCAAGATAAGCCGCTAGATAAGTGCTAGAGACGTGCTAGAAGTGCTAAAAGTGCTAGAGACGTGCTAGAGACGTGCTAGAGACGTGCTAGAGAAGGGCGATTTGTAGGGCCTAGGCCTGCGGGACATTTAAGCTCCAGCCAGTGACGCAAGACATGCAGGGGTGTGGGCACCGGGAGATGTGGCACGAATCAGACGATACGGGACGGGTTGACGGGCATGGACATGGACATGGGCGATCTCCATGGATCCATCCAATGCATGTTAGTCTCTGTTAGATAAGCAGAAACGTTGAAATGCAAATGCAAATGCAAATGCGCCAAGACGGATGATTGGGTGCGCAAGCACAACATCCCGTTCTCAGCTTCCTGCTTGTAAAGATTGACAGAACACCGACAGCCCTTCGTACTGACTGACTGACAATATGCTCAATGTGCTAAACAAACCGGAGAGGTTCGCCGAACAGTGACCAACTTCAACATCACCTGAAGAGGGAAGAGCACGAATTGCTGGAAAGCAGATGTAACCGGCCGAGAACAAGCCGCAGCTAACGGCCGATCAAGTATGTAGGGATGCGCCTAGCCAGTGGAGCCGTGGCTTGCAACGGATATGCAGCATGATGTGATCTGATGTAGGTATGGAGCAGGTAGACAATATAGATCGAACTTACCCGATGTTTAATCTCTGCTGGGTCCTTGTTGTCTTTCTCTGGCTTCTTAGACTTCGAACTACTTCGCTTCTTCCTCTGCGACAATCGGTGGAACAGGCCTCCTAGGCCCTTAGGCCGGATGTCTCCATCGGTGAATGCCCTCACTCTTGCCATGGCGCCTCCAGGCGCTGGTGTTGTCCAGCTAGGCAGGAAAACAAGCAGTACTAAGGTCGACGATGAGCTTCAAGGTTGATGGCAGTGGTGCGTGTAGGACCGAAATCGATACCGAACTCCAATGTCGATGCCGAATTCTAACGTCGATGACAGTGATACAAGTGGTTCCAGGAGGTCGGCGATGACTTCAAAGCTGAAGGCAGGGATGCTTGCTAGTCATTCAATAAGAAGTGGATAGGAACGAGGTCAACAATACCGCTCAGATGCCGATGGCAATGATGTAGGTTGTGAATACCAGGAGTGATGGGTTATGGATAAAGCCGAATTGAACTATGAGGTTCAGTTCATGGGTATCAATGGACCTTCAAATCCGGTAACAAGCTTGGAAGTCAACACTAGTACTGCGGGTTAGAAATGCGAACAGTGTTGTGTTGGGGGGTATCGACGCGAGCCAAACGCGTGCTTGGTTGTTGATGTTCTGGGTGACCAATTTTTCCAATGATGTTGGATAGGAAAGCTGTCATAATACTGGCTGGTGTAGATGCCTTCGACAGATGCAAGTACCGCTATCCAAGTACTGTGGTGTAATCAGCTGGGCTAGGCTGAGCTGGTGATTTTGACCTTCGACGGCGTTACTGTTGTTAGTTCTTTTCTACAAGAAAGAGATGCCACTAGCACTACATAGATGCTGAACAAAGTGAAGGGGTGCAGAAAATATGAGATACATGAGGGTTGTCAAGGCCGTCGAGGTGTGATATTCTTCCTGCCTGTCTGTACCGGAGTACTTTGTATTGTATGTTACTGCTTCATACCTACCTAGGTACTTACCTAATACCAATACTTCGATAACTACTAGGAAGGTGCTTTTAAACGTACCATTGTGATGTAGCTTGGAAGATATACAAAGCTATCATGGCCAGGCAGTGTCATTTCAGTGCAATGGTACTACTATATGTCTGTTCATACAACTTGCTGTAAGGTAAATACTTACTTACGTGCCAACTAGATTTTATGGATAAGATAGAGGCCCTACCTAAGTAGTTAATCCAGATTAAGGGATTTACAATGCAAAAATACGTAGGTAGGTATATTATTCCGATATGGTACCTGGTATCAGGTGCATTAGGTCCAGCAAGTACTAAGATAAACAGATATAGATGAGTTGCGATGGCAACCAAAGGTACATATGTATTCAAAGGCTTGAGGATCACCTACGGTCTACATATATCCGACTAAGCATTCGCTATACTACATATGTACCTGCATGGACACATCTACTTTATTTTACATGCACATACAAGTCTCCTGGCTTATATTCTTCAGACCAGGCTGGTCAACCAAGCAGTCTGAAATCTTCAACTCAACGTCACAGCACACTAACTTGCTGACTCAAGGCTTTATCCTATAAAATTTACTCTTCGTCATGTCGATTCCTGCTGGGGTTGAGATATAGGAGTCATCTCTTATGATGTAGGCTACTTGTAGTATGGATACAACCTAACCGTGTATAAACGGCTACTATATATGGATGTTACTGGCCTGCTATTGGCCAATGGTGCGATCATCTAACCCTAAAGATCACCACCGAATTATTATTCGATGGTCTCACCTGTCTAGATCTAGCCATCTGAGATGGATGACAGCCAAATTGGGCAGGTCGTTCGGCAGTTCTAGACATGCCCATGTCGGTGATCCATGCTCCGCCAGCCCTACCAGTGGAACCTTGAGGCCATGTGGTTGACAAGCCACTAAACTGCCTACGGTATTGTACGTTGTATCATGTATGTACAGTACAATACATACAGTCAGTGCCTAACTAAAACAAGGGCCAGGCCAGTGCTAAACCTTGGAAGTAAACAACACAACGTTGGCAGGTCTTCCATACATTGCCATGATACATACGTAAGTCCGTAGCACACCGGACTTCAAGACTTCAAGTTACAGATCAAAGCCTTCTTTAGCCCCGGCGTAAGTATCAGAATGAGATAGCGAGTATGCAAATTCACACAGCACAAGACCAATTATATGCTCAGCAGCCATAGCGCCATGCAACCCGCGAACTACCATGGCTCTTGTAGATTACTCCTCGGGATCAGACTCGGACTCGGACTCGGACTCGGGCTCGGGCCCGGGCCCAGAATCCGGTCTGAAGGTCCCGAGTGATTCATCAGCGTCTCCGGCCGAGGCGAGAACGGAGACCAGCGACCGCGACGCGGCAGCTCCTCTGGCTAAGCGGCGGAAGGTCTCAGAACAAACGAAGCCACTTGGGACCGCCTCGTCCTCGTCTCTTCCGCCACTGCCTTCAGCCTTCCACGATCTGTATGCTTCCACCGTCCGTGTGAGCACGAATGACGACCCAACCCTACACCAGGGTCGCAAGCGGGTGAACCCGCACCGCGCTGGTAACTGGCCGACCCATCTATACATTGAATGTAAGTCCAATCAAGTGCCCGGCCTAGCTTAGCCATCCATCTCATACGTGAAAGCACATTTCGTCAAATAAACGTAATATGAGAATGTATATGTATATAATATATAAAGCTGAAAAACAGAACAGGGCACCCAACCGATGCGCAACGAGCCCTGCTCACATCGCTCCTGGACAAGATCCAGTCATCATCCGCGGCCTCCTCCCCCCCCTCATCTTCCCCCCCAGAGATCCTATCCTTCCTGAACTCGGACCTGGGCGCCCCGCAGCCCCTGCACATCAGCCTCTCGCGGCCCATCGTGCTCAGCACGTCGCAGAAGGACGGGTTCCTGGAGCGGCTCGTCGCCAGCCTCGGGAAGAGCGGCGTCCCGCCCTTCGACCTGGCCCCGCGCGCCCTCGCGTGGCACCGCACCGCCGAGTCCGCGCGGTCCTTCCTCGTCCTGAGAGTCGCCAGCACCAGCAGTAAACCCGCGACAGCAGCAGCTGCTGCTACTACTACTACTACTACTACTACTACCGCGAGTAGTGGAGGGGACCCTACCATAGCGGGAGCGGGAGCGGGAGCGGGAGCGGGAGGATCGACGAACCCCGAGCTCGCGCAGCTCCTCGGCCGGTGCAACCGGCTGGTGGCCGAGCACGGCCAGCCGCCGCTGTACGCGCCGCGGGTGCTGGAGGGCGGCAGCGGCAGCGGCAGCGGCAGTGGCACGGCGGCGCTGCTGCCGGACGACGCCTTCCACGTCTCGGTCGCGTGGTCCTTCGCCGAGGTGGACTCGGACCTGCGGGCGCGCACCGAGGCGGCGTTCGCCGAGCCGGGCTTGCGGGGCGGGGTGCTGGCCGCGCGCCTGCATGTCGACGGCGTCAAGGCCAAGATCGGCAACGCCGTCACGCATGTGCCGCTGCCCGGGGCGAGAGCGGGTAGGAGGTAGGAGGTGGGAGAAGCGCATACGGCTCGCTGCCTTCGAGCTGGGAGAACTTTCTCATAACTAATTACTCGAGGCTTAGAATTAGGCCTTCCTGCCTACCTATCTACCTGCCTACCTGCCTACCTATCTACCTGCCTGCCTGCCCTTACCCTATCCTCTCCTACCCTAGGTATGTCGCTTGACGCGAAAAGCAAGCTGTCCGTCGTATCATAGGGAGCTGTCATATTGCGGTGCTACCGTCCCGTGCATTAGTCAACCACCTATGCAACTCTATGTTATGGTGTGCTATGGTGTGCTACCTATGGTATTCGCGTTCCACAGCGGTGAAGGGGTCTCTTTCGCTCCTTGTGGAGGCTGTTCGTTAAGGTGGGCTACGCGACATATTGCATTATACATATGTATCTATATCACGGCGGTCTGGTGCTCTACATGAATAATATTCTATTTCTATGTCAGGTCCTACTTAGGTAGTTATACATAGAGACATCTTTTATGCGTAAAAGGCTCTGTGTGTTTAAGCAGCATGTCACATTCACATGTGTATTTGGGTAGCACGTCAATGGGGGGGCCTCGAAACTCTCTAAAGGGTCTACGTAACTACGTCGCAGCGCAAGCGTGCTTTGTGGTCTTGGTGTTCCCCCACGCACGCAGCGAGATCCTGACCAGTCGGTTTCACCCAGCCTGCCCAGCCTGCCCAGCCCTTTCTGTGGTGTTTATTGTCCTTCCAAGATCCAGGATCCAATCAAGCGTTTCAAGTGACGTTTTGCTTAGGGGCATGCCAAGATAGATCTGCCATCTAGCTACCCTGCCACTAGCTCTCCAGCTTCGATCAATCAAACGTTGCTATATCTTAAGGGCCAAGACCTATTTATTATACATATGTGGCTAGGAGTAGGTGGTCGGGTCCAATATTCGTGATTGATTTGATGTTCACCCTATGGAGCCTTTTACACAAGTGCGGTTTCAATCGCTATTTTTGACCGCCACCCTGCTTCACATCACACATACCATAGTGCGTACGTAGCCTGCGTGGTATGTATTGGCAGGAAGTTGCGAGCCGAGACGAGACGGTGGTGGTGGTGGTGGTGGTGATATCTGGGCTTTTGCGCATCGGGATGCAGGTTTACTGCAGGCTTGGAGGCATCGCTCATCACTTTTGAAGTATTGCATCTCAAGTCTACGAGTTGCTACCTACTTTGTAAATGATAACGGAACTTGGTTTGATTAAAAGTGATGTATTTGTGTATAACATATAATTATAGGAAGTTCAAGAGAGGCAGGGCTGGTAAGTATGATGTCGTCTGTGTGCGGACGACACGCATACTGCCTACCGCATCATCAAAGATCATGCTGAGAATCCCGGTGGTAACCTGACAATTATGTCGTGATATGGAAGTACGGTAGATAGGCAGGCAGATAGGTAGGCTGCAGCCTTCGTCTTCCCTTCCTCCATCTTCCCTGCAGCCTTCAGTCACCCATGTTCCTATGCACGTAGGGCACTGTTCTGACCTCGGGCCTGCCGGCAGCGGCGGCGCAATCTTTGTGTGATGATCTCGCAGTGCAGTGCAGTGCAGCGCGACGGCGGCGGCGGCGGCGGCGACCTGTCGATCACCCGCGGTCTGCCGCCCTCGCTGCCTCGCTGCCTGCTTTCCCGCTTGCCAATTTCTGCAGCCAAGTCGATGGTAGGAAGAAGTGTCCGTCAGGTCAGGTCTTGGCCCCGAATCACGGGAGACGAGCGAGTCGCACCGCCAAGGGGTTTTCCGAGCGATTGTGAGACCCCTTCTTCCCATCTTCCCGTCTTCCTATCTACCTGCCTTTGCCTCCCTTCTGCCCGAGACAGTTACCCGAGCAAAAGTACGGGCGGGAGAGCTGGCCCGTTCGAATCGGCACCGCTTTCCGCCCCCCGCTCCTTCTCCTTTTCCTTGCGCGTTAACTATTAGCCAGCCAGCTGTTGTGGATCGCGCGATGGGCACGGACGACCGGGTGGTGAGATGCATTCATTCCGTGATGCCCGCTTTGTATGGGTTGGCAAGCTTTCGGCTCTACGCAACGAATGAAAACTATATATCTACGGCTTGATCTATGGGGACCGAGCTACCGGCTGCATGGCATTCTTCACATGGAGCGGGGCGGGAAAAGGAAAAGGGCTCCAGGTAGTTATGGGGAGGTTTCCAGGTTCTCCAACGTTGCCAGGCGTTAGTCATCGACCAACCAGATTTTCCCGAGATCCGATTTGACGATTCCAGTCATCGTCATCAGCAAGGGAGCGCCAGTTTACTCCTTTACTGAGTTGCTCGAAAGTGTTACGCAACAACAGCAGCAGCAGCAGCAGCAGCAAATGCTTATCGACAAGATGGGCCAGAACCCGACGGACGTTTATACGCGGGTTATAGTTATATAGTTACCTTATATAGTTACCTAGGTACATAGTTATCAACAGGAGCTTATAGCTTTGTCTGCTAGGTGATTACACCACTGGTAATTACTTCGTGCGTACTTGGCCACCCATCTATTCATCTCTCTATCTATAGTTACACCATCCTCCCCATCCTTGACGTCTTGGTTTCACTACAGATTGAATCCCGTCTTGGTAAGGCCTTGGGCCGACTTGGCGTCGTCGCTGATCGCTTTTGGGGTACGCTTACCTACCTAGGTACGTATGTAACTTACCAAGGCTTATGTGCCTACCATGCACCTACTCAAATACCTTGACATGATGTATGCAGGCTTGCTACGCTACATCTGTCAAAGGGGAGGAGGGGCGGGGCGAGAGGGATGCAACGGGGGGTGTTTTCTTTGCCCCAGTCTGCAATCTCGACACCATTACCACCATCTAACTAACAACGATTTGGCTAGGAAGTAGTTAGCACATGCAACGCGCACACCGTCGATTTATTAGCTGAGGGATCTACGAAGTGCGCCTTCGTCATATCTGTGATACCATCAGGGTATGCGTGTATATATGGCAGGTATATATGGCGGGTCCAGACCACCCCTTCATCCTCGTACGGAAAAGACGTGCGCTGCATGTGTTTCGCTCGTTTGGTGACTTTGACTGCGTCGTGCGTCGTGCGTCGTGCGTCGTGCGTGAGCAGCAGACTTGAGCTAAAAAGCTGGAACCTTGGCCCTTAGGTAGGCATGTATGTAGGTATGTAGGTTCTCTCGTGTCGTGGAGTCTGGGGTTTTCAAATGCCCGCCTCCAACCGCCCGAATGAGAAGGATGACAGCAGCAACTGGCAAGTGTATCCGACCAAACAGGCAGACGGTGCTTTGTAAGGGTCTTTCATGTGAAAGGAGCAGCAGCAGCAGCAGCAGCAGCAGCAGCAAGAGCAGCAGCAGCAGGAGCAGCCATGCGGGCGCCAGTTAGGCTCGCCCAGGCGCCCCTAGTGCTAAAGTCGAGGGTCTAGCTTAACACCAGGTCTAACCCAAGCTTTTCATCGCAAATACCATCCCCAGGACCCTTGGCCGTCCTGGCCAATGGTGCAATTTTCTGCCCAATGCGGTCATTCTACGCGGCGATATCTACCAAATGCCTACCAAACGCCTACCGGCGATAGGGCAACACAAGCAGACAAGGAAACAAATGCGGTCTGGTGATCGGCGCCCGTAGTGAGACGGCCTCGAGCTATCCCATTGCTTGTTTTCCAACCCTGGATGATCAAAAGCGGGGATGACGATGGGGGCTTACCTACCTAGGCTGCTAGGTATGTATGTGCCTGTGTGCATTACATACTTTCTTCATACATACATCCATGACACATGCAGTTCACTAACCCAGTTCACTTCATGATGGATGCCGTGTGGGAAGGGAAAGCAAGTACAGTTCAGTTGGGTTTGTAAAGTGGTTTTTTTGTTGTCATTGCTAAGCTAAGTACCTAAGCCCGAACAATTTCTTGCCTGCCGCGTACCTAGCTTGGGTGGTGTCGCTCACACCTGCCTCGATACAATTTGATCCCTATTTTGTCTGCTTTCTTTTTCGAGTTCGTACAGCCGACCAGGCCTGATGACCCTCCCCCTCCTCCCCCTGCGTTAGGTGAGAGTGAGCGAATGTGTGGGAGGGAAAGCTGGCGGAAGATGCAGAAGAAACCCCATGCTGAAGAAAAAAACGCCGCTAAGTAAGTCCTTATGTAGATAACCCGCTGACCCGCATCGTAATCAATCATGGTGGTGGTTAGAGGCAAGTCTTTCCTTCTGATCCATCCTGCTTGCACCCACATAGGTAACCCCCAAACGCTGAAACGCCCCTCTTTAGAAAGTCATCAAGGTGCCAGAAACATGGATGCGAAACTACGAGTAGCCGGAGGTTCTAGCCCTCTTTTTTTGTGTAGTAGATGTGCAAGTCCCGAGTGGATGCTAGTGAAGGGGATTCCCCCTCTCATTGCTGTCGTAAACGTCGTCATGAAATCGATTGGAGAATCATTGTCTTGTCGCTATTGTTGGTTGTGATTGCATGGTTTGCTGCCAAGGCACGCTGCTGCCGTTTTACTCGACGGCAACCTCGTTTGTGACCTCGTGCCAGTCTTCCTTGTGCTCGTCGGGGTGCTCACCCCAGTGGACCGGGCCGAGCTTGAGGAAGCGCAGGCTCTTGGCCTCGCTGCTCGTGGTGCTGGTGCTGGAGCTCCGGCGAGGGGCGGCGGGCTTGATGTCCTGGGCAGAGGGGTAGGACTGCGAGGTCGAAGGAGCAAGGGAGAGGAAGTTCTTGGGGAGGGGCTCGATCTTGCGGAAAGTGTAGGAAGACATCTTGGTTGATGGTCTGGTGGGTGGTAGTTTGGTATGGAATGAAGTGCGAGTTTTCAGCGTCGAGGTAGTTGGGCCTTCGATCGAAGACTGGTTTCCGAGCAAGCCTTGAGTAGGATAGCAATAATGGGTTGAGGGCGCGTGTAGTTGGTAGTGCGATGGGTAGAGATGAAAGGAAGAACAAAGGGGGGCCGGGAGATGGTCCAAGACGTGAAAGGGTCCTGAATTTATACTTTTTTTTTCTTCTTACCTTGTACCATCGAAACGCGGACTGGACTTATTAATGAAAAGATGGGTGGTGGTGGTAGTGGTGGCTCGCCCATCTCCCCATCCCACCCCACGCGCTCCATGTGGGCAATCTATTCGCTTCGCTTCTGATATGCCAAGAAACCAAGAAACTCGTCAAATAGGGATTTTCTTTGGGTGCCGCGCATACTGCACAGACAGACAGACAGGACTGCTGCAACAAGCAGCAAGTCCCAGGGAGCGGCTGTCCCGGATCATACACCCCCCGTTGTAGCGGGTCTCACGTAGGGCGTTCCAACCTGCCTCAACAAAGCTGGGTCAAGTTCATGGGTTTGCATGGTGTGGGTGTGGGCGTGGGCGTGGGTGTAAGTGTGGGTGTGGGCGGGCGTGCGGGCGTGCGGGCGTGCGTGGAAGGGAAGGGATGAGATGGGAAGGGAAGGGGATGGGTGGGTGTATGTGTTGTGCTGTGTTGTGTGCGCGTACGTGTGACGTTAAGCTGATAAGAAAGTCGCGCCCATGCCGGGAAGCGAGACACTTTCGCAGCTGCCCAGGTGCTGTCCGGGCGAGAGAGCACCAGTGCCAGCACGTGGGGCTCATAACTGGTGAACGGACGAGTTACATAGTTATTAGCAGGGAGCGAGCCCGACCCGAACCGAGCGAACCAGGCAGCAAGCACTGTGGCCGAAGAGAGTTGCAGGTGATTGATAACAGGCCACTTCTGGAAAGAAGGGCATATTCATCTCTCGAGGGCGGAACCCCCGTTATCCGGGTTCGCACCTCTCAGCAGGTGATCCACTTGGCTGCTTGGCTGACGGTCGCAACCTGGGGGGAGGGTCGTAAGACACACGGGCGGGTGTTCGGTCGCGAGGGACTGCCGTTCCGAGGTTGAGGTTCGATCCGAGGGCCAGCGACTCGGCCGGGCGTCGTCTGATATTGATGGACGTGTGGAGAAGATGCGGCTCCTTTAAGCTTCAATTGACTTCACGCCTTTTACCGGGTTTTTCGGCGTCTGTGCTGGGTCGTGTCGGGTCGTGTCTCTGTTGCACTCGGGCCCGGGTCGCTTTCTATTGGCTGGACCCGCCCCGCTACGGGATTCTTCGGAAGGGCGTATGGAAGGGCCTGCTTGGGGGAACTTCCCAGCCCTCGAGCGATGAGCCGGCCGATTCAGCTTTCGCTCGTCTGCGGAGATATCGGTAGTTCTCAATTCCATATAGAGAACCCGATTGTGGTGATATACGCTTCGTAGAGCGTCATGTCAGCTTAACTAGTTAGCCTAGTTAGCCGTCTATCGTCCCCATCATATAGACATGTCGAGGCAGTCAAGCTGACGATTCCCTGAACATATCCTTGGAAGCATGGGGAAAACGTACTGTCATTCGCGACATGTGGTGTTCATTCATTACACTTAGAGATGATAGATGAAGTCAGGTAGGTCAGGATAATAGATAGTTAAGGTTAGGGACAAGATAATCACCTATGTTTTTAGCTCATTCCCGCCAGAATACAAAGAAACAAATACCACCACGAGGATATACGAGGCGGGTTCAGAAGTAAAATCTTGCCGTGCCTGGTTCAAACATTCCTAATGATCTATCTGACCGATGTTCAGTATAAGTACGGGTCGAAGGTATGTATGGTGTTCTCTCAAGGGCATGGTTCGGAGAGGGGTGTGGTGGTTGATCTTAGTTTATCATTTCCTAGAATCGACGGCTTGGATAAGCTGCCATAGATGATATATTAGCTATTGGATGACAAGACAATTTGTTTCAGCACACCTTGAGAAGGCAGTTCAAAGGTCGCTCCTGTTGTTGGCTAAGTGCGAACGAGTGGCGATGGTTCTTTCTCGAAGCCATGCAGTCCTATGATGGAATGCCCATGGTTCTTCCTATACCCCCCAATGCCTTTCAGGGGAAAAGTCGGAAGACATAACAGTAGAAGAATCCCAAAAAGTCCTTCGGTCTGTTAAAAAGGAACTCCAAGGAGTATGACCGCCCCCACCTTGGTTTCGTCTGGTGGCCAGGCAGTGTGGCAGACCTATTTAAGGGTGCTCAGGGGGTACATTTCGAGAACTTGCAGCTACTACGGAGATCAACGCAAGGCACTCGATGTGATCTTGCACAGAAATAGTAGTCAGGAACCACTACGTACAGCCAGTAGCAAGGTGCATATTTAGTCTCCCACATTTCTAAAATAACTTTGTGTGCTGGTAGTTCGTAGAGACATCTGGGGTCGGCCGAGTAATTACCCATAAAGCTCCTATGTATCCACCGATTCGCCCTATGTGCCTTTACGCAACAAGCTCTCCGTTTCCCGTATGCCATTTCATTTATAGGCCGGGCTTGGTAATAATACTAAGTCAAGCTGTATGCAAGGTGAGTGACGTTGGCATACACCGTTCATTCTGGACTAAAAGGGGAGGTAGGTAGGGAGTTGCTGAGTCCATTGATGGCACAAACTACCGCCCCCAAAATCAGTGCATGCTCAATAGTATGAGGGACATGATAGAGCGGGATCCCAAGTCTTGACATCGACGTGGGCTTGCCTGTTGGTGTGGTGTGACCATTCTACACGCCCCCCTATCCCACTCACCTGGCACGTACTAGCGTGATTCGCCCCGAATGATGTTATATGCCGCCACAAATAGTTATAACAGCTGGAGATGGGATGAACAGGGCCATGTGCCTGGGGTTCGGCCATCTTAGAGGTTGATGCGTCCAGATAGAGCGCGAGATCCCCCTCGCCCGGCTGCTATCTAGAAGGAACCCGGAGTAATCTGCGCATGTCAGTACCACCTGACTCCCCACATTTGCAGTCTCTACGTTCCAACATACGCCAAGATACGTACGAGGCACCGTGGTTTAATGGCTCGGTTATGATGTTGTCAGCTTATAACTACCAAGGGGCCTAATGTGTGGTGGCATCGAATGCCGCGCATCAGCCCCAAAAAGACGGACCAAGGTTAGATCTGCCTACCTAGTGTATGTAAGGACATCATCTGCTGTACCCTATACCTGCCCTTGAATGAGTTTGCTCTTCTTCATTTTTTTTTTTCAAGAACCCCCCCTTCTCACGAACTCCCCGAAGTCTCTTTCTGCTAGAAGTGGAGAGGCGGGCCAATTCTGTGTCCCCAATGGTGCGGATGCGGTTTGCTCAAGGCCAACTTGGCGCTTATTTTCAACCAAGCCATACCGTGATTGGCCAGCCTGACTTGTCCTCCCTTCACACAACACATATAACCGACAATTTATGCGAACCGTCGCGGTCCGAAGCGCAGGTCTATGCCGTAATAGCAGATGGTATAGAGGTAAATAACAGTTAGTTCATCAAAATGCTACCAGATTACACGCGCTTCTAACGCTACAAGCGCATTTCGCCCCAGTGCCCAACATGAACAGACCCTGGGACACTGGGACCCTAGCACGAAGTACAGCAGTGATGCTTATCAGCATGTATCCGAGGAGTTCATGTTTCCATTTGTGATCCTAATATCGTGATGTTCCATTGCAGGTTGGCCTTTCTTTTCCCAGGACAAGAGATTAAAATTGGAACGTCCCTAAACTCTAGAATCCCCCAAGGGTGTGTGATCCGACGTAGCACTGGGAGCGCCATTCATCCCATATGTGATATGCTTGCAGGAGAGGCATCTTGGCATCAGTGCAACTCGCGTGTCTCCAGGGTTGGGCATCGGGAGAATAGTTACATCCGCCACCCCGAGGGACCTCTCGATGGGTAGCCTTCGCCTGGGATAGGGGTACAGGATCAACTGGGGCTATATGTCAGCTGGAGTTATGTATCGACTGAAGTCAGATAGTCATTTGGAAAGGCTAGAATCCATTTTGGTTGGAGTTGAGAAACACCGAAACACCAACAGCAAGTTTGCCTACCAATCTAGAAAAACCCGTCACCTGAAATTTACGAACTTGCCTCAGGACCCCAAGAAGCATTTCCGCACAGGGTGGCTGCAGCGAAGCCCGAGAAAGACCGGAACATGCGAAGAGACAAGAAAAGATGGTGCAACCCCTGAGTGCCATGAGCCGTGGAGCCGGAGGCACTGAAAATATCTCGATTTGGAAGCTCGAGCCCTCACTGGTTCAAGTCAAAGTTGGGCATCTGGAAATGGAAATGGTCTGCTAACAGGCCGCGTGTGCTGTTAAAGGTCGCATCCGCGGCCGCAGCGAGGCTACAGCGAATGCTTCTACGAAGGGGGGAAAGGGGAGGGGGGATATGGCTGATGAGACGGCTAGCCGGCCATTGGCGATGCCACATGTATCCCCTGCTGATGTTTAGAGAAATTCTAGGCGATTTCGGTGGGCATTGGGTTATGAAGCTGAGTTTACCAACAAGCACGTTGGTGGTGCGTATGCTGGACCAAACTCGACAAGGGTGGGAACCACACAAACCCAGGCAGGCGAGAGGGGAGACACTGCTGCTGTCTGAGTAGGTATCTTCCCGAAAACGTTGGTACTGCGGACTGCGGGACATCTCACGTACACCCAGCCAGCCAGTCGCCCCTAGAGACTCCAAATTCGGAGCCCCCCGTTCAGATCGATACGGAAGCAAGGTTCCATATCCTAGGGCATCAGGGCCTTGCCTCCAAGGGTCGGCCCGGTTCTGCATCCCGGCGCAGGTTCCCTGGGGGCAAGTCGACCAGTAGCAGGAGGTCTTACCGAGAAAATACTTTCTATTGTTGGCGGAATGGTGTGGCGCAACCGCAATACTCTCTGCAGGGAGCGATTGGGCAGAGACGACAACACCTGAGCAGTTTGACGTCAAGCATGCACAAAGCACACGACGCTGAAGTGGTGGTGCTGTTCGCAGCACCATGCTCGGGTTGCCAAAATGAGTCCTGTGATTTGATGGGGAGCAAGTTTCACTTTTGCTTATCAGGGGATGTGTGGAAAGCGAAGAAGTATTGTACAAGCCTCGCTCAACAAGCCGAGCCACCCTTGAGAGAGAATTACTCGACATCGTAGCATACGTGGGAGTTGGCTTTTACTCTCGAGATAGTTGGAAGAATAGATGGCGTTGTACTCCAGCCAATGGCAATCTATCCCGCAGACCTTGAGGGCCTTCTTGATGACGCATCTCAGGCAGCGATCTCCGACAAGCCTCTTATCGTATGTTGGTGTTGGATGGTCTTCCGATGAGGAGAGTCATCCAGGTCATATATGGTAGCCCACAACTGTGGTATGCGCCGTAGAGTGTAAACCAATATATTCGCTCAGATGGAGGAGACTCAGAAAGTATGCCCTCCTGAAGGTGTCAGCTAACACGAAGAGACCTCAACGTGTAGTAGGCAGTCAGGCAGTCAGGCAGCAGGCAGGCCGGCAAGCAGGCAAGCAGGCAGGCAGGCAGGCAGGCAAGAGTGTTTCCGCGTTGTCTACGCCGTGTAACTCTGGATTCCTCGAGCCATTCCATGTCATCTACCGGTTGCTTCATTTCCTTCATCGATACCGTCTAGCCCTTGGTTCCTCTCCATCTCTCCATAACTTGTGTAACGCGAGAGGCACGTTGTAGCTATTAAAAGGGGAAGTTTGTCATGTATAGCGAGAGACGTTGACCAAGGCGCCATGTACTTTTCCGCGCTAACAGGGGTGCCAAGGGTGGAGCTCCTGTACCTGGTAACACCAACTACCCTATACCTCCCACGCTATATACCGGTAGGGTAGGCCTGTAAGGTACGAATACCCTTACCTGCTGCTGTGTGGAAGTATCGCATAAGTAGGTGCAGCGTTTGGGCGTTTCCCCAGCTCCAAAATATGTGTGCGCCCCCAATCAGCCAATCCAGCTGGTCCAGTACATGAGAAAACGTACATACATCATTACATGTACCTACACTGAAGAATTGACCCAACTACACCTACCGGGCATATAGTGCCCGCCGGTAGGCACTAACATGAGGTGAGTATATGTAGTACTTGCCTACGTAGAATACTGATACAGGTAAGAACTCGGGACAGACAAGCAATACCTTATACCCTTAGGTATGACCCAATTGGCCTACCCTTGGATAAACTACCTATACCTACTTAGTATGTATGTATACTACGTACTATAACACTCGTCGGGATTTGACTCATGGACATCCAGATCCAGTTCAACCGCAGTTTTTACAACGACGGGCCGTCTCCTTGCTCGCCTTATACCTACTTCTACCTAGTACTAATTACCGCTCAAGGCTGACTGGCCAGATTGTCGGTCAAAAGCCTTCTTCTTCTTGCCAACAAATGTGGCTGTTTGAAAGCTCTATGGCCTTGCTATCCCTGCTCTGATGAGATCACGTCTCGATTCAGGCCAAACATAGCAGTTATGTGATGGCTGATTAGACTCCCCTTTCCCCTCTCCACCATCCATCATCCACCACCCATCATCCACCATAGAGGAAGTTGTCCAACGCAAACCTATCTATACAAACCCAACTCGTCGCGCTTGAATAGCTAGGTACCTAGACGACTACCTACCTAGTAGAGGCTCTCTCGCCAACATCCTACTCGGCCTGTGCTATTCGTCCAAACACCGATCGAGTAGAGCGAATCCCTGTCGGCTCACCGGGCGGCCAAACTAAGAAGCATCCAAAGGTGACGCTCAACGGTTAAGGTAAATGACGTTAGGTCGTATCAGACCTAGATCCCGAAATCTTTTTAGTCCTTGTTCATATGCAAGTGCAGGATCCACGGGGACTGGATATAGGCACAAACATGCACACCCACCTGTACACCCTCATGGAATCGAGGTAGCATGCAGCTTGCATACACGCATGCATACGGTATCCATACTCGCTCATTACACATGGCCTGCGGCACATAAGCCAACTGCAGGAATGTTCAGTCATATTCCTTCTCCTTTCTCTCTTTAGGTTTCTCGAACATGGCGATACAACGCTGGGGTCAATAACACATCGTATGACTCCCAGCTCGATGTTTAGCTCTCAATACGCCACAAACGATGGCAGCATCTCACCAACAGCACTTAACTTTGCATCATCTGAAGGAAGGGCACGGGAAGTTGGCCAACCAAGCTCATATCCGAGGACATCAGAAGTAGCGAGGCATTGTGAGTTGTAACAAACAAGACAAGGCAGCCCACCGTCTTCACATTGCCTCCTCGGTCAAGACCTGCCAGAAGCTCGTGTGACCATGCGTATAAAGGGAAGCTTCTCCTCCCGTGTTTGTGTCCTGAGCTCTATCACCACAACACACTGCACTCAACACAGTCCTTCATCGACATACATCTCTGCTATCCATCACCATCCAAGAGCTACACGTCTCGACTAGCTTCGTCTTCCCCGACTCAAACAACTGTAATTCTACAACAGTTCGCTCCGTCTCTATAAAGGCCAACGAGCACGTCTACGCAGCAATACAACAGGAAACCAAAGATCCAGATCGCCAAAATGTGCACAACATGGGTTATCAAGTACACCTGCGGCCACACTGAGACCAAGCCAGTGCCATGCAGCGGGAAAAACACGGGGTCCTGCCAAGGGGTCAAGATTCACAACTCGGACAATCCGTCCAAGTGTTCATCGTGCTGATGGTTAGAAGTATGTTCTTACGCCAACTCCATTCTCCAGGATACTCTCGAAACCATGCTAAACCCATTCCTCTACAGCACGATAGGTCGCATGCCTTTGCATGCTCGCTATAGAGGCGAAGGGGACGAGGGGAGGGGACGTGGTTGTGTTCAAGACGGTTTGCGAGCAATCGCCAATACCCTGATCGCCATTGGCTATGTCTGCTATTGCCGTTCCTGCGTCCTGGTGTCATTGTTTTTCTGTGCCTTTTCTTTTGTGTTCGTCCTTTTATATTTCTCTCTGTATGACTTGGAGTCATGTTTAGACTGTTGATTGGGGCCTTTTACTTTCGGAACCTGTATAGTCTATTTGTCTATTGGGTAGTGTTTTTTGGAGGAGATTGGTTTTAGATTTCAGATTTCACATCGGATCGGCCTATCTCATCGAAGACGATTCTCTCTGTACTCGTACAACCCGTTTTTTCTCTGTCTCACTAATATCACTCTTTTCCATCCATCCACCTCGGAGAATTTTTACCTTGCCCGACGGTCAAGACGGGTAGTGACATGAGCGACGTGTGAGAGATGCTAAGTGACAGGTAACGCAAAGACCGGCTAGGACGGCCGTTTCCGCTGTCTAATAACGCACCCGCCCGAGGAAAGCAGAGTGCAGGGGAGGGAGAAAGAAAAAAGGTCGATGCAATCCTCCGGCAAGGTAGGCAACTCGGAGAGGCGTTGTGCCGAAGTAAAACAGTACTTGAAAATAAGACTTACGTGTTGATAGGTTCCCTTTCGTTCGTATGTTGAGTATGGTTCAAGCCACCCAACGATGCTTTCCGTGCCCATCTCGTCCCATCTGGGAAGATCTTACATCTGAACCCCATCCGAACCCCATCTGAAAGTGCCACCTGATAAGGTTTCGCTTCTCGATAACTGGATGGCAGGTGTAGCAGGGCCCATGGGGTGGATGGTGGGGTCGAATACCACTACCTAGGTACGTACAGCAAAAGCTGAAGACGTGCATGGCTGGCGCGCATGACAGACACCGCACGTGATACGTTGCGCGTACTATGTAGCGTCTTATTGCGAATTGGCTGAACTCTTTAACAGACGTACCATCTATAATTGGCAGACCTGCTTATGTGCTACGTCGTTTTCAGTAGATAGAGAGGTGTGAGACTGCTATATTGGGCTAGTTGTGACGTAGCGTGTAAAGGGGGTTGTCTCCTTATGGGGGCTGTTTACTACTACATACATACTACATACATACTACATACATAGATAAAGTAGCAAGAGCAAGGGGGGATACATATAATCACGTACATACAAAAAAGACCTGCAGTACCTACCTACCAAGTAGCTACATAACCTACCTAATGTAGGTAGGTAATCTGGTTGATGCTAGATGCAACTGCCTGTTCGTGGTTATCCATGATTATTACAACCGCTACCATATGTACAACCTTGGAAGACAACTGAACACCGTCCCTAAAACTTCACACATCACCCACCCACCCAACTACATACTACTACTAATAGGTACCTACTTCATACGCATATGCATCGTAGCAAACAATCATACTCTGTATCCCGACATATAGATTTACTTCAGATATATATTGGAGACTGGCAATATCCCCTTTTCTCCTGGGTTACATTTGCTGCATCGCGGTTAGTCCACGCCGCCACCCTGCCGCGTCTCTCGATGGGTGTTATACGCAGCACCCTTCTTCGAAACCACGAGTTTGCCTCTAGCTCTCTTTCCTTCATTCGCGACAGTAGCCAACGAGATAGTCTCGATGGACCTTTTCTGCGAGCTTCGCACAGGGAGTGTCCAGCATCCAATATCCAATGCCCCTCCCCATGGAGGCTTTGAGCACAGTTGGCCGTGATAAGCGGCCTAGCTCCACCAACGGAGATTCTGTGAGTCTACCTACCCCCCTGAGGCAGATACGTAGGTATGACTGTGTAGGTGTAAAAGCGACGATGATCAATCACACGACAGATTACGAGCACCCGTAAGGCCTGGCGGCATGGCTTCATACCGCAAACGCAAGCCCAACCCCCGGCGAGTGACTCTAAGCGCCGGAGTCGGCTGTTGGTAGGTACTGCCGCGAAATGGGCCTTGGATTCTCACGACGGCCTGCGTCTATCCTTTCGTCTGCGCCACATTCTAGCTGGTAGAAGGCCAAATAGCCGAAACCAACAAACAGCGTGTTGGTCCCTTTGGGAACGACTTACCGCCATTTTCCAATGGGGATAAATCGACTCTCCATAGTGAACTTGCTGTCTTGGCTAAAATATTACCGCGATGTTGTTCGAAGAAGCAATAAGTTTGTCGCTTTCTCTCCAAGCAGACCCCTTGCCTGTTGGCAAGGGATAACAGCCGCGCTTAGCAACGTCACATCGCCGTGGAGCCTGTCGGCATGGTTCCCGGGTGTCAAGACATACACCGAAGGTGGAGGTGGGCACTTGGCCCGTGGTCCAAGACTCCAAGATACCGACTTCCATTCGCGGCCCGAGTTTTGGCCCTCCCCTTTACGTAGGCAACAAGGTGGATTAAGTCAATGCCCGTTCTGTCTATACCTCGAGAACTAACTCTGACCCGGCTTGCACCAATGCTTCCATTCAACCTTATAATGAGTTGGTAAGATCGATTTCGCCTAGTATGCCAAATCCAAGCCCTGTACCTGCGCCTAAGGTATGTACGAACCAACAGCACGGCGCTTATGGCAGAGCTTCCAGCCAATGAACGCTGACAACGCGCCTATCAGTCCACTCGTCGTCCATAGCTCTCAGAACGTCCAAGGCATACCGACAGCAGGATGCCTCTTTTGGGTAATTCATAGTGACACGTTGACTCTAGAGACTTTTCAGGTGTTGAACCGGCGAGAACGTTATGGCCGAGATGACCAACAAGTCGGTTACACCGACGCACCTCAAATCACCAAGCTCGCCGTGTTGTCAACTTTTGCGGATCCTGCGCGGCTAATGGTACTTTGTACAAGGGACCAGATCGTGTAGACATCCAGTCATGTACGAGGTACCGCCTCTTTAAGATGTAAGGAGCTTATGTTCGTTAGCCTTGAAGATCTGCGCGACCCGACATGCGCCGACCGGGAGCACCCTTTTCAAGCCAAGGTGAGGTGCTCCACTTGGACACCGGAGGATTGTGGCGGCGTGGCCCCCAAGCCTCAAGCTACCCATCGAGTTTCCGATAACCCAAATTAAACTTCTTGCAAGGAGTTCTCCGTCAACTTTATTACTGCCCTGCAATGAACGGACCAACCTGTATATACCGGGGCTACCAGGAGACTGGAAATCGCATACAGGGATCTTTCTAGTCCTGGCTCGGTGAAGGGGGTTGTGTACTTTCTAATTAGTAGTCATCCCCTCTTCTACGCACAGTAGTAAATGCTAACAAGTGTCATCAGCATAACCCATCCTGCCATCAAAGGATTATTTCGAAGTAGACTGCTCGATGTTGTTTACTATTGGCTCGAAGACACTTTGCTAATGTGGATCACTTCCACTACGGTATCTCCTTTTATCGATGCTGTTACCTGTTAGCTCATAAGGTTGCATTGGCCAATATACTACGCCCGGCAATCTTTGGGTATCCCTGCAAGGTTCAGACGAACCATGTGCCCCCTACACACTCCAGATAATACACATGGATTCATCAGGCTACGCTAGGGGTACATGTAGTCATGGGCGTCATCCCGCCCCGGCCTCGAATTTGGGCTCTGTCCCAATATGGAGGCAGCCATTGCCATGTCTGTTTATGGCATGCTCTTCCTGGCAGGCGATACTTTTCATGCCTCTGGCTCGGCCCGACGGCTAACCATTGCATCCCTTTAGAGCCCTGCAGGCGTAGCCTACAAGCTGTATCAGTCACTTTCACCAGCATTTCTGATGAAGTAAAAAATCAGCGTACCTCACGACACTCGTGGCCTTCGCCACATGCCGCAATACAATGTTCACTACGTGATATTATATCGATATGGGCAATGATAAAGACCATCAGACATGATAGAAAGGTCTGTTGTACTGACTACAACATTTCTAGATCTTACAGTAATCAGTGCGACATTGACCAGGCACAGACGCTTGCGAATTCCCCAGTCCCAAGCAATCATTGTCTCGGCGGGCTTATTGCTATGTGATACCTAGTATAATCCCATCAAGACATGTATTGGTACCTCCCAGGTGCTTGAGGTAAATATACCACCACGGCGCAGCAGAATATTCTAGACGTTTGTCTACTTCGCAATCACCGCATGTTGGTACCAATGCCAAGCAAAGTGCATTACGCCGCCTTAGAAAGATTGACATTGTCATCACCGCCTATCCCTTACTATCAAGGTTGGCTACACCAAAGGTATTCCTGTTGGTCACGCCCATGGCGATTAACGGGATATTGGGGAGTTCCATTTTAGCAGACAGCATGAAAACTACCCTACCTCGTGCTTCCCGTGCCTGGCTCACTTATGAACTACCTCGAAGATGCGCTTAGCCTGGCGATGGCAATGGCTTACATCAACATAGAGAAATAAGAAAGGAAAGGGGAATCCAACCAAGAAGAAAGAAGGGTGACACAACATAAGCACCAACATCTACAGTAATGGCGATAACGAATGCATACTAGACATTGTACACCTCTACAAGTACCTGCCGCGTGGTACGGGAGGAAACCCAATGGAGCAGTTCCTGCTCGCTTGTAGGCTACATATGAGGATCATGGTAACAGGTCTTGGCCGTATTTAGGCTGCATTGCTCCTTAATCTCGGCCGGCATCAGAGCATCAGACGAGCTTCGGCATACAGCGATTCGGTTGTTAAAGAGTATGATTTCGTCTGCATTGCGTTACACCAGCGGATCGGAATCAAGCCTATTATCATGGCCGTCGGAGCGCTTTAGGGCCTTAACCTCCGGCGAGTACCCTTCACCGGGAAAGCTACACCGATAGAATGGCACTCAACCAGTGATAACACTAAGACCACCCTCATTTGGCTGACAGCTTTCCATATCTGGTTCTCAGTACGACCTGACAAGGACATTGCCACCTTTCGTAGGCGGCTTGATCGACGACCCGTGCCTTCACGGATAGTTCCGTGGTCACCCGGTTTCAAGATATAACTTGCACCTTATCCCTACACCCCTCGTCACTATGATAAAACACAGAGTACGAAAAGTCCAAGCTGGCTCACGTGGGGTCACCAGGTATAGCGTGGCATCAATCGATCCTTGACGAATGTTCGCCGACCTCCCCGAGGATTTTGGCATTGCAGCCGGCCGCCGTGTTACGAGAAGTCCCATGTACAGATCAGGCTGTATACCATGTACATAAGATTCTTCCCTGAGCACCCGCGGCAACTGAAAGGCCGCGTGCCAACAACAAATTCCTTCACGGACACCAGCAGATGACATGAGCGACCCGGCCAAGCCGACTATAACGTAGCCCGTGAGAACGAATGATCACACTTACCCCGACGAAAGTCGTGTTAATACCACATGAGTAGATCAATTTATATCACCAACAGCCCTACAATAGTGGGTGAGGCGTGTAATGTCCCCCAAACTGACTATCAAACGTAGGCTCTAAGCTACGACATTGCGTGGTATGAAAAAGTATCGAAGACAATACGAAGGAAAGTTCCGCCAACATGTGTAATGCTAGGTAGGGCTGCAGCCCACCAGCGGCCAGCTCGCGTCTACAGAAATAGAAGAAAGGCCGGCACAGAACTTCGTTGAAGACAATACTACGAGCGAGGCGATGCAGGCCTCGTCAAAGGCGATAACACGCGAAAATAAGCCTCGCGGGCCATAGCCCGTAGTCAGCTTCGAGCCCCGCCCGCGTCACCCCGGATCGTTTCGCCTCGCACCCAGCTGCTGCTGTGCCCATGCTCTCCCGACATTTGTAGCTGGGTTGCAAATTACAAGATCCCCACCGAAGAGGAGACGGCAGGCGTAGCTACCCCGGCGGCGGCCCCGGCGCATATTTCGTCTATCCTTGTCTACGTATCCTTCTTCATTCTTTGCCCTAAGAGAGTTCCCCTATATCGGTCTCAGCTATCTCGGACATATATGTCGTTCGGAAAATTAGACCCGATTCGCTCCACATCCAGTGGAGGGAAGCAGTAGCAGACGCCGTCGACGCCGCCCCCTCCAATATATAAGTTGATCAATTTACTAAGCCCCAACGACCAGAGAAGGACACAAAATCCTCAAGAAGAAGATGGCAGGGACCCCAATACCCGGGTACTGCTCCCGGTCACGTGGAGAAGAAAGAGGGATAGATGGACATGGCAGGGACGTGGGGGCAAGACGAAAAAAAGGTACGGTACCTAACAGGAAAAGCCTATAGATGCCGAGCCCGTCCGTCTTGTTGGCGTGAGGTTGCAAGCAACAACACCATATACATGGACAGGAGGTGAGTGTACATATGTATGTATGTACGTGAAGATTCGATCAGGTGCGGAGCAAGTACATCGGCAACTTAAGGTAAGGAAGGTACTGTATCCACGGTAAATACACCGTTCCTAGTTCTGATATCCCAGTTCTATCCGGAAACCGCGTTCACTTCTATCTCAGCGCGATGGTCGCTTGTGCCCATGGTTTTCTATGTAAGTACACATGCATACGCGGTCGCATGCCTACCCTCCCGCTACTCGCCCAACGTATCTGAGTGAAGTGGCGGCGGAAGTTTGGTGGGCGAGTCACTGAAGGAGAAAACACGCGAGTGGGAAGATGCGTTGAGGTGAGGTGAGGTGAAGTGAAGTGAGACTAGGTGTGCATGTGAGTGTGTATCCGACAGCTCACTTGCTCGCTCGGTCTACCGCTCCCTCTCTCGCTCGTTCACTCGCCGTGTGTCGGCACCGGAGGGGCCATAAGGGAAGGAAGGAATCAGGAGGTAGTTGTTGTAACAACATCAAGCTCACCTACTCATCAGCCTCAATGGGTAGGGTAGTAAGTGAGTAATGTGATAGGAGATATATGCGGCAGCGGAACACCTCTCAGCTACTTATTCAGGCGGCCGATTACTCGTTACAATTGGCTGGATCGAGCTTGCAACGGGAGGACTGAAGGAAGTCCCCGAACACATGAAACGAAGAGACCCCATTCCCATTACCAATTCCTAGATACTTGCTCACTTGGCTCATCTCATACAATCGGCATGGGATAACATGGCCATCCGTACGACGTAGTGAGTGACATGTAAGGCTGGTGCCGCCGTTGCAATGATGAGATGGATGGGATGTAAGGTGGGATGTGTTTCAGATCTCGGCGCTAGACCCCAACACGAACGAATACAGGAATAAGTTCTACGCCTGCTTGTGAATTACCAACAACCACCAACCCGCAGAAAAGACACGGGGATCATCACGAGCGCTGATTAGGGGGCCGGAAAACCTCGTTTGTTGCCTCCGTCCCGCCAGTTAACACGCTTTTCTCACATCGGGATTTTGGTATCTATACACGTCTGATGTCATCATCTTTTCTTTTGTCATTGAGCAAAAGCTAAAGTAGGAGGCAACTGAGTACCGCTCTGGCCTATCTCAAGAACCAGAACCTACTACTATTACACGCGAGCCACATGCAAACCACGGGAAACGAAAGCATCCTTGGCAACCATCCCTCCCTTCCTTCTCCCTCAGCCTCAGCCTCAGCCCTACACCGCGGGGCAAAACAAGGAACCTCGGGTATCGCGGAAAATGAGAGATGTGCCTCCTGTCTGTCGGTCCCGAGCGGATCCTGAACTGAGGTGACCCAGGCGCAAGTGGGAAGTAGAGCCCGCTGCGAGGCTAGCCCTGCCAAACATGTCTGCTCACCTCCGCCCTGTCCGCTCAAGCTGGTTTGCCTGCCTAGTTGCCTCTCTAGTCCTACAGCCATAGCTTCGTCTCGTCTCATCGTCCGCCAACTATGTTCGCTTCTTTCATGAAGTGCGAGAACTCTTGCTCGCGGAAATGCCAATCTGCCTGCCGTCATCAAGCGCAAGAAAAACAAAAGTCCGGAAAACCGTCAATCCGCACATCACTCCTTAATGTACAATGTAGTCGCAGCCCCTTCCGCTGCGTGTTCTTTCTTCTGATATCGTTTTTTGCGTTCTAATCATCTTCTGTATGCGAAAAGGGAAATTGCCCTCTCTATGTCTTTCGCCTTCGAGAGAAGACTGCCATTATGAAAGAACTGGTTAAGAATGAACCTGAAATGCTTTTGCAATGAATCCGTGTAACGCCTATGGTGTGTAGTATTCAAATCAAATACGGGCGCAAGGTAGCGTGGCAAGACGAATTAATCGTTCTTGGGCGAGGTAGGAGAGCTAGAACGTCAGGGTCAGCTGGGATCTTGAATACGGCAGTTAGGAATACCTACTATTTGGGAGTGCTACTGCCAGCAGGACCAGGAGTCTTAGGAGACCACTGAGGAGACGTTGGCGAGTACTGAGGACTCGTTGGAGACTGCTGTGCACCTGCAGCCCGGTATGTGGGACTCGTCGGTGAATAGGCTGCCGGAGATGTGGGCGAATAGCTCGGAGAGACCGGCGAGTACGAAGGGGACGTAGCGCCCGCGTGAAGGTTGGGCGACGTCGGGCTGTAACTCGGGCTAGTCGGTGAGTAGTTCGGCGAGGTAGGCGAGTTAGCTGCCGGCGAGGTTGGCGAGTAGTGTCGCGGAGAGGTTGGCGACGTAGGCGAGTAACTGGGCGAAGTCGGACTATAGTTGGGGCTAGTCGGGCTTCCTCGGAACTGGGGCGAGCTAGGAGAGAATGACGGGGAAGAAGGACTGAATCGAGGTGAGCTGTCGTAGCGTCCGCCGATGAGAGGCGAAGTAGGCGAGTATCCGATGCCTGGAGAGGAAGGCGAGTAACCTCCACCGAAATTGCCGTAGGGCGATGTAGGTGAGGTCGCGCCTGAGAAGGGGCTGGTTGCTCCAGGGCTGCGTCCTCCGTAGGGGCTGGCACTACCAAACCCGCCATACTCCGAGCCAAGGCCGAACCCAGCAGGGGTATCGGAGCCGGTTCCAACGATGGGCGAGAAATTGCCCATACCCATCGAAGGAGAGGCAAGAGACATGCCATATCCAGAGTCAGCCATGGGGGAACCGGTGTCGTACGGAGTCGCGGCACCATCGCCTTGGTTGCCTTTGATGGTCATGCCGGGCATGAGACCCATTCTCGAATTGTCCGAGATGACGGTGTCAAGCATCTTGGGATCGAGGAATACCTCGAAATGACCTGTGCCCATCGGGGCTAGCTGGCCCAGCATGACGTTCTCGGAGATACCCATGCAGTCATCAAGCTCACCGGTGGCTGCTGCCTCGAGTAGGATCTCTACGGTCTCTTCGAAAGAGCACCTCATCAGAGCACCCGTATCCGCTCTGTTGATACCATGGCGGGTAACGGCTGCAATACTACCGCGATACGTCATGACATCAACCAGGAGAGCGAGATGCCGCTCGTTGACGTAGGAACCATCAAAGGCAAGCACTCTTCGCAACTCATTAAGCAAAGCTCCTCGCGCAGCTTCAATACCGAAGGCGTCGACGATCTGCCACAGATCGTTGGTGATCGTGCGCTTAGCGTCAACGCCAGGAACAGCTAATACTTCACGCAGAGCTGTACCTTGGGTGTCGAGTACCCATTCTTCGCAGAGCTCGTGGCCCATCGACTGGATAAGCGCACCGCTCTTTTCCTTAGCGATCTTTGAGCCTTCTCGAAGGAAGGCCTTCTCAATGCCCTTCACGCCGCGGAGAGTTAAATTCTCCATCAGATGGTCTGCCAGACGCTTGAGCATCACGTCGTCCTCCAAAGTCTTCTCCCCGTCGTCCTTGTCATCTATTATAGGACGAACGCGGATAACCTGGCTTTCGGCATTGTTATCACTGTAAATGACGGCAAGATCATTGGTATAGTCTTCCTTGAGACGCTTGGCGACGTCTTCTACAGTCATACGCTTGTCGAGAAGTTTCTGTCGATCTAGGGTGAAGCGGAGCAACCACCTGGATTGTCTCTCAATCGAGTCGTGCTCTTCGTCGGGGATGAGGAAGTACGATTCGACCATGTCTGAATCCTCGGGGATGGTGGTAGACTGAATATCGGGGTCATAATAGACCTCGGCGATTGTCGTGATAGAGCGAAGGTTGGTATGCTCAACCACGCTTCGAAGCATCTTCGCATGATCCTTGGTAGCTGTTGGGCCATCCCAGTAGACAATCATCGAGGGCGTCTTGATGTTACTCGCGACATTAAGAATCTCCTTCAACCGAGGGACACCGAGGGTGACGTTCTTGGCAGCGATACCAGTGAAATGGAACGTGTTCAGAGTCATCTGCGTGGCGGGCTCACCGATGGACTGAGCGGCTAGAACACCCACCATCTCGCCCGGGCTGACAAAGGCCCGTTGCCATCGGCTCTCCAATTCTCCCAGAACGTGGCGGAAAACCAGCTTGTCCAATCGCTGTTCGACAGCAATACGCTTGAATGCCAAGCGCGAACGAAGCAAGGCCTTGAAGAGCAGGGTAGAGCTCTCATTAGCTTCTTTTGAAACGGCCTCCGGACCACGAACGACGACCATTCTGTCCAGAAGCTCCTGAACAGCCGGGATAACGTCTTGCGGGGTAAGATTGCTTCGCTTGGACTCATCCAACTTGAGGAGCTTCTTGGACGACTCGATTAGTCGACCGATATTGTACGGCAGCTGGAACTGGTCCTCCAGTTTCTCGACACCTTGGTTGAATTCGCGGAGGAATTCACGGTCCTTGGAAATTGCTTCAAACTCCATGTCCAAGAGTTTCTGAGCCTCGATATCGCCGGAAATGTCCTGGGCGTATTCGAGAGCTTTCAAAGCAGCCGGGGGAGTCTCTGCCATGACATCAAGGCGGTACTGAGACTCGAAATCTGCATCCCGGATCGTCCATTGATCCATCACCTGCTTCTCAATGATCTGGCCATCGAGACCGTCCTCGCCATAGAGGAACTGAATGATATCTCCAAGCGAGTTTCGGACAGTTCCATCGTATTTGGCGCTTACATCTTCCAGGGCTTTGACAAGACGACGCTGTATATAACCAGTTTCTGCTGTCTTGACAGCGGTATCAATCAGACCTTCTCGACCAGCCATGGCGTGGAAATAGAACTCAGTTGGAGTCAGACCTCTGAGGTAAGAGTTCTCCACGAAACCACGCGCCTCGGGCGAGTAGTCGTCCTTGGTGAAGTGCGGCAACGTCCGATACTTAAAACCGAAAGGAATTCGCTTACCCTCGACAACTTGCTGGCCGACCAGTGCGCTCATCTGGGAGATGTTGATAGCCGAACCCTTGGATCCGGAACGGGCCATGACGACGGCGTTGTTCAAATCCTTGAGACTGTTCTCTGCCGTCGTACCAGCCCTCTCACGAGCATCGTTGAGAGCCTTGGAGACTTTGCTCTCGAAACTTTCTCTGATGTTCATACCCGGAAGGCATTCCAAAGTGTTAGCCGTCGCTTCGACGGTGAGGTCGGCAACAATCTGTTTCTGCTCGTTGATGTTTCCTTGCACCTTCTCGATGGTGCGTTTATCAGGAATTGTGTCGCCGATACCGATGCTGAATCCGTTGTGGAGAAGCCAGTAGTTAATTACGCGCTGGCACCCATTCAGGAAAGCCATCGCGCCATCAGGGCCCAGTTCGTTGTAGCAGAGGTGTACAATACCTCCACCTGCAGCACCTACGTTCTTCTTGGTAAGAAGACCAAAGAGGAGCTCACCCGACTGAACCAACAAACCCTCGTCGTCTGGCGGGCACCATGGATGACTCTTGGCCTTGGTGTACAGGCTGATCTCACGAGGGATGACCATGCTGACAATCTGCTTTCCTGTCCAACGAGGTCGAGGTTTAAGAATTGCAGGATGAGGGATCACACCATCCCAGTTCGGCACCCAGAGCATGATGTTCATAACTGCCTCCTTGGTCATGAAGACATCACGGCGGCACATCTTGTACACACCTGCCAGAGTATCTTGGACGATACCCATCAATGGTCCGTTCCGTTGAGGGGAGACAATATTGAGGGGAACCATGCACAGTTCCTTGATTTCAGCCCGGGTTTCCTCGGTCTGTGGCACGTGGAGATTCATCTCGTCACCATCAAAATCGGCGTTGTATGGGGATGTGACGGACAAGTTCAGTCGGAAAGTCGAGTAAGGCATGACCTTGACACGGTGACCCATCATGGATTCCTTGTGCAAAGAGGGCTGACGGTTGAAGATGATGTAGTCGCCATCCTGTAGATGTCGCTCGACCTTCCAGCCATACTCCAAAGAAATGGCTCCAGCGCGCTTGTGATGCCGAAGATCAATTCGTGTGCCGTCAGAGCGGATGACGTACTTGGCACCGGGATGTTCATTCGGTCCATTTTGCACAAGCTTGTGTAGACGAGAAATGTTGTACGGTGTGACAGTCTCGGGATACGTGAGGGTTCTCGCAATGCTTCTGGGGACACCGACTTCATCTAGCGAAATATTGGCATCTCCTGTGATAACAGTACGGGCGGAGAAATCCACCCGCTTTCCCATCAAATTGCCACGGAGTCTGCCCTCTTTTCCCTTTAGACGTGCTCGGATGGACTTGACTGGTCGGCCACTCTTCTGCAACGCTTGGGGTTGACCAGCAATATCGTTATCCATCAGTGTTGCAACGTGATATTGGAGGAGTGACTCAAATTCATTGGCGATATGGGCAGGTGAGCCCTCTTGAATGGCTTGCTGGACATTGCTGTTGGCACGGATGATATCACCGAGCTTATACGTCAAGTCGTCCTCATTTCGGAGGCCTTGGCCCGTTCCGTCCATAGAGATACTGGGGCGGACAGGCGGCGGCGGAACAGGTAGGACAGTTACGATCATCCACTCGGGGCGGGCCCAGTCCTTATTCAGGCCCATGTCGGCGAGATCTTCATCGGTTATGCTTTTCAAGATATTGAGGGCCATTTCCGGGGTGATGGGACGTTTGTCAGTGCTCTTAACACCGTCCTCGCTAATAGTCTGTTGTGTAGCCCAGAGCTGCAATGCGGTCTGACGCACTCTAGGCTGAGCATTACCGCAACCGCCATGGCCTTTTTGCTTCGGCTTGCTGCCCGGTTCATATTCTTGGTCTTCCTCTTTCGGAACCTCATTGCTGCACGCAGTCTTGGTCTTACAGCAGTTCCAGACACGCTGGAAGCGGGACTTGGGGTCCCGCGCGGCAACAGCGGCTGCAAAGTCTGGTGAACTCTGAATAGTGCTTGTTAGCATCAACTGGGTTCTGATTAGTCAAGCGAAAGCAGGATACTGACTCTATCATCTAGAACTTTGCTGCAGTTGTGGCAGACCATCTCAAGGACTTTCTTGACCTTTTTGATGAATCCAGGATGATAGACAGGTTTGGCTAGCTCGATGTGTCCGAAATGGCCGGGGCATTCAGACATGCTTTCGCCACAGGTAGCACACTTGAACTGGCGGTCGACGGAGCCAAGGCGCGGATCGTTCAGACCATCTTCTCTAGGTTTCGTTCTGGTCTCATCCATAGTCTCGGGATACTTGATTCTACAGACGGACATGTTCTTTATCTCCTCGGGAGACAAGAGGCCGAACTGGATCTCTTTGATGATCTTGAGCGGCGCATCGCTATGCGGAAAGTGAAGGTTCGCCCTTGATCCAAGTTAGCAGCCGCGTCAGACCCCGCAAATCTTACATTCAATTCAAATTTGGTTGGTGGCGTAATCGATGGTAAGAATCGATAGAAGGTACAATACGTACTGTCAAAGGAGTTAGCAGGTGTACTTTGTACCTCATGATTGAATGATTAGATGGGTAGGAAGACTTGACATACCATATTGGCAGATTAGATCCCCCGCTGCTTGATACCTTCCTAATACGAGACGGGATGTAGGATTAATGAGGTGCGCGATGGTGGAAAAGGGTACTGAAAAGGTGTTGCTGTCGCGATGAAAGGAAGACGCGGTGACTCGAAGTGGAGGCGAAAGAATGAATGTGGGCAAAGGCAGAATGCGCAGGCAAGTCGCCAGAATTAGTTGTTTCCCGAAAGAAAGAAGGCAGAAAGAAAACTCCTAGGGAAGTGATCAAGTTACGCGATGGGTAGGCGCGCGCAGGAATGATGGAAGTGGAAGAGTGGAAGACGGTGAAAAAGTGCCCTAGATAAGGCACCAGTGGAGAGCGGCAGGCCAGGCCCAAGGCCTGTGGGAAGTGCTGGATCGGCGCCCAGAGTCGCGCGCGTTTGTCGTAATCGAGCCGGCAGAGCTGAGGATGGAAAACGAGATGTCGGAATCCTCTGAGATGCCGGAAAGTCGTTGCTGAAGACGTGCACGAGATCCGACAACGCGCTTTGTGGATGTAGGTGATGGGTGTGGATTGTTCACGGATTGGTTGTTGTTGAAGAAGATTGCAAATCTGTAGGTTGAGGCGAATCGAAGCCGGAATTATCAGGCTGCAACCTCTCACTCGCCGAAGGGTACGTACCTGCGCACCTACGTACACATGGATGTAGTACATACAGACATTCACTGTTCAACACAATAGGCCCCACTACAATAGGTATCTAGATACCTGGGTACCTGCCCCGTCACCAGCCCAGCACGCCGGACTCCAATACATTCATACGTGTAAGTGCCATGTAGTTCCAGCATGTATGCCGTCTTCACAAATTACCCATTTAGGTACCTAGCTGAAGAACTGCAGAAACTACATACATCACCCATCCATTTAATGTCCCTTATTCCTGAGCGGCAAATTTCGAGGTGAGGTGCCGGGACACTTCCGTTTTCACTGAACAGCTTGAGAGGGAAGCAGCCTGTACAGTGCATACGTACAATAGGTACCTAGTACTTTTGAGCTAGAGAAAGACCGATATTTTACCGATGCTGTGTAAGACTAGGCTAGACTACTACATACCACCTTACTGAACCTCTATAAAATGACTTGGACTTCTTTACAAATAAAATAGCAGCAGCTTACTCTCAGTCTACTACTTACATATCTATTGAAAGTTCCAGGCTTGCGTGATTCGTGAAGAGGCAGATATCAGCTTGCATGACTCCAAGCACTTGCTACCATTGCACAGTTGTTACCTGATAGTCCAAACTTGTCACGGCATGATAACTACAGCTAAAGGGTAGGTACTTGCATCATAGCTTCCGGGAATGGAAATGCCGGTGAATATCAACAAAGGAACAATTGGGCTCTCTGCGCTGCCTTTGTACCCGGCCCGGCGAGTCGAGAACAATGCTACGCGGCATGCCATCATCACCACCTACATTCCACCTAGCTCGAACCAGAAGGATAACAGACGCCCTTACTACTTATCTCAGAAACAGACGTATTTCCTGGACCTTCCAATTGCTAGGGGCTAGTGGGGGCTAGTGGTGGCTAGTGGTGGCTAGTGGTGGCTAGTGGTGGCTAGTATGGTGCGAATGGTCCAGGAAAGACGTCTGAGACGGCGATCCGAAAAAGGGCTGACCCTGGTGAACAAATGTATGGGGAATAAAAAGATACCGCACTGTCACTCCCCCATAACTTCGCCAATCCTTATCCTATAAGAAATCCGAAAGTACGCCAAAGGTCGCAAATCGATGGAGATCATTTTGATATAAAATATAAAGCTCTACGATATCGGATGGCCGTAATCCAATTTCAAAACGGACAAGGGTACCCTGGTGAACACTTTTGATCGTTCTGGACTCGGCTTGCGTTTTATTTTAACACAACATATTATAAATGCGAAAGCATATAAAGGTAGCCACCGTTAATAGCTACATCCGGACGTCGTCGGATTTTTTATATCTCGAAAATTCGTAAAGTTATGGATAAATAGGGGTAAAGGGTGGTACTTTTCCCCTTGGGCTCCTATAGGCACCCGATCGCCGTCTCAGACCACTTTTCGGAATCCAGTGGCCCCAGCCACACTTACGGGGGGGGGGGGGGGGGGGGGGGGGGGGGGGGGGGGGGGGGGGGGGGGGGGGGGGGGGGGG